>OY998178.1:170373408-170905908 GCA_963921935.1 Galeruca laticollis
TAATCATCAAAAGTTATTTTTTACTACACATTTTTTAATACTCTTTAACGACTTTACTCCCACACTGAACTTTGTAACCGTACATTTTGGACCAACGAAATGTGTGATGATTTGTTCATTAGACTCATCTTTCATTACGCATAATACTTTTTATTAACTCTAGGTATATTGTATGGATTATTAGTGTAGTAGTCTTATGTATCAAATTTGTCAATTTTTGTGTCAATTAAATATTTATATGCATCGTTACAAGTAAGTTGGTGAGCAAAACTGTTAGTGTCTGTGTACAATAGCTCACAATTGACTACTCCCATTGTTGGAAGCATAAAATTATGGTGAAAGTCGTACATTCCAATTTTGGAAATATCGAAAATTGCCATATTCATATACATTGGTTTATTGAAAATGGAGATTTTTTAATTTTCCTTAGAGTCGGATCATCATTGAAAATTGTTCTATTGTGATAACGCGGACTAGAAATGAGATTTTTAGCACCATAACGTCCATCATGGGAAGATACAAATTCTATGATTGCATATACATTCCTTACATTGTATGTAACACACAGCAGGTGAAATCTTTTTGACCCTCCGAGAATGTCATTGTTATTTTTCATATAAAATCTTACCTGCCCGTCGACCGTAAATTCTCTCTCCCATACAGACAAATCACAATATTTGAATAAAATTTTGTGAGTTCCATTACTAAAATTGTTAGTTTTATAATCATGTTGTCGAAAGTGTTGTCACATTTCGGTATAATAATCCGTGCCTGAAGAGCGTAGTCTTACTGGGACTTGGGTAAAGCATATAACAGTTTAATTTTAAGAATTTACAAATACAGAAAATCATATAACTATATTAAATGAATATACAAATAACGTGATTAAATTATAAATAGCTATAATGTCTATGAAAATTATCAATATCGCCATCAGTATCATACGTCCCTCTAAATATTTGGGGTGATTCATAATGAAATTCGACAATACAAGATCCCTGATATTTAGTTTCAAAGAGTACTGTTTGATACCAAAAATGTCAAACGTATAACGGTGCTGCATGTCTGGTGCCTCTGTGGTGTATGTGTGCTAACCCTGTGATGTGTGTCTGCTGTCCCTCTGCTTGAGTTGTAAAGTTGGTTCTTCTTTCACCACATCTATGATAAAAATGACATTCAGTGTATGACAAAGTTGTGAAATCATTGCTTCATTTTGTTGTTTTCTTGGAAAATAATTCATATAAACCGAGTGTCGCAGTAAATTTGTTAGTACTAGCACTGTCAAACAGACTTCTGATGTGAGTCTGGGGTGTGTTTGTTATCCCTTCTGTTACCCCTCTGCTATCTATCTGATAGACTTCTGATGTGTGTTATCCGTTTAATAATATAATGAGTCACATCATATTTTACTATAGTGTAGTCGTACGAGCAACAAATCTCAAGCATGCAAACGCTTTGAGTGTCCTCTGTTGTCGAATAAAGTGGATTTGCTGTCATTGTCGTTGTCGTTCTAGTAACATCCTGTATGTGGAAATAATCTACCAATGCGGTTTGTTCGATGAAAATTTGAGCAATAATAGCAGAGATTCATTGTAACGTCCTTATCTTTATATACCCTGTGGCATCTTTTATGAAAAAATTCGGTATTTTTATGACTACGACCTGTATATATAAAAAATACGGTATCTTTATGACTACACCCTGTATAAAATCGCATCTTTTTATGACTACACTCTGTATATATGAACATCACATCTTTTTGACTACACCTGTATATAAAGAAAAATGGTATGTTTTATGACCACACCCGGTATAAAAAATGTGGTATCTGTATGTACGATGATGGTTTCTCAGTATCATATTCAGACATATATTTGTTATAATTTACGTAGACATCCCGCTCAAAATACTACTAAACTGTGTGTGTCATTAACTTTTATATCTACATATTTCTACAGTCTTAATAATTACAAACACCCCATGTATATATCAATTTTAATCATAAAATGCCTCGTATATTTTACGTAGATATTCTCCGCAGAATAATAATAGGAATGCAAATATCTTTTAACACCCTGTATTGAAAAAATATTCGTATACTGTAATGAACCTAATTTATGTATCATACAGAGGACTATTTAATATAGAAACATTAATAAACTTTATGGTCTAAGCTCAACGTCTTGTCGGCTTCTCAAATCAACCACTATACAGAATATTGTCATTCAAATATTTTAATGCGTTCCCTACCTGTATCCCAATGAAAGAATGCAGTTGGATTTTACCAAGAATGATTACAATGGGGCATATTTCAACTATGCTGAATTTTATCCTAGCTATATGAATTCGACACAGAAGCGTCCTCTGTTGGATTATTCCTCATTCAAGAAGCGTGCATTGTTTGTTTATCACATTTTGGTATAATAATCGGTGGTTTATTATTAACGTTTCAAATTATACCAATATTTCAGAATAGCTATTTTAATGAAAAGTAATATTCAATAAAACTGTACCTCTAAGTTGTGTAATTATCGCTTCAAGATTTTTCGATTTGCATTGCATTATTTTTGAAGAGCGGCTTAATTATATTAAGTGATTAAATTATAAATAGCTATAATGTCTATGAAAATTATCAATATCGTCATCAGTATCATACGTCCCTTTAAATATTTGGGGTGATCCATAATGAAATTCGGAAATACAAGATTCCTGATATTTTTTTTAAAGAGTACTGTTTGATGCCAAAAATGTTAAACGTATAACGTGGTGAATGTCTGATGCCTCTGTGGTGTATGTGTGCTAACCCTGTGATGTGTGTCTGCTGCCCCTCTGCTTGAGTGGTAAAGTTGGCTCCTTGTTTCACCGCATCTATGATAAAAATGACATCCAGTGTATGACAAAGTTGTGAAATCATTGCTGCAAGATTTTTCTATTAGCGTAGCGTTCTTTTTGAAGAGCGGCTTAATTATATCAATTTAGATGTTCTCTTCTATCATGATAGATATCCGTTAATATCAGTATCTGCAAATATGTTGATCTTTTGTTTGTTTCTTGGAAAATAATTCATATAAACCGAGTGTTGCAGTAAATTTGTTAGTACCAGCGCAGTCAAACTGATGTGGGTCTGAGGTGTGTTTGTTATCCATTCTGTTAACCCTCTGCTATCTGTCTGATAGACTTCTGATGTGTGTTATCTGTCTAATAATATATTAAGTCACGGCATATTTTATTATAATGTAGTCGTACGAGCAACAAATTTAAAGCATGCGAATCTTTGGGTGTCCTCTGCTGTCGAATAAAGTGGATTTGCTGTCGTTGTCGTCGGTGTCATCGTTGTCATCATTGTTGTTATCGTTAATGTTGTGGTTGTCGTGGTCGTTCTAGTAACATCGTGTGTGTGAAAATAATCTACCAATGCAGTTTGTCAGATGAAAATTTGAGCAGTAATAGCAGAGATTCATTGTAATGTCCTTATCTTTATATACCCTGTGGCATCTTTTATGAAAAAATACGGTGTTTTTATGACTACAACCTGTGTATATAAAAAATACGGTACTTTATGACTACACCCTGTATAAAATTGCATCTTTTTATGACTACGCACTGTATATATGGATTCTTTTATGACTACACTCTGTATATATGAACATCACATCTTTTTTGACTATACCCTGTATATAAGGACAAATGGCATCTTTTATGATCACACCCTGTATAAAAAATGCAGTATTTTTATGACTATACTCTGTGTAAAATCACATCTTTTATGACTACACCGGTATATAAAGAAAATGCGCAAGGATGCTTTGTATATTATTGCGATAAAAATGCACTTTTACACTCGTATGTTGATTGAAGCCATCACTTTTCATTCTGAAATTTAGAAGTCCCAATCAAAATCCTTGAGATTGTCACTAAAAATAATAAGCGATTTTTCTATGATTACCTACTTATGAAGGATTCTGAATATAGTCAACTGCTTGACGCATTGTTTTTTTGATTCACATGTTCTAGTGACTAAAACGATATTGGTACAAAGGAGTATTGAAGAAAAAATTGAAAAAATTACATCGTATGGTGAAATCAGACTCTCTGTATCTTATACAGTTAGATTTCAAAATTAAAATATAGTGGAGCCCTTATGGCGGAGATGTAACGGCGAAGGCTGGGAACGATGAGGTCCCGGGTTCGAATCTCACTCAAGGCAAACATTTTTTTCGATGCACAAACGGATAAAAAATGGACGACAGAAAAATAGAAATCTGTAATCTACTGGAATAAAAATTTAAAAAAGAAATCTGCCGACTGAAAAATGGACGACAGAAAAAAGAAATCTGTAATCGCCGACAGCGACACCAGCGCCACCGTCGACTAGCGGACGTTTTTCGAAGTAGTGAGTTAGAACCCGCATAGTATATCTACTCAGGTGAGTTTTTCCTCTACTATTGTTAAGCTTTTGTCCAGTGTAGCCTTGTTTTTGAATTATAATTGTCATCTGTATGTTCCAATTTATTGTAAAACTGTATTTTCATCGTTCGGTTTTGTTTTTGTAGCCCTGAAGAAGGTGACGAATTACACCGAAACGTTGGCGTATAAAATAAAACAAACTAGTTATTATTTTTTATCCGCTTCCACTAAACTTTCACAAATAATAATATAAGTTTATTGTCTACGTTTGTGATTAGTAAGTATGTATGTACAATAAAAATATATATAACTATATAAAGGGCGGAGTAACCATATAAGCAAATTAATTTGTTAATAATATAGATATTCCTTAGACACAAAATTTTAATAGCTGAATTACTTGCCATTCAAAAATACACGTGGAAAATTCTTATGAAGAACTATCATAGTAGGGTAAGGCGGGACAGGTTCGGACACATTAGGAAGAAACTGAATAATGTTCAAAAAGTTTAGATCATCATTAATAGCTTACCACGAACTTTAACCTGTTTACTATGTTGAGACTGAAGCTTGAAGCAAAATGCCATAACAGAACGTCAGTACAGAAGTTTTTAAGAAATATTAGATTTGTCTGTTTCTGCCCCATGGTGGGGCAATTCCGGACATAAGGTGGGGTAGTTTCGGACAAATAAAGAGCTTCCTTCAACAGTTTTCATAACAGTCTGAACAATACTACTGAATATTATAACCAAAGAAGTTAACATTAAACTCAAAAAATGAGGCCTGTCTGGATGTACCCGCAGTTGGTATTGGAGGTGGAAGTTTAGCAATAACATCAGCTCGTGCTTTTGCAAAACAATCTTCAAATTGAGGAAAATTGAACCCCGACTCACGTGGGTCTCATGGTTATCCATAATTATCAGAATCGTGTTATCAATGCTACACTTTGTACGACTTTGAATATGTTGCAATACCTTGACAAAAATATCTGAAGTCATCCACCCTGAACTGCCCGCAAATCCAATGGCACCTGTCATAGCTCCGTACATGAATTGCTCCTACTTGCTTATCCTAGGAAATATATACACGGTAGGAATGGTATTTCCTATAGCAGAAATCATTGCACACATACTAATTAATGTACCTCGTTCTGCAGAAACTGACTGATCTACACCTTTCGATCCTTTTTCAGCTACAACTCGTGGTGCTTGAAGAACTGTTTGGATTCCCGTTCCATCTAAATTGAAAATGTTATTTGGTTGGAACTGATATTTCTGTTGAACTTCGCTATAATTTTTAAACAGTAAGTTTACATTGGCCTGATTAAACGCAGCTGCTCTTGTCATGCTTGTATTTTCTGGTTTTCTATATGAAAGTGTTGGATAACGTTTCATAAATGATTACATTCACTCCTTGCCAATCGTTTCCTTATTGTCCCACGAGGGAGGATGTTCTCTGTCTAATTTACGGGCATATTCATAGGCCAGTTTACGAATACCTGCATACGTTAGTCCATAAAATATAAACCCCACAAAAATTAACGCATCACTCATTATTTTTTAAATATTTTAAATGTGTTGCCTATTTTTCGAATTTTATCATTATTACGAATTAAAACACCAATGGATACGCCTTTTGCAGCATTTATTTTATATCAGTTTAATCTACAAAGGACAAAAAGTTTGATTTACCACAACATAGAAAATATCAAAAAAATTGTACAAAACATCTATACAAAAAAATTAACGGTGCTTAAACTAAAACCAGCTAATGAATTTCTAATAGCGTGTGTTGCCGCCCCTCGCTCTAATTACAGCTTCCATTTGTCTTGGAAGGCTTCTAAACAGGTTCTGGACGTAGCCTTACCGCATGTTTTCCCAGAAGTTGAAAAGAACATTTTGAAGATCATCTAGTGTTCTTATTGGTGCCGAATGTTGATGAATTTGCCATCCTAGATGGTCCCAGACATGCTCTATTGGGTTAGGGTCCGGGCTACGTGCAGGCCAATTCAGGGTGGGTATCTCGACCTCTTCCGAACCATTCTAGCAACGTGTAGACGAGCATTATCGTGCATTAGCACAGAGTTGTCACCGATATAGGGCATATAGGGCACTACGTGGGGTTCTAGGATATTGGTTATGTACCTATCAGCATTTAGTCTTCCAGCGTATTTTTTGACGGATCGAAACCAAACTAGCTACAAAGATCGGTTGGGTCAAAACCTTGGACGAGTTCGTTAATGAGCCAAATCGGCCGAGTAAAAACAAAATGGCGGCCTGTCAAAGTTGAAAAAAAATCGTATTTCCCTTGTTTTTCATTTACCGCAAAAAAGTTGCTGAGCTTTTCCATAGACCTTAATACGTTATACAACTTTTGTATTTAACATTTTCCTCTAAATCGTACATTAAAATATTTATTTAAAAAAATTCACAAATTTACAAGATTTATTTTTTATTTTTTTGTTTTTGATTTGATACCAAAATGTTACTTTGGTTTTTTGTACATCTCAAAACATTCTATTACTTTTGTACCTAATTTTTTATTCTGGGTTTTATGCAAAAATGTTACTGAAATAAGCCTGTCCAATTGGTCCTGTGCCATTTTGATTTTTTTAAGTCTTCTTCTGAGGGATTATCCCTGTCTCTCTTTTTTTTCTAATTTCTGACCATCCTGAAAAGCAAAGAAGGGCACAGTAAATCTCGAAAGCAAGCACTTACAAGTGTATTCAAAAATGAAGAAACAAGTTAAAATATTTTTGTATGGGGCACATCCGGACACTTCCTGGTTACAAGTGATGTACATTCCGAATCAGCCCTACGTAAAGTTTCACAAAAAACACTCTAAATATTTAAAAACGAGTGGACGAAGCACGTGAATTTGGAGGTTATGTTCTAAAGGATGTACTAAATTATCTATTACAACTTATATACTAACCTTAACTTTGGTAGCACTGGTTATAACATGAGTCTAAAAACTTATAACAGAGTACTTGATTTTAGATTCTAAGTTGAAATTCAACTTTTACAACGAGATAATAACAACCGGCTTATGGACATGTGTTCTAAAAAGGAACTGAATTCGATTGGTTTAGGCCGGTGTTCTATTTATTTAAAGCGGCAAATTTGAGATGTCTGGAGGTTTTATGTACGATGTATCACTATGTTCAATTATCTCATATTCCAAAAGTTGTTTTATAGCTTCGTTAACATCTTCTTTATATCTGTAAGGTATTGGGTAAGTTGTTGTTTTGAATTCTTCCATATTTCTCACCTTCAATTGGTGTATGTAGTTTCTAGCAATCCTATTTTCTTCATTTACTAATCCTATGTACTTCTTCAATAATTCTTCCATTATTTCCTTTTTATCTTTTCTACAATTTATTACTATATTTCCACCAGATTCTTCTTTTCTAAAATTCTCCTCCATATTCCTATCCTCCTTATTTTCCCTTCCAAAGTCCTTGTTACTGTTTCTCGATTCAATTTCATCATATTTATTATATTCGTTAAATATATTATGAATCCGTTTTTCTGTATCTCCACACCATTTTCCTTCTTCTCTGATATCCATACTATATTCCAATTTTCCACATATCGTCTTCTCCCAAATCTTCCAATGCATCCATTACATTAATTATGTTTCCATTTCTTATTCCGCTAGAATTTACACACTCTCTTTGAAAAATATTCAATTTCACATGATTAACTTTCATTATTCCTTTTTCATAATCTATTATAATCTATTATAAATTTGTTTTCCTCCAGTTCATCGTTTCCCAATAGAATGCCATAATCTAAGTTTTGTACACTAATAATTGAACTTTTATTTCCGTTTCCTCAATTTTTATGTCTGTGATGAGAGATTCATTTGTCTCCCCCAACTTTTCGAATTTCTTCCTATGAATTTTACCTTCTTCACGTTCATCACCTGTTCTTTTAAATTTAATGTATTTATTAATGAGAATTTTACCAATGATGTCTCTGAACCGCAGTCTATTAATATTTTTAAAACTACAAATTTAATTTCTCCTTCTATTATTGTTATTATTATTCCATTGATTTGTTTTTCTAGGTCCATATGTAGTTTGAGGAATTCCCTTGGACGTGTGTAGCTGTACAGATTCCTTAAGACATCATTACTAATTAAAAATTCGGCAGTGGATCTATGTTTCCTTCCAAACCGATTCTCTGTAGGATTAGACGTACCACTGTTGTTTCCATTTTCTTCCTGCCATGTTCTCGTGGGATCTAGACCTATTCTGGGTTCTAACATGCGTGTTATTTACGTATCTGTTTCCTTCAAGTAGATTCCCTCCGGAATTCCTACGTTGTGAATTATTGTATTCGTTAGTAGTATTTCGGTTATTTTGTGTACAGTTGTTATTCTGAACATAATTATTATTTCTATCTCTATTATTTTGGTAGTTGTTATACCTAGGATAATTAGATATATTATAGGAAATACGCTTTCCGTTATTGTTACTATCGTTTGAGAAATTTCTATTGTAATTATTATTGTAGTTGTTATTATTACTTCTAAAATTATTATAGTTATTTCTGTTATACCTATTATTTTGATTAAAATCATTTTCGTTATTTTGTCTTGTATTTCTGTCAATCCTTGTCAAATAATTTTAATAGTTGATCAAAACATTTGAAATTTTGAATGGCAATTGTTTCACAAATTTGATGTTTGAAGTGTCTAGATAGATAAGTGATCATTTCTTCTTCGTTCGATCTCGTCTCTAAGTGGTGAATTTGGTTGTACATTCGTAATGCATAGTTATACCTCTCTTTTCATCATATTTATTGAAATACAGTTTTTCTCTAAGATGACCCATATTTGTCTCATTACAAAACTGCTGTATAAATTTTATCTCAAAATTATTCCAATTTTGTATTTCGTCTTCCTTACATGAAAATCACAATGCAGCTTCCGCAGACAAACTTGCTCTGATTATCTCTTTCCCTTTAAATTCCCCTTAAATTTTATAGAGTTATCCATTGCAAGTGTAGACATTTGTACTATCTGCATTTGTGAATTATTTCTTCTTCCATTTTCTTTCCTGTGTTTTTCTAATCTCCTACTCATTTCTCCAATTTCCCTTTTTAAACTCCTTTCTGTTCTTAAATTTTCTCCTTCTGCTGCGATTAAGTTCTCTTTTATTTCCTTGTTTAAATTTTCTTCAATAACATGAATATTTTTGTTGGTTTTGATTATTTCTCTTTCTATCTTCTTTGTATTCTCCATTATTTCTTTCTTCATCTCACTTTCATTTTCTTTTAGTTTTCCTATTTCAATGGATTGTGTATTTTCAGTCTCAAATAATCTTCCCATAATTTCTTCCTTCATCTCTTGTTTCGTTTCCCTCAAACGATTATCATTGTGTATTCTGGATTCTTCCTGCCTATTTACAATTTCCCATTTTTCTTCCATCCTATCCATCATATTCTTTTCCTGTATCTTATTTTAGCTGCGTACAATTTCTTTCATATTTTCCTCCATTTTCTTTATGTTGTTTTGTCAATTTTCTGGCTTTTCCATCATATCTTTTCTTCTATTTTCCTCGCTTTCATCCTCTTTTCTCTGAATTTTCATTAGCATTTTTAATATTGCATTATTTCTTCGTTTATTTTTGTTGTTTCTTTTTCTTCCCTCCTTGCAAACTTTTCCGAATCATGGTTATTTTTTCTTAATTCCATTTCAACTTCTGACGTTTCTTTGTCTTCTTGGTCTTACCTTTTTATCCTCTTACTATCTGTCAATTCCGTTTTATTAGTATTTTTTTCCATTTTTGAATTTATAGTAATCAACTGTTTTTATTTTATTTGTACGTTTTAAAATTATACGGTTTTTTTATTTTGCGCTACACCCCTGTCTTTCCTTTATACGTATGAAGTGGCCTCGTCAAAATATCTCATATTCGCCTGTACAGTTGAATATCTTTCTATGGGAGCGATATGTATCTTGAAGTGTTAAAAAATTTAATAAAGCGATTTGAAGGAGAAATTTTTACTGCATAAACCAAAGATTATATACATACGGAATAAATGGAAAATATCAACGAATCTAATTACATATGTTAATTTACAATTGTTTGAAAATAATGATTTCTTATAGGGACTATATAAATGTTCATGGGTTTTTAGATTAGTGAGGTAAGTAGTTGGCTTTATTTATATAATATCTGTAAAATATAGATCGATCTTTCTTTATTTATTACTAACTTTACTTTTTTTTCTTAGATGTACATCTAATAAGTAGTAAACGTTCACTGACCTTTACAAGTTTGTTTCACTAAAATGTCTGCCTGCTGAATGTCCTGCAACGGATGTTGAAATCTAGATATCTCGTCATAAAAAGGCTATTCGTCCGGAAATTTCACTTTGGTATGTATTTTATTATGTAGCAACTAGTTATTGAAACCTCCTTTATCGAAATTCTTAAGTACTCTTACTTTTTATCATATTTCAAAGTCTCTTCACTCATAAACCTCTCGTCTCTTCCAAAGACCAACTCGCTCTTCATTTTATTTTATCATCTAATTCGGAGCATTTTCAAAAATTTTATACATTGATGTTTAGCAATAAATTGAAAACGATTGGAAGATTAAAATTGAATGTACACACACAGACGACAAACACTGGTAACTAATAAAATAATTTCAAAAACAATAAAATCGAAAGTACCTGCTTAGAAACAACTCTTTACAATATACAAGGGACATTCAATAAGTTGGTGTTATTATTATAATAAATTATAATATATCTGGCTTGAATTTTTGATATCTTGTTTATCGTTCACTGCATTTTTCTCTTTTTTTATATGTATAATTTCGTTTATTGTTAGTTTTTTGTAATTTTGTAATTTTGGTTTATTATTTTAGTATTATTGAAGTCAAATTTATGTTTTACATTTTTCTCATGTTTATGAAGGTGGCCATTAAGACTATTTTCAAGATGTTGGGTTGTCATACCTATATATTTTTTGGGATAGTGTAAACATGGTATAGAATAAATGACGTTAGATTTTTTGAAGCATTTATTTGACTTTTCAATTTGGAGAACAATGGTGATAAAGTATTTTGTGCCCTATGACAAACTTTTATGTTATGTTTAGATAATATATAATTTAGTTTTTCTGATAGTTGATTTGTGTATGGCATTGCGATGTATGTAAGAGGGGATAGTATATTGGATTCGATTATTGTAATATTTATGTGTGCGTTGTTTAATAATTCTGTCAATATGTTTGGATGGATAGTGATTGTTTTGTAATATTGTTTTTGTTTGATATAAAATTTCTGGACGATATTTAGGTGATGTAAGTGTGATGGCTCTATCTACTAATCCTATGATTACGCTGTTTTTTCGAAATTAGGATGGTGGGAGTGGTAATTCAAGTAACGACCGGATGATGTTTCTTTAAAAACATGTTTTGTTGTAATTTTGTTTTCTCTAGTTTTAATAAGTGTCATGTCCAGAAAATTTATGGATTGTTTTGTTCTGTTTCTATTGTGAATTGAAGCTTCGGATGAAAATTATTTAAAGCAGTCAATATATGATTTATTTCATTGGATGGAACGGCGGCTAAGCAATCATCAACGTATCTTTTAAAAAATAATATATCGCAATATATTTGGTTAAGCACATTTCCTTCAAGGTATTCCATTACAATTTGTCAGAGGGTTGATGAAATTAGTGAACCGATAGTGCACCCGTTGTGTTGTTCAAAAAAATCTTTTTTATATTGAAAAAAAATATTGTTTTGGATTAGCATTATTCCTTCTATGAATTCTTCATACGTGAGAGTTGTGTGCTCTTTTAATGATCTCCATTTATGTTTTAATATATGGGTTAATAGTTTGTTAGGAATGTTGGTATACATTGAGACTACGTCTAGAGAAATAATGCTATAATTGTTTGGTATTTCAACAGTGTCTAAAAAATGTTTAAGTGCAAATGAATCTTTTATATAGAATTCATTCTTGTTGATTATTTGTGAGAAACAGTTTGATAAATATTTAGACAGTTTGCAGAAGGGGGATTACACATAAGAAACTATTGGCCGTAATGATATGTCAGGTTTATGTAATTTAGGAAAACCGTAAATTCTTGGTGGTATGGCATTATGTGTTTGTAATTGCACAGCTTCCGTTGCACTAATTGATTGATTATCTAAAAGTTTTTTAACAAATTTATTATTTTTTTCTTGGAAGGACTTTGTTTGATCAACTTTTATTTCTATAAATACATTTGTATTATTTAATATTTCATTTATTTTTGTGTCATAATCTGTAGTGTTCATTATGATAGTTTAATTACTTTTATCAGGTTGTAGTACCGTGATCTGAGGATGATTTTAAATGAAATGTTTGGTTTATATATATATATATATATATATATATATATATATATATACATATATCCAATATTAGAGGTTTTTTATTCAATTTCATGTCTTTCTTATTTATATACCGATATTTAATATTCTTTTATTTTTGAAAATAATTTAATCTACTTATTTAAAGACTCTTCTTCTCTAAAACTATTCCTATTTATTAAAAAGAACCTCTTATTACGTATTACATTTTCATTCTGAAATGAACAAATCTACAATCTAAAATTTTCCAAAATGTATATAACTCTTTACAAATTTTGTTAGAATTTTGTCACAATTATTGTTTCTCATAAACTTGGCCTGAAATTTATATTTACAAAAATTATTTATGTATTGTTTTTCATCATCGCTTCATACGCTTGTCAGAATTACATAGTTCTATGACCACGAACTTCTGTCGCTGTCATTTCATGCTTTGAAAGTAAATTTGACATTGAAATCTTGTTGACAGTTCTCTGTGTCATTGTAATAATAAACATCAAAATAATAATTTTGCTTCTAATTCTTGTTAAATATGATATATTATAATAATCTAAATACATTTATTTATTCTTTTAGGTTTTTAGGTAATCTTTATGAAGTATATGCCACATTCACAATTTATCATATTGTCTAATGAAGATTTATATATAGTCTGATATTTCAATTGAGATGAACTGCTTACATGTTTGAAATCACGGTAAATATTTTGAATATTACTTTAGTATTTCAATATCTATGTTATAAGACTGATCTCATAGGCATACTTTCAATATTAAAAAGGTTCTTTTACTCAGATATGATGAAAAACAAATAATTCCACGCGTTTTAGTGATTTACAATTCACTTTTTGCTTCATAAACTTGAAAACCTCTCACATCAACACTTTTAAATTATTACAAATATTGTGATAAGTTCTATATATATATATATATATATTGAAGCAGGGAGTTGTTTTGTTTTTTGGCATCAGAGAACAACAAAACGAAAAACTGCATTGACATTTTTCCGAAGTCACGTCATGCTACTATATACTATAGCCCTATTTCGTTCTAAAATAAGTCTAAAAATATATATATATTTTTATGTATTTTTTTCCATACTCTGACAATGCTGTTTAAAACTCTGCGCCACTGGCGATCATATGGACACTCTGTCTACAACGTTGCCAGCCAAGAGCCTGTCTAAAGGATCTCTCTTTCTCTTTCCCATTCACTAACAATTTGAAAACAATTACATGGGATTTACGAACGAAACATTTTGTATATATGTAATGTCTTTGGGAAAGTATCGTTTCTATGAACGAAAAACAACTCTATCTACTTTCAACTTTAAATATAGGATGAATAGTTCCGTAATAAACCAGAATTTCATTCTAAAATTATAGGATTTATTTGAATACAACGTGAATTTTGCGGATTATTGGAATTTGGAATAGACTAATATATACGTATGTATATATATAGATATTGTTACTTAATATTATTAATCTTGATTCATACATACACATATATCGTGTATACTCGAGCAATTTGGCAGCATGCCCAAATTACATAATCTCTGCAATTCACTTGAAGACGTAGTAAAAGACCACAAGCTTAAAGCTTAAAACAAGTGATTAACTGAGTGTTCAAAGTAACCATAATACAATAAACACATACAATATTATTATTAATGTAAAAATAATAATTGATATGGAAAAATCTGATCATATCACTATAAAAATTATAACCACTATTTTGAATGAGCCGCAGATTAGAAATATTGAAAATCAGTCCAACAACCCTCAGGACAGTTCTGACTCCAAAATTTAAGAGAAAGCTATCGTTTCCTCCTCTTCGGCTACGCTATCGCAATTTATGACTACCAAGTTTCTGAACAACTCACAAATCATCATTCCTCAATTTTTTCATAATAATCTTACAATCCCTATGGACAACCGCCGACGCTAGGAAATAATAACGCCACCCGACAACAATAACGAACCCTCAATAAAGTGAAGAGCGCTGCCTGCGCTCATTTTTCTGCGATTCTTGGAACATAAACTCTCCTCCAAAAATTGTGAACATATCTCTTCAAAAATCACTACCATATTCTAAGGAACTCTAACCAAAATATAATTACCGACCATGATCCTGCAGCTCTCAAACACCAAATAAAACGAACAAAAAATATTTTATTGGAACTGGCTTTATTGAAAAGAATTGTATGTCATCATCAGTGTTTGATATTACGATTTTGGCACAATTCGGATGTCCTATTACAATCGTATTTCCCCAATAACTCATCTAATTGTGTGTGTTGTGTTCAATAGTCTCTCGTTTATCCATATATATGAGTTATTTGACATATCCCAAAGAAAATAATTTGCATGATTGGTAATCAATTAACAGAACCATCACGTGGAGCAATTTAGTCATAAAATGTTTCATTGAGTAAATCAATTTTATCGCGCGCATTTTGGTTCATGGTTCTGTTCTGTTGGAACCACATATTAACAGGAACAATGTCAGCCAATTTAGGTACGAAAAAATTTATATACAGTTTAGCGTTGACATAACTGATTCTGCACCGCGTCGTTTTTGGAGACCTATGAACCAATAAGTTAATAGGTCCATAAACCGCAACAGACATTTTCTTCCTTTGATTGTACTTGTGTATTACCTTCACCCCGGATATAAAATTCAACCCATTAATATACTCATTCAATCAAAAGTGAACAGCATTGCTGAACAACAATTTGGGTAAACTAAATCAATATTCATTTGTTTTTCAGCCCATTCGCCGAAAATGATGGTCGGCTGGTTTTATTTCATGCTCAAGCTGAATTTTGTTAGCATATCATCAATAAAATTTACTGTTTCGACCCTTACTCTGTGGAATCTATTCATATTACTTTTTGAAATGAAACTAACTGTTTCTAAATAATTCTACAATATATTGAAAAAATTGTAAAAATCCCAAAAATTGACAATTGTTTCAATATTACTACCATCGTCAAAATGACAGAAGTTACATTTCATATATCAAATTCCATTTTTAGAAAGGAATTTCTCCAAATTTGTTAGTGGTTTTCACGTTATCAATAATAAGGTTAAGCATTGGTCTAAACTACAGTTCATCTATTCTTTCAATCACTTTTCGCCTATAATTACAAAAATTCTTCGTTTTTGAAAAACATTACATGGAAAGGAAACTATTTCCAAGATAACAGAATTTAACACATTTTTTTGTGTTCGACCTACAAAACCTACAAAATACCAATAAACAAACTTTTCCATGTCTCTCTTTCGAATTAACAACATACAAAAAAACTTCGTAAAGTTCCTGTACCTAAAAATCAATACAAACTTCAGTTCGCCGTCCTTTTGTAAAACCCCTTTGAAAAGTTTTATGATTTTCTATCATTTTTGTTCTTTTCCATTTTCATAGAAAGTACAAAGAAGGCGAAAAAGAAAAGTTTGATTGTTAGTAACATAAAGACTTTGTGGGGATTAAAGGGATCAATTAGATCCAATTCCAGTTCACTATCTACTGAAAATAGTTTCAAAACTACTTGCTGTTGTTCGTTGAGTTTCTACTTCAGAAATTGTTGGACTATGTAGCAAGACGGAATAAAACATATAATCAGTCAAATAATTCGATAAACTCTGGAAAGAAATTTGTTTCTAAGAAAACAGAATTCAATATATTTTTTTCTGTTCGACACCTATAAAATAGGAACCAAAAAAACTTTGCATTATTCCTCCTTTCTATTCAACAACATACAAAAAAACTTCGTCAAAGTTCATAGACCGAAAAATCTATAAAACTTTCCACTCGCCAACTTTTGGTAAAACCCTTATGAAAAGTTTGACAATATTCTATAATTTTCATTCTTCTGCATTTTTATGGTACAAAGAAGCATTAGGAGCGGTTTTGACGAGGTTTAAGTGAAATGAGACTAAAATGAAAAGTAAGACCGGTGATTTCGACAAGACTTCGTTGGGATTAAAAGGATCAATTAGATCCAATTCCAGTTAATTTTACTAACTATTGGAAATTGCTTTGGAAATTATTCAGTTTTGTTCGATGATTTTCTAATTCATAACTTGTTAGAATGCGCAACAAAATGGAATAAAATATTTATTCAGTAAAATCATTAGGTGAAATAATTATTTTAAGTTAAGTCGGAAGACCGCTAGGTGTGTGAAATTCCTAATTTTCGGAATATTCACATATACAATTAAATTCTTATTTTTTTGCAATACTTTTTACTACAAATCATTACCATTCTGTTCTTTGGAACATTTCTAAGTGATTAAAGAAGTGTTGGTTGAAGTTTTGTACAGAATATCTTTAATGGTTTTCACAATTTTATTAAAAAGGTATATTTTTTATGAAAATAAAAATTTATCATAGTCGGAATTATTGGCAACAAATTCATGTTTATAATGGAACTTCTATCTATCTACAAGCGTAAACTCAATTTACAACCGCCGACGCGACCATTGCTGTCGACGTAAATTCAATCAAGAATGGCAATGTGAAAGGTGTGGTGGAACGACTTGAATGTACTCATAATTTTGCAACTTAATAGCTCGTCATGATATTATCGGAGACTGTATGAATATTATTTCTAAATTGATTCTAAAAAAGCTACTATTTGATGCAAAAATGTCAAATTAATAATTGAGCTGATTTGTAATTACCTTTAGATCAACATGACCGTTGTAATTAAACATTGTTTGATAGTGATACAGCTATTCTTAATTAGGAATACGTTAGTAATGAAAGTTTAATGTTAACTTGCAAGTAAAGAGTTTTTGGTTCAAAACATATCCTAAATAATATCGTTACCTACATGTTTATCGAGGGTATACTACATTTTATTGGTCCTCTAATTTATAGTAAAATTTTACCCAACCGGATGGCCTACTTAGTACCTAATTGTTGACATCTTGTCAGTATATCAGAATGATTGATGTGTGAATAAACCTAAAATAAGTAATTCCTATTGTGAAGCTACAAAGATAACTTCTAAAGTTTATTGGTAGTCTATTGTTCATTGTTAGTTCTATTGTTTGACTAAACTTTCAAGTGTTTAATGGACCATATTTGTTACAGATAAATTATATATATGCATATATATTTATATATATATATATATATATACATATATATATATAAAAAAAATTTTTTTTTTTTTTTAAATAACGACTGAAAATGCTATATAGGTGGGGATAACGGGGATTTCAGTCCAAGGAATCAACGCCAAGATCTTTTATTTACAAAATGCCGCCAAGCTTTCGTGTCCTTTTGACACTTCTTCAGGGCACTACAATACATATACAAATATAAATATGATTTAAAAATAGAGAAATAAATATAAGTACTTACATGTAAAATATTTTAAGTAAATTCAATATAAATAATCATTAAAAAATTTGTAAATGTAAAAATAAATATAATTATAATATACTTGATGTCATATTTCACATAAGACAAATCGATACATAATTTGTTTGTTCGTTACTTAGTTATTTTAATTTTTTTAGGTTACTTTATAATTATTTAATGAAGTTTGAATTTGAGGTTAGATTATAACCTTATAAAATGACTTTGACAGATAATTTGTTTTTGACGTTAATAGAAAAGGAAATAAGGTTAGATTATAACCTGTGAAAATGACTTTGACAAATAATTTCTTATATTTTGACTTTAATAGAAGTGAATTTAATTTTTATGAAATAATCATATAAATAATGAAAAATTATCTATTTTGTTCAATATTCAAAAGGTAGCTATAAATATTACTAAGATTTTCAATGTCACTTTTCTTATTCATACTATTATTTGCCTTGTTGATTTCAACCATTTCAAGAAAATATCTTTTAGACATATTTTGTTCAGTATGTAGAACTTTAGCTTCATTAAATAACATTTTATGGCCTGTTTCGATGGAATGCTGTGTTAATGCACATGATTTTTTGTTAAGTTTTATATCACTTTTATGAGATGTGATGCGATTAGTCAAATTTCTAGAGCTGGTACCGATGTAGTTAAGATCACAGTTATTGCATTTTATTTCATAGACTACATTTGATTTTTTTAAGTCAGGTGTAGAATCTTTCAATTTACTATTTAAATTTCCAATCGTTTTTATATTTTTCTGTGTTATCTTTATATTAGTTTCATTTTTGAAAAGTTTTATTATGTTCTTTGATAAATTTTCAATATTTGGAATTGATAGGTAATTAATATTTTCTACATTTGTATTCCTATCTGTTTTATTGCTAGAGATATTATCATGAATAGTTCTATCAGAAATATTGTTGAAAAGAATTCTATTTAGAAGTGATTTAGGATAAGAATTTTCTAATAAGATATCACGTAAAATTCTTAAATTTTTTTGTTTTAAAGAAGGGTGAACTAGTTTTTCAATTCTATTTTTTAAACAAATAATGAGATTAATTTTCATTTTCTTTGTATGAAAAGAATGATAGTTTATATACCTTCCTGAATAATAATAATAAATCAGATGAAATATTAGAAAAAGTAAATAGTTATAATGAAAATTTACAATTTACAGTTGAATTTGAAAAAAATAATAGCATTCCATTTTTAGACACTAAAATAATCCGTAAAAACGATAACACTTTGATTACCGATTGGTATATAAAACCAACAAATTCAGGAAGGTATATAAACTATCATTCTTTTCATACAAAGAAAATGAAAATTAATCTCATTATTTGTTTAAAAAATAGAATTGAAAAACTAGTTCACCCTTCTTTAAAACAAAAAAATTTAAGAATTTTACGTGATATCTTATTAGAAAATTCTTATCCTAAATCACTTCTAAATAGAATTCTTTTCAACAATATTTCTGATAGAACTATTCATGATAATATCTCTAGCAATAAAACAGATAGGAATACAAATGTAGAAAATATTAATTACCTATCAATTCCAAATATTGAAAATTTATCAAAGAACATAATAAAACTTTTCAAAAATGAAACTAATATAAAGATAACACAGAAAAATATAAAAACGATTGGAAATTTAAATAGTAAATTGAAAGATTCTACACCTGACTTAAAAAAATCAAATGTAGTCTATGAAATAAAATGCAATAACTGTGATCTTAACTACATCGGTACCAGCTCTAGAAATTTGACTAATCGCATCACATCTCATAAAAGTGATATAAAACTTAACAAAAAATCATGTGCATTAACACAGCATTCCATCGAAACAGGCCATAAAATGTTATTTAATGAAGCTAAAGTTCTACATACTGAACAAAATATGTCTAAAAGATATTTTCTTGAAATGGTTGAAATCAACAAGGCAAATAATAGTATGAATAAGAAAAGTGACATTGAAAATCTTAGTAATATTTATAGCTACCTTTTGAATATTGAACAAAATAGATAATTTTTCATTATTTATATGATTATTTCATAAAAATTAAATTCACTTCTATTAAAGTCAAAATATAAGAAATTATTTGTCAAAGTCATTTTCACAGGTTATAATCTAACCTTATTTCCTTTTCTATTAACGTCAAAAACAAATTATCTGTCAAAGTCATTTTATAAGGTTATAATCTAACCTCAAATTCAAACTTCATTAAATAATTATAAAGTAACCTAAAAAAATTAAAATAACTAAGTAACGAACAAACAAATTATGTATCGATTTGTCTTATGTGAAATATGACATCAAGTATATTATAATTATATTTATTTTTACATTTACAAATTTTTTAATGATTATTTATATTGAATTTACTTAAAATATTTTACATGTAAGTACTTATATTTATTTCTCTATTTTTAAATCATATTTATATTTGTATATGTATTGTAGTGCCCTGAAGAAGTGTCAAAAGGACACGAAAGCTTGGCGGCATTTTGTAAATAAAAGATCTTGGCGTTGATTCCTTGGACTGAAATCCCCGTTATCCCCACCTATATATATATATATATATACATATATATATATATATATATATTGAACCAGATATCATAGATCGTAAGAGAATTAGTACTATTAAAATATGTTGCTAGTATTAAAATATATGAAAATAATATAATTTAAGAAAATAAGTAAAAAGGAAACACTTTTCTTAATTTAAACAACATATTAAATAAAGATATATTAAATAATAGCCTATAACAATATAATAAATAAGGAATTACCTCAATAATAATACAAAATATAGAGATTGCCTAACCAATGTAATGATGTAAATAAAGTTGCCTAAGACGAAGAATAATTTCCATACCATAACCAGCTGTTCACCTAAAAAGAAACAATTATATAGTCAAGTCAAGAGAATATTAGATATAAGTAGTTACATTAGAATACAAATATTATTATAGATAATTCATCATAATCATTAATTTAAGAATAAAAAACAAATACAAATATTGAATAGAATAGAATTCAATAGATTTTCATCGATAAACAAATAATGACATATATACAAATGATATATGGTAAATAAAATAAACGTTGAATCAATAAATAGAAATTTGTTAAAGTTTATTATGAATAATATAATGCAAAGAGTTTAGACAAATAACATAAGAGAATTTATATTTATAATGAATATGAGTGTAACAATGATATACTATCAATAACAATATTGGATGTTGTACCATTTAAATGTATCTATGTATAACCAATTTTAATTTAGTTGTATGGTGAAAAAACTCATAGGAACTCTATAAATGAACTAATTATGTATAAGAGTGTATGTATGAAATTTTTTAATAAGTGATAGAAGTTTCAATTATCTGATTGCAAAAGACAATATCTTATTGGTTATAAAATATGACAGAACAAATTGTGAATCAATAAATAAACTTTGAAATAGTGACCTGAAAAAGAACAAAAGACTGTTTGTTGAAAAAAGTAGAGAATCGAGGGGACGCTTAAAGAAGAAGGGAAGCTGGGGTCCAGAAGCGAGGAGTGTGTGTGATGGTGTTCCTGAAATTTCAAGAAATTCCCGGTTTAACACATTTAAACCTATAAAGTACTATTAAATACAATCTTAGTAATACTCACAGTCAATTGTATTAAGTTTTTCGGCAAGAATTTACGAAATTTTCATCAAATTTGGTTTTTTGGAACTTCAGCGGAGTGTTCCTGGGATCCAGAGACTTTCATCCCAATTCAAGAGCAACAGGTCAGTGTTTTTAAATCATTATTGGCCAATAATCAGTGTAAAATTTCAAAATACTCAATTAAGTACTTAATTTCATAAATTGATAAACTTTTGCAAATATGATCGATCTGAAAAAGAAAGAAACAGACTTTGTATAGTGAATTCATTGCATAAATCGTTAAATTTAATAAAAGGCCGAATTTTCAATAAATTAAAATATGTACTTACGCCATCTTGTAATTGCATAAATCTGGTGATTGAAATTTCATAATGTAATAACTATTTCCATCTGTATATAATTTCTATTTTTCTATCTATGTATATAACAATTTTCTTTCCACAGCAATTTGTATCATATATAATTATGATTTATATATAAATTCTTTTATGTGTTTGAACCATTCACTTGTTTGCATCTTCAACAAACTTTGTATAATATGAATAGATGCTTCTTACGTATCAGAATTGTTCGTTTTATGTTGAAGCGCATGACTAGTTTTTCACGCATGCGCATTGATGAAATTATTAAAATAAATAAGTAGATACAATATAACCATTGGCGTCGCATATTATTTTTATCAAATATAAAATATTGCATTGAAAATTAAATCTATTTCAAATAATGTGTTTTCTTTTTATTTAAACAATTACAACAATATAATAAGCCAGGACTCAAAGAGAAAAAGGATTTCATGCTCCCGAATTAATAAATATATAATAAATAGTTACAAAACGATATAATAATAAATAACTGAGCTATCTTAAAATATATTCAAATTAAAATTATACAGTCTCAAAAAATATTAATAATATATATATATATATATATATATATATATATATATATATATATATTGTTGTGTTATATAATGTATTTGTTTGTTTATTAAGATTATTCATTAATTTAAGCACAACAATTAATAATATGTTTTATTTTATATACAATAGATTTTAACTTGATATGTGAATGAATTTAATCTTTCTCAGGCCGACTTTGTAATTGTTATGTTGTTTGATTATATTTAAATGATTTCCTTATATTTAAAAATTTATCTCAGGGAATATCTGTGGGTTGAAAGAGAACACGTAATTTAATTTATCAAGACCGACTCTGTATTCGACCTACATAGATATAATGTTATCGTTATATGTGTGCTAATGAGGAACCATAGAATAATAACTCTACAATAGGGTTTAATAAACGCTTTAAACGAGAACGACTATTTTATTTTATGGATTAAATAATACTCAAATTCAATTATATATTCAAGTTTCTTATCTAATTTTACTCATACGTCATACATACCGTTGTTAAGCTATACTCATAGAAAATAAGATGGAATCAAATTGTTATTGATGGTTTAGTCACGCTTTGGTTTTATTAAAAAAAGAAGAGGTAATACATATGTTGATGAAATTGAAATTTTCAGTAAGTGTACCTTATATTCTTAACTAATTGATTTATACATTGCTTTGATACCTTATTTTTTTGGTTAAATGAAATGTTTATAAGTACCTTTGTCACGTTATAGATTACGAACTAGTTTTGAAATATTCAGAAGTGCATTACCACTGCTTGACGATCATCATCATATTATATTGTAGGTGTAATTCGGACTTGTAGCAAGAAATCACAATGTGTAGTCCTTCTCGGATAAATTGGATGTTGGTGAAGAAAATTTGGATTGTGCAAAGTCACTTAATGTTGGATAAAACCTGGGTACTTATTATTAGTTCACTGTTCTTACATTTGTTACTGCTTATTGTTGTTTGACAACTTTAGTTATTGATTTTGAATATTATTTCTTAGTTTTCTATTGTTAAGTTATCACAGGAGTAACATGTCTCCCTGTTTCTTCATGATACAATCTACAATCATTGATGTTTTCTCCCTTCAATTGTTTCTAACAAACAAACCTCTTAGATTTTTGTTTCAAATATTTCTACCAATCACAAATGTTTTACAAGTTAGTTACTAAATTAGTTTTTGAATATTTCATAATATTATTACTTCATTTATGTTAATTCAATTGATAACTTTAATTTGGATGTGATTCTTATCTTATGGCACCGTACATAATATGTACGGTGCTTATGGTATTATTTTTAAAATCCTGGTTGTCAATTTTGTCTTATATGTATATTGGTAAACATTACTTTGAAAGTTGGTATGTCTTATATTTCAAAGTTTGCGTTCCTGTTTTTTTTCTTCTTTCTTCATGTTTGACTTATTCAATATACAGGGTATATGAAAACTTATATTATATTTTATTTTATTACTAAATTTTGTTTGTTTTTATTTCAGCCTATTGCAGACTTATTTGAAATGGTTCTCCGTATTCTTCTACTAAGGTAAATTGATGTATATGGACATCAAATACAGAGTTAGTCATGTGGTTATTGTGGTTATATAGGACACAATAATATATATATATATATATATATATATATATATATATACAGTTCTTCTTTTTTCGACCAGGAAATATTTATTTTTTTTAACGAAGATTTGCGGTCATTAGAAATAAAATCTGTTTTTCTTATCTGCTCAATATTTCGCTATTATTTAAAGGCTTCATCAGGAGCGGACTACAAGATTTATTGAATGAAAACAACACAATAATAAAACATTTTAAAACTACTACTTACAGAAAATTGGTGTCAATTAATTAAAATATAAAACAGCACAACACGTTCAACACATTTTTAGACAGTAGGTACATTTTACAATTAAACATGCTGATAAAGTTAACAACCAGTTTTTTTGTTATAGAAAGTGTAGAACCAAACTAATTACAGGGAGATACAACTGACTTACTTTTTAATTTTACATGGTGATACTTAAATGTCATTTAGAATGTTACAATAGATATCGCTTAATTGATTGACGTCAGATTTATAATTTATGGTGTTTTTTGTTTTATTGATGTAGCACATTTCTAGAAATAACCTGTTCTTATATATGTTCTCTCTTTCTAAAATTTTTATATTCATGTAGTCAAACTCATGTCCCGTATTAATATGGTGTTCCACTGCCGCACAGGTGTTTTTTTGTTGCGACAATCGCTTTTGTGTTGAGTGACTCTTTGTCTCAACCATTGGCCCGTCTGTCCTATGTAACATCCATTGCAATCAGAACAGGGCTAACTATAAACAACATTGCTATTAAATATCGTGGGTGTTTCACCTTTCACTTTCGAGTAAATGTTTCTGATTGTTATCATATTGTAAGGGGCAATTTTCAAATTAGGAATACAATTTTTGAACAATGGTGTAATACGATTAGTCAAATAACGTATTCGAGGAATCCTTTTATAAATTATGCTAGTAGGTTTCTCTTCATTTGTGGGACCATCGTAAAAGTCTGTGTTGTATATTAACTTTTTAAAATGTTATTTGGATACCCGTTGTTTGCAAAAATATAAAAAAGCTTCTTAAAATTGTCTTGAATGAAGTTGTCATCGCAGATGTGAAAGATTCTATTTTTCATGGCAATTACTGTGTTGTATTTTTGATTTTTTGGATGGTTAGAGAAAAAGTTTAAAAATCTATCGGATGTTATTGGTTTTTGATACCAATCCAAACTTATTTTCTGTGCTTCGGTTTGGATTGGTATCAAAAACCAACAACATCCGATAGATTTTTAAACTTTTTCTCTAACCATCCAAAAAATCAAAATTACAACACTGTAATTGCCATAAACAATAGAATCTTTCACATCTACGATGACAACTTCATTCAAGACAATCTTAGGAAGCTTTTTGATATTTTTGCAAACAACGGGTATCCAAAGAACATTTTAAAAAAATTAATATACAACACAGACTTTTACGATGGTCCCACAAATGAAGAGAAACCTACTAGCATAATTTATAAAAGGATTCCTCGAATACGCTATTTGACTAATCGTATTACACCACTGTTCAAAAATTTCATTCCTAATTTGAAAATTGCCCCTTACAATATGATAACAATCAGAAACATTTTCTCGAAAGTGAAAGATAAAACACCCACGATATTTAATAGCAATGTTGTTTACAGTTTTCCCTGTTCTGATTGCAATGGATGTTACATAGGACAAACGGGCCAATGGTTGAGACAAAGAGTCACTCAACACAAAAGCGATTGTCGCAACAAAAAAAAACACCTGTGCGGCAGTTGAACACCATATAAATACGGGACATGAGTTTGACTACATGAATATAAAAATTTTAGAAAGAGAGAACAGATATAAGAACAGGTTATTTCTAGAAATGTGCTACATAAATAAATAAAAAAACACCATAAATTATAAATCTGACGTCAATCAATTAAGCGATATCTATTGTAACATTCTAAATAACATTTAAGTATCACCATGTAAAATTAAAAAGTAAGTCAGTTGTATCTCCCTGTAATTAGTTTGGTTCTACACTTTCTTTAACAAAAAAAACTGGTTGTTAATTTTATCAGCATGTTTAATTGTAAAATGTACCTACTGTCTAAAAATGTGTTGAACGTGTTGTGCTGTTTTATATTTTAATTAACTGACACCAATTTTCTGTAAGTAGTAATTTTAAAATGTTTCATTATTGTGTTGTTTTCATTCAATAAATCTTGTAGTCCGCTCCTGATGAAGCCTTTAAATAATAGCGAAATATTGAGCAGATAAGAAAAACAGTTTTTATTTCTTATGACCGCAAACCTGAAATCTTCGTTAAAATATATATATATATATATATATATATATATATATATATATATATATATATATATATATATATATATATGTATATATATGTCATTGGCATAATGCAAATTTAGACTTTTTATAAACTTCATAGGTATTTTACAATAAAAAGTCGGCAAAACGCGAGCATATAATGCATCTTTCGTTATGACTACACTAATTCAGGCAAATTGATAAAATTCAGGCAAAACGAGATCAGAAGAATGTACATCACGTTGTTACTGATTATTTTCAGGAATTTAACAATTTGACAAATAAGGTGCTGCCAAAACGTGAAAATAAAATGAGAAAATACTAGTGTTAAGTATTTGTCATGCCATATAATAAATACAGTGAAAGTGAACATTATAAACATTTTTAATAAGAAAACATAAATAAACAAATTCATGATATAAAAATATAGCTATTAACTTTAATAGGTAGGGTAGGTACCTAACACAAATATGAACTAATAATAAAAACTAAACACAAATTCTTTGATTATATATCATTATTATATATTATCCCTAGAGCTTGAATAATTACCGAAATTCTTTTCAAGGTACAAATATTTTTAAAAAATTTCGCATCCGAGAAAAATTTACGGAGAATAATTCAAGTTCGCGAGAGATTAGGTACGAAAATGTTATACCTACATTGTATTTTAAATCGTTTTAATTTTTTTTTTAGTTTCTCCTTGCCCTAGTAAAAGAAGTAGGAATCAGAGTCTTAAATAAATACACTTAACCGACATAATTATCAAGTGGCATCTCCTTCTATTAATAGTGAAGAACAGAAGAAAATAATTTGACATTTGCCGGTTATGTTAACAAATACTAATGACGTCGTAGTAAAGGTCAATAATTTCAAGTGTATATATCTATTATGACGAGGTCCTGTGTCTAATATTCCCGTTGCCGACGTTCGTTTAGATAGAATGGATCATTTTCCCATTTGGTTCGAAATAAGGCAAAGGTGCAAATTTCCTAATTGTACTCTTAATTCATCCTATAAATACTTTTTTCCAATACTAGCTACACTTAAAATTATTGACCTTTACCCTGACGTCATTAATATCTGGTAACATAATTATTAAGTAGCATCTCTTTCTATTAATAGTGAAGAACAGAACCAAATAATTTGACATTTGTCGGTTATGTTATCAGATATTAATGAAGTCAGGGTAAAGGTCAATAATTTTATGTGTATGAAGTTGACAATTATTGCGATAATTACAAACGTTGGGTGCGTTCAGAAAACACAACTGTTGCACAACCATTGGGTGAATGTTGGCAATTTAATCAGTGAGCGAACGGCATTTATCTGAGCGGACGCCATTTTCTGTGCTCACAACACGTTGCAGACCTGCTGATGTTTTTATATTAGTACAATTAATACAACATAATACGCTGGAATTAATTTTTCATAATAATTCTTGTTTTTTTTCACGAATACCAATACAACGTATTCTCACGTTATAATCATGCGGTAATGGTTCCTGCAAATCTTCTATAGCAAGGGCTATATTTCTGTTTATATCAATTATATCATCATCATCAAATAACGCAACAATTATATTGTATCTAACTATAATTTTAATTTTTCAATATTTACACTTTCCAAAAAATTATCGTTCAGAAGACACACGTCAACCAATCGCTGATCAGTGAGCGCTCACTCAACGGTTGAGTTATAAGTTATGTTTTCTGAATGCACTCTATACAATAAACAATGTTTATTTTACAGATTGAATCCTCTTTTAAAAAATACCTACGCCGCTTATGGCTGCTCCAGTAATGTTAGGTATTTTAAGTGTCGCTTTGATATGATATTTAACTCCCTAAACCTTGAGTTACATACAGAATTTCAAAAAGATAAGAATGTCTGCTACTTGTCATTAGTCGATAGGGAACGAAAAGCATTTTTTTCCCCCCTAGCCACCCCGCTTGTCAAAAAGACGGCAGTGGAACCAGAACCTCGTGAGACGAAGTACCGTTAAGCTAGCCATAGACGGACCGCATGTTGCAGTCGGGACCGACTGCTCTGGAGCGGTCGAGTTAAAGTCGTACACGACTGTAACACGACCGCATAATGCAGTTGACTACGACTGCTTGGCGCTGTAGTCTTCGACCGCAAAATAATACTGATGCGAGTTCATTTACAAGATGGATTTCGATGAAGAAACACTGCTTCTTGTACTACTATTGCACAAGCGTAGGCGTAGAAGACACCGTAGTATGTGGGTGCGTCCAATACTACAATCAAGAGAAAAGCATGGAATATTTCATACTTTGTATCCTCAGCTGAGAGAGAACACTAAAAAAATGTTCAACTACTTTAGAATGTCCGTGGTTTCATTCGATGAATTAGTTAGTATTTTAAGCCATAAAATACCACGGACAGATTCCAAAAAGAGGAAAAGCATTGCACCTGAAGAATGGATCGCAGTAACATTAAGGTAAGAAACAATGTTTTTTACGCAAACATATATTATACGTAACATTACAGTGTATTATTTCAAATTATCAGAAAATGCTATGTACCGACGACTGCGATGCTTCAGTATCAGCAGGAGACAAAACATCTGTTTCTTCAAGTCTCGTAGTTTGTAGTGATCGGCTGGTACATGCTTGAGGAACTCCAGTGCTGTAGCCACTAGTGATATCAGTTTGTAGTGGTCGACTGGTAGATGCTTGAGGAGGTCCAGTACTGTAGCCACTACTGAAATCCTCATAGTTTAGCTGCGAGCAGGATGATGGCTGAACTACGAGTATGAGAGCATGATGAGATATTCTGATTAGAATATAAATTGACGTCAGAGGATAACACTTTGTATTTATTTATAACTTTCAGTATGTCTGTCATAGCATCTAATTTGTAGTCGTCAGAAATTTTTTTAAAGTTACCGTGTAGAGCCAAAAGGAATAGAATAATTGGTCATCATCGGTTTTACCATCAAATGTAGTTCCGTTGTATTTTTTATTCAAATTTATCGCCAGTTGTGTAATTAAATTGTCTTCTTTGGCCGTACTAGTCTTCTTACAACCACGCTGTGGTGTTTTCTCTTCAGTAACTGCATCTTCAGTCGATTCATTTTCCAAACTATCTGCAGTACCAGCTTTCTCCTCCGTCAATGGCAGCAAGAATGACAACTGATGATAGTAAACATACTGTCGTACTTTACTAGCTCTCGAGCCACTCTTAATTATTTTTGTTATATTGATATAACGTCTAAAGCCATCTCTCAACAGTTTCCACTTCTTTTTACAGATACTTGGCAACAGTGTGCACTTTCGCTGAATTAGAATACAACTATAGAATTTCGGCATCTACAATAGGGGAAATAGTGAAAGACGTGTGCGAAAATATTTGGAAGTATATGAAAGATATTTGTTTTGTAGCACTAGCCCAAGATAACTGGAAAAATATGAAAAGTGGTTTCCAAAGACGCGCCAACTTTCCAAACTGCTTGGGGGCAATCGATGGTAAACATGTAAGAATTATAAAAACAACTGATAGCGGTTCCTTGTACAAACACTATTTTTCTTAAGTGTTGATGGCCGTTTGTGACATGACTATAAATTCACTTTCATAAATCTTGGATCATGTGGAAGACACGCTGAGTCGACAGTATTTGGAGACACTGAATTCTACAAAAAACTACAAGGAAATACGCTGAACATTTCTGCTCCTAGAAAAATAACAACAACAGGCCCAGTTTTGCCTAATGTATTTGTCGCCGACGAAGCTTTCGGTTTACAAGAAAATATTATTAGACCGATTGGAGAAAAACTATAGCGAATAAAAAAAAATTAACCATAGACTGTCTCGGGCCCGAAGATACATCGAACGCACTTTCGGCACCGGTCATTTGGCATTCTGTGCACATGATCTCTCCATTCTATTCTCCCGTCTCTTGCCGAGCTTACTATGTTGTGTATACCACATATTCCTCATATTTATTCATTTCTCTTTCGGTTGAATAATCTATATGCTTAATTGATCTAAATGTTTGTAGTTCTATTGTTCTTAGAAGCCGTTTAGTTATTGTGTCTTCCGCTGTAGTTTCTATCGCCTACGTCATAAAAGGTTTTACGCAAGCTTTATAAATTCTTACTTTGCTTCTAACGTTCAAATATATTTATTCCTCCGAATTACATTCCTTGAATATCCCGATATCAATGATGCCTTTATAGTTTGGGCATTTACCTTCTTCCTTTAGATTTCTAGTGCTTGTTACATTTGCCCCTAGGTATTTGAATGTTCTACACTCTGATCATAGTTCGCGAGTTTGTATTTTATAGGTTCTTTAGATACTGTAAGGGAACTTCTATACATGCATTTATTGAACAGTATTTGTACGGCACTGATCAAGATGATGTCCTGATGAATTCGTGGATATGCTTTTCTCGTTTTTTTTTTTAAATTGGTATCAAGATGCTTTCTATCCATTAGGATGGTAAGTATTTTTTAACGTGAATCTGGAATTTAGCTAGTAATATATCACCTCCATATTCAATCATTCCGTTCTTTAATTTCCAATGCCTGGATATTTTCTATTGTTTAATTTCCCTGCTATTCTCTATTGTTTAATTTCCCTGCTATTTTCTGTATTTTCACCATAGGAATGGTCCAAATTTAAAGTTAGTTAACGTTTTCGTCCTCAATATGTATTTGGTGTGTTAAAGAGTTGGTTTCTGATGAGCTATATAATTTCCATTTTTCAAACTTAATTTATGTATTTTGTGTAAACTCATTTATTGTTCTTTCCTACTTTTCACTAGATTTCATATTCAAAAATGGGACATGATTTATGTCTACACAACCTTCCAAGTAATTTGGTAGTGTAGTGCAGTTCTGATGTGGTATATAGACATATTGTTAAGAATAGAACTTGTAAGCTCTCGCCAGTTTGATATGAATTAGGTAATTCTATTCTTATTTTCTCTATTGTACATTGAAAAATATTGAAATTATTGTGCGACGTGCAGTGTTGGTTACTGCATTTCAATTGCAGGTAATACTACTCAAATTGTTACAACTGGAAGTGTCGTCGATGGAAGGATTCAAAATAACCAATAATTTAGTAACGCAGAATTCTCATTGACATTCATAAATAATATATGGCGTTAAATATATTTTTTTAGAATTGAGTATGCATACAAAAACAGAGCTAATAAAAGTTCACTGTAAATAGAAACAGTGGAGAACACATACAGACTTTGGCAACACTGGTACATTAGTTAGGATGTTGCCTCGAGATATATTCGTTTACACTGAAAAGATAGGACGGGAATCAAGAATTCACCACCTTCTTATCGTCGAAAAAGCACGCCGTATAACATATATCTTCACATTACGAGTCTTCATTTCATTGTACCGTATCTAACGTAAATAAGAAGTAGGTGAATAGCTGCGAGAATTTGTGAGAGCACGGAAAAAATATCGATGAGGTTTGAATACACGTACATATTTTAGGTGGATGCAAAAAAGGCATTTATAAAAACTTCATTGGAAATTGAAAAGGATGGAATCAGATATACAAAGAAAATATAGTATCTACATAAAACGTCAGCGAAAGGGGCAAATTCTTTTGCTTCGTTGGTTTTGGTATGCCTCTTTGAAAACGATGTGAACTCATAATAGCATACAACCGACAAAAAAATAGATGTAAAACGATGCGCATTTTTTTAATACCAGTGCTCCTCCTGGCTTTTAAGTATATCTGATTCTGTATAAATATCAGATCATAACTATTAACTTACTATAAACAACAGAAATACCTGAAAAAAACTAGTTTTCCGGTCCTCAATACACAAATAGTGACACTCGTAGGAAAGGTAGGATACATTATGACAGATTTTAGTTCAATACATAAGAAACGCGCGTGAATGTCAGATGCATAGACAAATCAAATAAGAGACGGTTTGACGTATAGGCGGAATGTGTCATAACGTTTCTGCGCAACTGAGAAGCGCATGGAGTATCTACAATCGTGAACCACATGACTGCTTTACATATATGTACATATATGTATATATATAAATATATATGTATATATATATATATATATATATATATATATATTATTCTGTAATTTTTATATTTCAAATATGTAAAATATTTATTCATATTACCTGGTCTTACGTGATGGTTTCCCGGCTTATAGATTTGAATTCTGAACTTACCAATATGAATAAAACGCTAACCTTCCAATATGAAACAATTTATCAAATTCACATTTACAACTAATAATTGAATTAAACAATCTCAAACACTCTCTCTCATACACCCCGTAGATGTTATTGTCAGTAATCTTAATTGAACTATCAATAAAGATTGTCGAATCTGAATTATAATAATAATATATATTTAATTAGTTTAGCTCAGTCGTAAATATTGATTATGTGGATAATTGTTTTTATTATAAATATCTCAGGCTACACGAATGTAGGATCGGGGGTTACTTCGAAAAGAATATATTAAAATTGAACTGTTAAATTGTAACTTCTGCGTATCTCTGGTGAGTCTTCACCTCTAGAATTTAGTAACCTCGGTTCCGTCTATAAATCTTCTAACTTTTAAGTGAGAATATTGAAAACAACCCAACCTAACATATACTTTATCTATGGTAAGAATAAGACATTAACCAGAATCTTTTGACAAAGAGTTTGGTTTTGAAGTTTATTTAAGATTGTATGTGATGAATTTAAATAATTATACTCAAAATCATTATTAGTTGCTGTATAAAAAAAAACACAATCGAAATACATGTGATGGTCATACTTGAGATTTTTGAAATGTAGATTATTCAGGTTAGTATATATCGAACAAATACCTCTTCTGTCTTAAATAGTTTCTCTTTTTCAGATTTTGTTATACTTGGGACATTCACTAGGTTTTTACTTTGGAAAAATATTTCATTTGGAACACATAATCGATAAAAAAATTTGCTATTGATAAAAATAAATACCTCAGAACCAGGACGTTGAACTTATCAGCCTTGCATTAATTATTCTTCTACCATACACTGGGCACTGGTATAGAATAAAATAATATTGTCCCTCTGTTGGAATGCTCTCACTTCCGAAGATTAATGTTGGAACTCAAAAATATCACTTTATGTATTGTAATAGTAGAGAATTACTTCTGGTAAGTAGATATACTTTTTTCTTATAATGGACAGGCTATTTCCACCAATTTTGTTAAATATTTCCTGGACTTAATTTTGGTTGACGTTCACCCTCATTTTTCAAATCAACAACCTTCTCTTTTCATCATCCTGCCTTCTCATTAGCCGAAAACCAATTATCTCCTAGGCAACTGTCAGTAACTTTTTTGTTTAAGAATATCCAAAATTATTTTACTAGAACTTTTTCTAACATACTTATTCTTCGAAACTAATGTTCTCAATGAATTCATTATAAAATTTCCATTCCAAAAATGTCTTATTTGTCCAGTTTTGTACTAAAATAAGGTTAGAATAGAGCACAATGTCTCTTCCTCTTGTCTCTCTTCTGAACCCCTTTCTGCAGCCCTAGACCCAGATATTTAAGTCTCAGTCTGATATATAATGATAACACTTTCAAATGAGACCATTAGAAATATTTAAATCAGCTTTAAAGTTATTGGAATCAAATCATGATTTTGTGACGTTTAACTCTCCGATAATTATTTGTATTTCTCATGACATCAATTTCTAGCCAATTCATATAGTATAATTATACAAAATGTGTGAATATTTATATAATTTTAGGTTAAATTTCTGAATTGAATAATTATATAGGTATTTGTAATACTGTGTTAGCAAAATTTTCAAAATATTAAATCTATATCGAAATCTTTATTATTGGTTTAATTTTAACAATATTGCTGTATGAAATAAACTATTTTTATGTATATTAACAATTTTACTGTTACAAGTAATTCCCATTGTGAAAGATTTCGACAATAACAGAATAACCATTATTCATGAATATAAAAAGAAATTGACTTTTATCGATGATCCACATTATGTATAAGGAAACTTGCAAAATACATGTATGAGATTAGCAGAAATATCATAGTTATAATAAAATGCATATACTGTGGACCAAATAAGTAGGATAAATTATGTTGTTTTTATATGTTGTTATAAAATTACATGAAATATATATATATATATATATATATATATATATATATATATATATATACATATATAAAATCGAAAAACCAATTTATTGGGGAGAAGCAGCAAAACGAACGTGTACTCTTATAACATTATATTTCCAATATTTCGATAATGAATATTGTCATCATCAGAGAGCTACAATATAATTAAATACTTAAAAGTTTTGAAAAAATGAAAAAACCTAACCTTACTTACAATGTTAGCATGGTTGTACGTATTGATGGAAAATATCCAAAACTTCAAGCATATTCATCAACCATAACAGTGCAAAAATATGTAAATGAATACCACAAACATATAATTAAAATCATTTAAAATTTGAAAATGTAAATGCCGACAAATTGAAGGTCGAGCATGTGCTTCTTAGCAACATTACACATTAATGAAAAGGAAGTTAAATAAACTGTCATGTCAAAAGTTCGATCATGACTACCAACTGAAAAGTTGTGAGAAACGCTTGTATTTCTACCACTCCAACAAATAAACATAGTATTTGCTCATTATATAGGGTGAGCGAAAAAAATTATTTTTTACTATTATTTTAATTATTTAAGTTGAAAAAGGATGAAATTATTATTATTATTCAAAAATTAACAGCAATTATACAAAGACAAACAACAGATGATGAGGCTGATGACTAACAACCTCACTAATCCATAAAAAGCTAATCAGTTCTTAAATAACAGCCTTAATTCAATTTATTGCTAAACATCAATGTATTAAATTTTTGAAAATGCTCCGAATAAGAGAGCGAAACGTCAATAAAAACAAAATATTTATATATATATATGTATATATATAAATTTCGATTTTCTACTACACCTGTTTTAGTCGAAATTTCAATAATTTAGACTTGTTGGCCTGACCGTTCTTCGAAGGGCAAAACAACTACATTCCTGGCTAATACCACGCAAAATATTGAATTACATCCCCTTCGAAAACCGTGACGTCGATCGGCCATTTTGCCGATACGGACATCTGTGGTGATTCGCAACTGATAGCGGAAGAGCATAGTACACTTACACGTTTCGACCTTCTTGGGTCTCTTCAAGAGTGCCGTGATGCCTTCCAGTTCAGAATCTCTAATCCGAACTGAAGATTACACCCTCCGACAACCTCTCTCGGTTAGTGTAGTTACACAAGCGAGAAGTAGTCAGTTGGCGCCATCTTCACTTTCAGTTGCGAACCAACACCTCAGATAAATGCGACCGTATTAGTCGTATCAAATAAAAATGAATATAATTTCATAAAATACAAGGTGCTATATGAAATATAAATTTCGATTTTCTACTACACCTGTTTTAGTCGAAATTTCAATAATTTAGACTTGTTGGCCTGACCGTTCTTCGAAGGGCAAAACAACTACATTCCTGGCTAATACCACGCAAAATATTGAATTACATCCCCTTCGAAAACCGTGACGTCGATCGGCCATTTTGCCGATACGGACATCTGTGGTGATTCGCAACTGATAACGGAAGAGCATAGTACACTTACGCGTTTCGACCTTCTTGGGTCTCTTCAAGAGTGCCGTAATGCCTTCCAGTTCAGAATCTCTAATCCGAACTGAAGATTACACCCTCCGACAACCTCTCTTGGTTAGTGTAGTTACACAAGCGAGAAGTAGTCAGTTGGCGCCATCTTCACTTTCAGTTGCGAACCAACACCTCAGATAAATGCGACCGTATTAGTCGTATCAAATAAAAATGAATATAATTTCATAAAATACAAGGTGCTATATGAAATATAAATTTCGATTTTCTACTACACCTGTTTTAGTCGAAATTTCAATAATTTAGACTTGTTGGCCTGACCGTTCTTCGAAGGGCAAAACCACTACATTCCTGGCTAATACCACGCAAAATATTGAATTACATCCCCTTCGAAAACCGTGACGTCGATCGGCCATTTTGCCGATACGGACATCTGTGGTGATTCGCAACTGATAGCGGAAGAGCATAGTACACTTACGCGTTTCGACCTTCTTGGGTCTCTTCAAGAGTGCCGTAATGCCTTCCAGTTCAGAATCTCTAATCCGAACTGAAGATTACACCCTCCGACAACCTCTCTTGGTTAGTGTAGTTACACAAGCGAGAAGTAGTCAGTTGGCGCCATCTTCACTTTCAGTTGCGAACCAACACCTCAGATAAATGCGACCGTATTAGTCGTATCAAATAAAAATGAATATAATTTCATAAAATACAAGGTGCTATATGAAATATAAATTTCGATTTTCTACTACACCTGTTTTAGTCGAAATTTCAATAATTTAGACTTGTTGGCCTGACCGTTCTTCGAAGGGCAAAACAACTACATTCCTGGCTCATACCACGCAAAATATTGAATTACATCCCCTTCGAAAACCGTGACGTCGATCGGCCATTTTGCCGATACGGACATCTGTATTTTATGAAATTATATTCATTTTTATTTGATACGACTAATACGGTCGCATTTATCTGAGGTGTTGGTTCGCAACTGAAAGTGAAGATGGCGCCAACTGACTACTTCTCGCTTGTGTAACTACACTAACCAAGAGAGGTTGTCGGAGGGTGTAATCTTCAGTTCGGATTAGAGATTCTGAACTGGAAGGCATTACGGCACTCTTGAAGAGACCCAAGAAGGTCGAAACGCGTCAGTTGCGAATCACCACAGATGTCCGTATCGGCAAAATGGCCGATCGACGTCACGGTTTTCGAAGGGGATGTAATTCAATATTTTGCGTGGTATTAGCCAGGAATGTAGTTGTTTTGCCCTTCGAAGAACGGTCAGGCCAACAAGTCTAAATTATTGAAATTTCGACTAAAACAGGTGTAGTAGAAAATCGAAATTTATATTTCATATAGCACCTTGTATTTTAAGAAATTATATTCATTTTTATTTGATACGACTTATACGGTCGCATTTATCTGAGGTGTTGGTTCGCAACTGAAAGTGAAGATGGCGCCAACTGACTACAACTCGCTTGTGTAACTACACTAACCAAGAGAGGTTGTCGGAGGGTGTAATCTTCAGTTCGGATTAGAGATTCTGAACTGGAGGCCATTACGGCACTCTTGAAGAGACCCAAGAAGGTCGAAACGCGTAAGTGTACTATGCTCTTCCGCTATCAGTTGCGAATCACCACAGATGTCCGTATCGGCAAAATGGCCGATCGACGTCACGGTTTTCGAAGGGGATGTAATTCAATATTTTGCGTGGTATTAGCCAGGAATGTAGTTGTTTTGCCCTTCGAAGAACGGTCAGGCCAACAAGTCTAAATTATTGAAATTTCGACTAAAACAGGTGTAGTAGAAAATCGAAATTTATATTTCATATAGCACCTTGTATTTTATGAAATTATATTCATTTTTATTTGATACGACTAATACGGTCGCATTTATCTGAGGTGTTGGTTCGCAACTGAAAGTGAAGATGGCGCCAACTGACTACTTCTCGCTTGTGTAACTACACTAACCAAGAGAGGTTGTCGGAGGGTGTGATCTTCAGTTCGGATTAGAGATTCTGAACTGGAAGGCATTACGGCACTCTTGAAGAGACCCAAGAAGGTCGAAACGCGTAAGTGTACTATGCTCTTCCGCTATCAGTTGCGAATCACCACGTATGTCCGTATCGGCAAAATGGCCGATCGACGTCACGGTTTTCGAAGGGGATGTAATTCAATATTTTGCGTGGTATTAGCCAGGAATGTAGTTGTTTTGCCCTTCGAAGAACGGTCAGGCCAACAAGTCTAAATTATTGAAATTTCGACTAAAACAGGTGTAGTAGAAAATCGAAATTTATATTTCATATAGCACCTTGTATTTTATGAAATTATATTCATTTTTATTTGATACGACTAATACGGTCGCATTTATCTGAGGTGTTGGTTCGCAACTGAAAGTGAAGATGGCGCCAACTGACTACTTCTCGCTTGTGTAACTACACTAACCAAGAGAGGTTGTCGGAGGGTGTAATCTTCAGTTCGGATTAGAGATTCTGAACTGGAAGGCATTACGGCACTCTTGAAGAGACCCAAGAAGGTCGAAACGCGTAAGTGTACTATGCTCTTCCGCTATCAGTTGCGAATCACCACAGATGTCCGTATCGGCAAAATGGCCGATCGACGTCACGGTTTTCGAAGGGGATGTAATTCAATATTTTGCGTGGTATTAGCCAGGAATGTAGTTGTTTTGCCCTTCGAAGAACGGTCAGGCCAACAAGTCTAAATTATTGAAATTTCGACTAAAACAGGTGTAGTAGAAAATCGAAATTTATATTTCATATAGCACCTTGTATTTTATGAAATTATATTCATTTTTATTTGATACGACTAATACGGTCGCATTTATCTGAGGTGTTGGTTCGCAACTGAAAGTGAAGATGGCGCCAACTGACTACTTCTCGCTTGTGTAACTACACTAACCAAGAGAGGTTGTCGGAGGGTGTAATCTTTAGTTCGGATTAGAGATTCTGAACTGGAAGGCATTACGGCACTCTTGAAGAGACCCAAGAAGGTCGAAACGCGTAAGTGTACTATGCTCTTCCGCTATCAGTTGCGAATCACCACAGATGTCCGTATCGGCAAAATGGCCGATCGACGTCACGGTTTTCGAAGGGGATGTAATTCAATATTTTGCGTGGTATTAGCCAGGAATGTAGTTGTTTTGCCCTTCGAAGAACGGTCAGGCCAACAAGTCTAAATTATTGAAATTTCGACTAAAACAGGTGTAGTAGAAAATCGAAATTTATATTTCATATAGCACCTTGTATTTTATGAAATTATATTCATTTATATATATATATATATATATATATATATATATATATATATATATTTATATTGAACTAATCCTCTAGTTTAGTAAAAATAATGAAATAAACAAACATAATAAACAAGTCTTATTGTAACGTAAGAAGTGTCAGTAGACACAACCATTAGAATAAACTCAATAAAAAGTCAAAGATTAAAATATAAAAAGATTGAAATATGTATAGATTGGATAATATATTGATGTGAAGTTTTGAAAAGGATGAAGAATAGAAATTACAACACTATATAAGCTAATTAAAGAGTAAATATTACCTGTACCAGTAATTCTGATTGGTTGTCAAAGTCATGGAATTCGGAATTGCACTGAACACAGCCATAACAATTTCGGCAGGATGAAATGTCACACAATAGCTTGAAACCTAAAGTAAGAGAAAAGAATAATTAGTCTAACGATAATTTAACATTATTTACATATTATTTTTGTAGTAGCATAAATTTAGAATACCATGTATTCATTCATTCATTGAAAAGGGTTGAAACTAGATGGGAAAGATAGTTGGAACACAGCCCCAAACATATTGAGGAAATGAATATTTATAGGAAGTAATGTCATGCTAGGGAATTTTTCAATACCAACCTAAATCATTGTTTATAGATTATAGATATAAAATTTAATTACAAAAACAAAAATAATAAGGAGTATATGTATAATAAATATCAAACAAGACGCAAAATTAAATTAGAATCAATTACATATAGGTTAATTAATAATATAGGTTGTAATATTTGTAAAAATAAACATTTTGTAAATTAGCTAAACAAGGTAAATATAAGAAAATGGACTATTGTAAGAAGAAAGAAGGACTTAATTAAAATTCCTTAATACGATAGAGATTTAAATGAATCAGTGTCAATACCCTCCAGGACAATAAATTTATGTTTTTTCAAAATAGTCACTAAAAGACTGGAGAATAACAATTTCTGTTAAAAAAAACAAATAAGAGTGCTATGGACTAGTGAAGCCGGGATAGTTGTTGATTTTGAAAAACAAATGAGTGGATTTAGAATGGTGATGAGGGATGCGTCTCTGTAAGATTGCTCTCTGCAAAAATTTTCTTTAAAAAACAGTTAAAAGTTAAAATTATATAAACATTTTATGACAAACTAATCATAAGTGTATCAGATCCTGTGTAAGTACTAAAGAGTGCCGTAGGAGCATATCTCTAAGGAGATATCGGCAAGTTTGGAAGATGTAAGTGCAGCCGGCAGTAATAGCAAGAAAGATAAGGTCTGTGTATTTTGATTAAATCTATTTGGAATTCCAATAAACATTTTAAAGTGTACACTCAAAATTCAATAGAACATTCAATTGATATATATCATATAAAAAGGCCAAAGAACAGTAACATATAATGCATTATAAAATTCATCTATAGAGAATTATAATTTTAAGATAATATTGAAACTCACCTGTTGTAAATTTATCCTCGTAAAATATCACGTACATCATGCGTGCTCAATTCTATTTCATTACTTATTTTCAGCTTTTGCATGCATAACTTTCATCTATCACTTTCTTGTTTTTTTTAAATACACGTACACATATAGTTTATAAAGTATTACTTATATGTAATTGATTATAAAAACATTTAATAATTATAACCAACAATTTTCATCACAGACACGCTAACAGTGTGTTGAATATAAACGTTGTGTATGGAAGGAAACTTCTTTCTTACATGTATACTGTAGCAGCGCATGCGTTTCATTTTGTTTCCAAGAATGTATGTATGATATAGGGTGGCACAATTCCTTAAGAATAAATGTGCAAAATAAATTAACAGTTACAAAATATTTTATTATGTTCTAATCTGATTAAAAATTGAAATTCATTTATTAAACATATTTACATTAATGTGTTGGTTTTCTTTTATTCTTACATCTATGGTTAAAGTATCAATATCACTATTATCATATTTCAATCGTTTTATTTAATAGATATTATTTCTTTCAGAGGTTGTAATTAAAAGGTAAGATTATGTATATGTATTTCTTCAATCTTTGATTATCATATCCAGAACCCAACGAGAGAAGTTTCTCATGTTCTCCGATAAAATATAAAACTATAATAAAATAAACAAATAATATAATCTGAGCTATCCATAAAATTATCATAAATTATAATTATCATCATTCAATTATAAATTGTCGGCCCAACGTGAGGCTATTAAAATATCCAATTTATAAATATTCAATTATAAATTGGCGTCCCAAAACGTGGGGCTATTAAACAAATAATTATAAAATTGTCAGTCCAACGTTGAGAAAATTTAAAGAATTAAATTGCTTTAATTAATAATAAATAAATAAATCATGGAAAGCAAGAAAATGGTATTGAGAGACGGGAAACAGGTCGGAAATGATAGCGGATCAGAAGAGGAAAGAGAAGAGAGGAGCCATGGAATGGGAGATTTTCAGGTCCAATATCTGATCCAAGGTCAGCAAGCTGAAGGACGTGCATCGGAAGAAAATACGATAGGAGATGAAGAAGATGGAATAGAGGTAGAACAAGTAGAAGCAGGAAACAAGGGTAGTATAGCACATAGTCAACAGGAAACGCAAACAAGAACAAGGAATGATAATCAGATGGAGATGATGCAACAATTGTTTAACAGAATGGAGGAAAATAGAAGAACAGACATGAACAAACTGAATGAAAATATAAACAGCATGAAGAAAGAGTTGAAAGGAGATATGAAACAGAAATTTGAAGAAAATAGGATAAATATGGACACGATGAGGGGAGACATGAATAGTATGAAGGAAGAAATTAGGGGAGACATTCACAACATTCATACAAACATGCACCGATTGGAAAAGAAAATAGATGAAGTCAAATTAGAAAGTTTGAAGGAAATTAAGGAACTCAAGGAGAACCAGGAAGGATTTAAGAAGAATATTAACGAGGTAAGAGAAGAAATGGAGAATAAAAATAAAAATTTGAGACAAGAAATCCAAGAAAACAGTATGAAAATTCGAGAAAACATAGAAAAGATCATAGTAGAAGGAGTATCAGAATTTAGAAGAGATATAGAAGAGAATTTACCAGAAAATATTAGAGTGGAAGTCTCAAAACAGTCGAATCATCTAACAAAGGAAGTAGAACAGATAAAAGAAAATGTAAATAGGAAATTTAAGGATTTAGATGGCAAGATAGAAGAGAGAACTGGGATCAGTTCAGCAATTAATGAAGATATAAATCGACAAGTAAGTCAAGAAATAGAAGGAATGAAGGAGAAAAAAGTAGGATACCTTAAATTACAAGAACTAGCTATTGAAGAGATCAAGCAGCATTTACAAGAAAAGGGGAATAAGGAAATTACAGATTTGGATGGGAGAATAAAAAATTCAAAAGTCAAAGGTGCTAGAAGAAGTGGAATAATGGATAGATATTATAACAAAGAAGTCGAAGAAATGAACCGAAGATTAACTAATACAGTGGAAGAAATAGAAGATAAAATAAGAAGTCATGAAATAGGTATAGGATGCTCCAGAAATTTTTATAATGTAGTAAGAAGAATAAAATGTGACAACAAAATGAATATAATTCACACAAATGTTTTGATGAAATTAATAAGGATTGAAATGAATAATATGGAAGAATTTGAGACGCAGATTTTATGGGATTTATTGGAAGGAATGAATGAGATATGGGACTACAAAACTAGAAAAGATATAATGGAGAACGGAAAGAAGCTACAGAAAAACATTGAGACTCAAACAACGAGAGTAGAACATAAGAAAAAAGTGAGAAAAAGAATAGCATATTAAATAGTATCACATGAGAATTGAAATGAACTTTGGAAACAAGAAAATAATGGAATGGACAGGAAAAGGATACCAAAATGAACTTAAATAGGGAATTTATTAAGAATAAATAATACAATTATAGATAATTTTTTATTATAGGTAGATGTAATGATTCCAATGTTCTGCATTAGTAGCACTTCCATGTAACATAAAATATTAGATACTAGGTAGATATAAGGCTTTCAATTTTTTCATATGTAGGATACATCTAGATTGTTTCCATTATCGCAGTTAAGAATCTATAAAATATAAAAAAAAAATATATTATTAAAAAACTTATAAATGATTTTAAGTAAAAGTTAAGTAACTTCACATTTAACTTATAAGGAAAGTTAGAGTAGCTATATAGATTAAAAAAACCAAACAAATAGAGACACATTTTGTTATAAAGAAATATATAATATCAAAGACAGACAGAAATAAAAGCGATAATATAATATTAAGAAATTTTGTAAGAATTTATTAGGTAGAGGGGATAAGAAACAGAATTCACACTTATTAATAAGAACAGGTAGGATTTAGGAAGGACAGGCTCGTTATCATTTGAATAACACAGTAAAAGAGGTGGAAAGGAAAGAAAGTTTTTTTTTTTTTAAATCAAGATATAGAATTTGAGATATTCATGTCAAATAAAATTTTATAGGAATTATGGAGATAAGTAACAATGAAATATGGAAGCAAAGATTTATATAGTAAATGATATGATTAATTATTATGAGATAGGGAGAAATGAAATATATATAAAGTATAATGTAATTAATATATTGAAGAAATGAAGTTGATGAGTTATAATTAAGAATTATTCAAATAAATATAAATAGGGATAGTAAGCAAAGAAAAAGGTTAGACTATAGGAGTAATTATATTGACATGAATAAGGGTTGACAATAAGATATGAAAATATATGAAATATTGGAAATAATAATTTTTTTTTGAATTCGAAGATAAGATAAGGATAGGAGAGCATTAAAAGAATTGTTAAGTGAAGGAAAAAGGTATAAGTAAAAATATAAGCAAGAAATAGTTCAAAGAATAAAGATTCTACGGTGTGAATAAATGAATAATAATTGGTATAGGAATTGAAATAAAACAATAATATAGAATAATATACTAAGAGTAAGCAAAGATGTCTAAGATATTTCAAACCAGAATGATTGGTCTCATATTTGTAAAAATAATTAGAATAGGATAGGATAGAATTAGATAATGGAAACTAAGTCTAAGATAGAAATAGTAATAAACTTAAATATAGGATTCTTCAAATTCAATTTCTGTATATAAAGAAAAGAGTAATGAATTAAGTAGAATATAATTATTAGCCGGAACGTTGAAATTGAAATTTTAAAAAAGGCTACTTAAAAGCTTCCTTTTTGAAAATTTAAATTTGAGGGGAGTTGAACTAATCCTCTAGTTTAGTAAAAATAATGAAATAAACAAACATAATAAACAAGTCTTATTGTAACGTAAGAAGTGTCAGTAGACACAACCATTAGAATAAACTCAATAAAAAGTCAAAGATTAAAATATAAAAAGATTGAAATATGTATAGATTGGATAATATATTGATGTGAAGTTTTGAAAAGGATGAAGAATAGAAATTACAACACTATATAAGCTAATTAAAGAGTAAATATTACCTGTACCAGTAATTCTGATTGGTTGTCAAAGTCATGGAATTCGGAATTGCACTGAACACAGCCATAACAATTTCGGCAGGATGAAATGTCACACAATAGCTTGAAACCTAAAGTAAGAGAAAAGAATAATTAGTCTAACGATAATTTAACATTATTTACATATTATTTTTGTAGTAGCATAAATTTAGAATACCATGTATTCATTCATTCATTGAAAAGGGTTGAAACTAGATGGGAAAGATAGTTGGAACACAGCCCCAAACATATTGAGGAAATGAATATTTATAGGAAGTAATGTCATGCTAGGGAATTTTTCAATACCAACCTAAATCATTGTTTATAGATTATAGATATAAAATTTAATTACAAAAACAAAAATAATAAGGAGTATATGTATAATAAATATCAAACAAGACGCAAAATTAAATTAGAATCAATTACATATAGGTTAATTAATAATATAGGTTGTAATATTTGTAAAAATAAACATTTTGTAAATTAGCTAAACAAGGTAAATATAAGAAAATGGACTATTGTAAGAGGAAAGAAGGACTTAATTAAAATTCCTTAATACGATAGAGATTTAAATGAATCAGTGTCAATACCCTCCAGGACAATAAATTTATGTTTTTTCAAAATAGTCACTAAAAGACTGGAGAATAACAATTTCTGTTAAAAAAAACAAATAAGAGTGCTATGGACTAGTGAAGCCGGGATAGTTGTTGATTTTGAAAAACAAATGAGTGGATTTAGAATGGTGATGAGGGATGCGTCTCTGTAAGATTGCTCTCTGCAAAAATTTTCTTTAAAAAACAGTTAAAAGTTAAAATTATATAAACATTTTATGACAAACTAATCATAAGTGTATCAGATCCTGTGTAAGTACTAAAGAGTGCCGTAGGAGCATATCTCTAAGGAGATATCGGCAAGTTTGGAAGATGTAAGTGCAGCCGGCAGTAATAGCAAGAAAGATAAGGTCTGTGTATTTTGATTAAATCTATTTGGAATTCCAATAAACATTTTAAAGTGTACACTCAAAATTCAATAGAACATTCAATTGATATATATCATATAAAAAGGCCAAAGAACAGTAACATATAATGCATTATAAAATTCATCTATAGAGAATTATAATTTTAAGATAATATTGAAACTCACCTGTTGTAAATTTATCCTCGTAAAATATCACGTACATCATGCGTGCTCAATTCTATTTCATTACTTATTTTCAGCTTTTGCATGCATAACTTTCATCTATCACTTTCTTGTTTTTTTTTAAATACACGTACACATATAGTTTATAAAGTATTACTTATATGTAATTGATTATAAAAACATTTAATAATTATAACCAACAATTTTCATCACAGACACGCTAACAGTGTGTTGAATATAAACGTTGTGTATGGAAGGAAACTTCTTTCTTACATGTATACTGTAGCAGCGCATGCGTTTGGAGATATAGCGCCGACGCAGAAATTATATCATTTTGTTTCCAAGAATGTATGTATGATATAGGGTGGCACAATTCCTTAAGAATAAATGTGCAAAATAAATTAACAGTTACAAAATATTTTATTATGTTCTAATCTGATTAAAAATTGAAATTCATTTATTAAACATATTTACATTAATGTGTTGGTTTTCTTTTATTCTTACATCTATGGTTAAAGTATCAATATCACTATTATCATATTTCAATCGTTTTATTTAATAGATATTATTTCTTTCAGAGGTTGTAATTAAAAGGTAAGATTATGTATATGTATTTCTTCAATCTTTGATTATCATATCCAGAACCCAACGAGAGAAGTTTCTCATGTTCTCCGATTAAATATAAAACTATAATAAAATAAACAAATAATATAATCTGAGCTATCCATAAAATTATCATAAATTATAATTATCATCATTCAATTATAATATATAGATATAGATATAGATATATATATATATATATATATATATATATATATATATATATATATATATATATATATATATATATATATATATATATATATTCATATATAAATATATACTCATTATTTTAAACTTCTTCTCATTAATTTTTAATCCCAGCTTCATCCCTTCTTCTTCAATCTCTTTCAGCATTTCTCCCATGATTTTTCCTTGTCTTACACCTTTGTTTGTTTCGAATTCTTCCGTTTTCCCCTTTTGAGTCAAAATACTAACTTTTGATTGTTCATTGTCATCTCTATTTCTTATTTTTTTACTTACTCCTTGCTCTTTTAAAGCTCTCTTAATTTCGTGTCATTTTAGCGAGTCAAAGGCTTGCTCGAAGATTAAAAATAACATTTCTATTTCATATTGATGTTCGTCTGCTTTTTCCATAATTTGCTTAATATTATGTATTGCATCTGTTATTACTCTGCCTCTTACGAATCCGCATTGATATTGTCCTACGATATTATGAGTTTCAGCTATTAGTCGTCTTTGTATTATCGATGATAATATTTTATAGGCCACACTTAATAGCTCTTGCATTCTTGCTGGTCTTCTTTTTTGTGTATTGTTATGATTTGTCCACTTTCCCAGTCGTTAGGCATTTTTTCCTATCTCCATATTTTTTCAAGGAGTATTTGAATTCTTTTGTGCAGCATGTCTCCTCCGTATTTAAATAATTCCAAATTTATTCCATCCTTTCCATGTGTCTTTACGTTGTTACCTCTCATTATAATCTTCTTCTTCTTCTTCTCATTCATTTTCTGTTATTTGTTCATTTAATAATTCTTTAAAGTATGTCGTCCATATTTCTTTGTATTGTTTTTCTCCTTCCACAATTTTTCCCGGTTTGTCCTTTATTCCTATTATTATTATTATAAATTTTTTTGAGATCCTATTCCATTTCTCCTTCTCTATTACCTGTAGTTTTAAGTCCATCCATTGCCTTTTTCTCATTCTGATTATTTTATTACTCTCCTTACTTATCGTTGTATATTTTTCTCTATTTTCTGGTTTGCCCGTTCTTATCCGTTTTCATCTAGCTTCTGTTTCTCTCTCTATTTTCTTTTCACCTATTATTTCTTTTGCTGCCTCTTGTATGTGTTTTTTTATATTACTCCCTTCTTCCTCCGCGTCATCATGTTCTTTACTCTGGTTTGCCTGTAAATAATTTTTTAGTTGTTCTACATATTTCATTTTTATTTGATCATCTCAAATTTTTCAATGTCCTATTTTATTTGTTCTTGTCTGTCATCTTGTTTTTAGTTTTATTTTTGACATAACCATATGATGCTCCTCTATAAGATCTTACATCTCTTATTGATGATTGTCTTGTTTTATTTATGAGTATGTGATTTGAGAAATTGTTTGCTGATATGGTGATGTCCATGTTATTTTGTGTTTGTCGGGATGTTGAAATTTTGTGCTGCTTATAATCATGATGGTTCTGGTTTCTAAGTTGCATAATCGGTGTCCGTTGTCATTGGTTCTAACATGTATTGTGTGTTTTCCTGCTACTAGCTCGATGTGTTGTTCCTTTCCTATTTGGGCATTGAAATCTAGTACCAAAATCGTGTCCTCCTTAAGAATCTTTTCTATTTCATCGTACCATCTATCTTTTTCTTCCATACTTGCCGTTTCCGTGGGTGCATATACGTTTAGTGATGATAGATTGCACGGTTTTGTGTCTATCCTCAAATATGCAAGTCTTTCGCTTATTGGTCGGAATTCTAGTATATTCTAGTTTATGTCTCGAAATATCATGAAGGTTACTTCATATTGTCCTTGCCTATCGCTCGCTGAGTATCTAAGACTAAAGTTTTTGCTTTCTATTTCCCCTTTTCCCTTCCATCTAATTTCTTGCAATGCAGTTATATTTATTCCATACCTTCTCAATTCTGATCCCATTTCTTGCATTTTTCCTGCCAATAACATTGTCCTAACATTCCATGTGATTATTTTCATTGTTTTGTATTTTGTTTTCTTTTCTTAGTCTTACGGTTTTGATCTCTTTTTATTTTAATTAATTTCTTTTGATGTCCTTGTTCATACCCAGCCGTCATTTCTTGTTCTTTTTCTACCATTTCATTTTCGTTTGCTAGTTTTTTGGATTGATTTTCTTTATTACACTTTCCCTGTTGCCCCATCTCCATTCTTCTTCATTTATTGTTATCTTGTTATATCCGATTTTAACCACGTTTCCTCTTTGTCTCTCTTCCCTTGCTATGTCTCTCATTTGCTTTTGTTTCAATCTCTCCATTTTCGTTAAATCGTTGTTGATGTATACTCTTACGTCCTCGCTGCCTTTCAGATTATTTTTATTCTGCATTATTTTTTCTTTTTCGTATTCATCATTGAACTGTATTAAGCACGTTCTGGGTCCCAGTTTAGTTACTGATTTCATCTTAACATCCACATTTAACTTCTGTTTAACAACATTCTCAATCGCATTTTTCAATATAACAGGGTCTTCCTCTTCTATTGGTTGCCCACTTATCACCACCTTGTTTTTCTTCTTGTCTTTCTCCATCCATTCTATTGTTTTTTATTTCATTCAATTCCTATTTTATTTTATTATTTTCTAGCTTAGTTATCTCGTTTTCCTTTTTTATTTCTCCGTTTTCTCTTATTATCTTGATTATCTCTTCACTAAGCCTTTGTTGCTCTACTCTTATTTCATTCTTTATTTCTCTCTGCTCAAATTTCATTCCTCCTATCCCTATATTTATTGTTTTAATTTCACTCTGAATATCTTCCTTGAATGTTTGTAATATTTTTATTATTTCCTCCATTTCTTGGTTTTTATCTGGCGAGTAGTCCTTCCCTTTACTCTTTCTAAATATTTTCTCCTCCTCTAACGAATCGTCCTACTCTAGTTTACTTCTTTTTCTGCTCATCTACCTATTTGGTATTTTGTGTGTAGTTTGGTACAGTGTACAGTCCCCACCCTATACAGAAACTGACCAAACACGTCTAGAATTATTCGCTTTTCTTTTTAATACATTCCTCCCTGTTATACACTGATAAAATCTACTTATTTCAATTTTCAGCCAGAAATGCTTGTAAACTTTGATTGAATTAAAATTTTTGATCCGGTGCTGCTATATTTTAGGTAGACTTCAAGAATTTATGTGAGGTTATTAGCTTTAATGGCTTAGGTTTTTTGTTTTCTTTCTGTTTTTATTTGGGAATTTATATTAGATATTATTATTATATGTACGTTATATTCTAATTTAAATTGAAATCGTAATATAAATGTTTGTTTTCCAATATGTATTCGGCACTTACAGTCTTACTGGCTCTTATTTATCACAATTTAAATTTTAATTCACTTTGTCTTAGGCAAAAATAGTTAAAATTAGCTAATAAGTAAATTTCCGTTTACACCATTTCTACGGTCTACTGTTTAACATAAACAAAATAAAATCGTTCAAAATATATCAAATTACAATACATTTTAACATTTCGCTTATAATGTCGAAAAATATTATAGAATATCCTTTTATATTAACTTTTAAGCCATTAAAAACGAAAATATACAAAATCAATTTTACATTGGTTGGTGTGAATCTGGCTTGTGTTTGTCAAATTCAAAGTGACAGGGTCAAAAATATGGCGTTACAAGGGTGAGTAGGATTAGTTATTTTATAATTTATTTAGGATTTAGTTCTAATAACGTGAATACAAGTAAGTGAACCTTTAAAATGTCATCACCAGGTAGAATTGGTCATAGAGGAAAGGGACCTAATATGAGACACCTTTTTATTTTTTTGAATAATTTTGCACAAATTTAACTTTTAGAAGTGGCTTTATTTCTATAGGATAGATCGTTGTGTATACTTCACACCCTAACAAATCAAATTTATTAAAAATGTTAATTATTTTTGTAAAGTGGTAATAAATAAAAAAAAATCACTTTTGTCATTTTCAAGATTGGTCTCCTAATATGAGATAGTTAGGGTTCCTAATAAAAGACTGTCTAATAATAGGATACCAAAAAATAAAAACAAGTACTGAAAGAATATAATATATTGTTTTATTTCAGAAGTAATCAAAATGAGAATAAAAAGTAACAACACTAAAATTTAATCAACAGTAAAAACACAAGAGCTTTTTTTTTATCGGATAAATTTCTCTTTGCAACGAAACAGTTTTGCCAATCACTAATTTTACGAGAAAAACTGACATGATGAAATCGCGACACCGAAGGTGGAGCGATTTTATCTAATGTCAGTTTTTCGAGCAAATTTAGTGATTGGCAAAACTTTGAGTCAAAGAGGAATTTATCTAATAAAAGAAAAGCTCGAGTGTTTTTTGGCAAGATAAATTAACGACAGAATATATGGATGAACAACAACAATAATTATCTTTATTAATAGAACAAAGTTAAATAATTACCACACCGATTCAAAATAAAAGCACTATATGTTTAAAATTCAAAAATCTGACAGACTAATTGACAGTTTTTGCAGTTTTGCCAACACTTAATTGCTGTGAAATTATAAGTAACCAAACTTGCGACTCATTGTCATTGTGTAAAAGTGACGTCCACTTACTAGATATTGAGGAAGAGAAGTTTTTATCCGATAAAAAAGGATGCACCTTTTTTATCGATGTCAAAGTGACAATAACATTTCCAGGTATATGACATTTTAACATTGGAGTTAATTTATCGAACAAAATTTTTTTTTCCTTGTTTTTTTTTTCGCATATAGGGCAAACAAATGTTGTGCCATCAACATCGCCGCAATCTTCGTGGCACCAATGAAAACAAACGATACATCTAGCTCACTTTTCTCTACGGGTGTCTTCGGAAAATCTTCCCTGACAAAAACGACACTCTGCATCATTGTAATCCTCTTCATCAGTCGAGTCATCATAATGCACAGAAGTTTCTGAATCTGAGCTGCTCGATGTAATTTTAGCCTTTTCGGTACTTTTAGTCTTGGATTTTGTATCTGTTGTTCCCAAAGAGTTTGGTTACACATCTTTCTTTTTTTTTAGTTTCTTGGCAATGGATTCTTCCATGTTTTTTTCATATGGAGTAGATGTTGTTAAACTTGCTTTGCCTTTCCTTTTTGATGGCACTGGACAAACGTCTTTTGGAGAAACTAGCAAAAGTTTGTCACTTTTGTCAGAGCATTTGTTGTGGGCAGAGCCTGATGATATTGATGGATTTGCCATAGTTTTTCTGGACTCTGCAGGAACATCCACATCTAAATCTGATGACACATTTGAAATATTGTTGTCATTTAATGAAATATCTGCACCTTCATTTTCAATATCAGTTCTTTCTTGTGTAGGTAGATTTTGCTCTTCTTCCAAAAAGTCAGTTTCTCTAAAAACATGTCTGTTACAAGGAAAGAGACCTGTTTTTCTGAATGAATTGATCGATGCCTCCATTGTTGCAGCCCGATTATAAGCTTTCCCAAATAGCGAGCAGATGTTGGTATGTGTCACAACTTTTCCTGAGTTGTTTTTGAGAAATGTCTCTATTTCTTGAGCATAATATGTTTTTAGTGGTGCCATGAAACCCACATCAAGTGGCTGCATTTTATGAGTGGCATGTGGTGGTAAGGACACAATTGAAACATAATTCTCTCTAGCCATGTCTATGATTTCTATGTTTCTCGTGTGTGAATAGTGACCGTCTAAAACTAACACGATCGGATCATCTTTTGTTGGTTTAATAAACTTAAGAAAATGTGAAAACCACTGCGTAAAAATGTTTGTCTCAATCCATCCAGATTGATGGCAGGCCCATATTGATCCAGGAGGTGCACCATGCATTAGATGTTCCGACATATTTTTACGAGGAAACACTATCAAGGGCGGAACAAAAGTACCAGAAGCGTTCATGGATGTCACAACGGTGAGGAGTTTTCCCCTCTCTTGTGATGTTATGGCACAAACCTGTTTTTTTCCTTTCAAGCCGTTGATTTTGCTTTGTTTATACTGCACAACCGTAATGCCTGCTTCGTCGACATTAAATAATCTATGTGGAGAAAAATTAATTTTTTCCATCTCCTTCTCAAATATGTCAAAAAACTGCACAACGTTTTCGGCGTTAAACCCTTTAACTCTCGCAGCAGATATTGCCTGTGATGTACGTACAGACAACTGCGGGTGCCTTCTTAAAAACCCCCTAAGCCATTTTTACCTGCAGATTCCTTTCCTGTGATAAAAGAATGCTTTAAGCCATTTCTGATTGCTAACTGAAACGCCATATATTTGACATCTCTCCTCCGAAAATCGTAATACTTTTTTTCCATTTCAATGCAGTAGTCTGCTAACTGCTTCTTCAAAACATCATGTAAAGCTTGTTTCCTACCCAAAGCTATTTTTACGAGGTCCTCTGCACGTCTGTTATCTTTTACATATCGTTCAATGGTTCCTGAAAAATAAAAAAAATTAAACAATAACTAAAAAAGCAGGCTTACCTTTCGGAACATCGAATGTTTTAGAGGCCATCAGGTACCCCATCTCCTTGTTCCTTACCGCTTTAACAGCCCTTATCATGGCATTTTTATCCCACTGCTTCCTTTTTTTCTTGTCTCTAGGCATCTGAAAACAGCTTTCGTTGGAATTATTTGAAAAAGAAAGTTCTCCTAATATGAGATACCTCATATTAGGAGCATCAAGGTATCTCATATTAGGAATCTCTTGTGAAAATTCTTTACATATTTTTTTCTCAAAAATTAATTGAATTGCCACGCGTTTTATATGTTTAAACTATAAAGCAACTCCAATACAACGAAGCAAATATAACAAACTCAATTGTTTCCTCACCTTTCCAACAACAAAAAACACGTCAAACTGAACACTAATAAAATTTCGGTATTGCACTAATGCGTAAAAACACGTACACGTGGCGGGTCGTAAGAGCAATTGAAAATAAATCTAGCTGATCTAACATTTGATGTTCCGATGAGTTAGTTTTAGCGGTTGTCGCTAGATGGAGACTCTTACTAGGTGAGAAAATACGGTATCTCATAATAGGCCTCCTTCCTCTAGTTGTAATGCAAAAAATTGTGACAGTAAATATTTTTGGCCACTTCGCAATTTGGAGTTTAAGAAAAAAACATTTAAACATCTACCCAAACAGCACTGTACGTATTAAATACGTACATATTAGGTCTTATATGCGTCCTGTACGTACAGTACCTAAAATGTACGTATTTAATACGTACATTATGATTCCTAAACGGTACGTACTTTTAGGCACGTACCATGTACGTACTCAATACGTATCGACTGTACGTATTTTCTGATACGTATAATGTACGTACTTAATACGTATCGTATGTACGTACTTAATACGTATCGTATGTACGTATTTTCTGATACGTATTATGTACGTACTTAATACGTATCAGCTGTACGTAATTTGTTATACGAAAAAATTGTGTAGGTACACATTTTTATAATATTAGTATATAGAGGTATATTCATTTCAAAAATAACATCTATTTGTTGTTAGCGATGGTTTGTTCATCAATAATATTTTTAAACAGGTATACATTTTGTCGCAAAATTAGCACAAAATTCGACCTACATCAGGTGGGTGATTTGTGCCTACATCTTTACAAAAACATTCCAAATTTTTTCTCATTTTAAGTTCATTTTGTTGGGAAAATAAATTATTAGTAAGTTTAGACTGTGACTGGATTTGTGCACTTGTAATATTTTTATCACATTCTAAACAATAATAATAATAATTTGACTTAAATTTATTGTATTACACAATAATTGATTGATACTGTGCATATGGAGTTTTTCACAAAGTTTCATTCGATAAAATGAAAACGGAGATAACAATTTTGTTTCTCATCCTGTCCTTGTCAAATAACCGAAAGTTGAATAATTCTGTCTTCCTCTGGATGTACACAAATATTTTGAAAGTGGTAAGTAAATCGATTTCTGGTAAGGTGTAAGGGTCTTCGGCCCTATTGCGTTCATTTACCACACTTGCAGAAGGAAGATTGACATGTTAGGCGGGAATTGTAAATTTTCAATATTCGATTCTAAGACGTATTCTGTAAGAAGATTGTTTTCCTGTTACTAATTTTAATTTTTTGACAATGTTTAGATTTCTTATGAAATATTTTTGTCATCTCGCATCGGACATAATCGATCGAGATTCAAGAATATACAGCCGCCGGATAAATAAAATTTAAAATTCGCGCCTATAAGTGTTACTCAACTTCGTGAATTGTCAGAAATGTCTTTTGTAGTTGTGTCCTTGTGTCAGTTGTTTGTAAAGAAACAAACAAATCAACCATCTCTTTATAATTTTTAAACATGTGTTTTGATGTTATGCTAACCAGATGTCTATGGTATCTGAATAGAAATTATATATAAATTCTAGGAGTATCTGTAGCATTGGTGTTTTTATTTAGTTTAGAGAGTGCAATAGAGAAATATTTGGTGGTATTTATCTCAATATTCCACACATACCGATTGTGCTTGTTACTTTTGTGTATACCCATGATTAATTGGTAAGCTATTAACTAATTTCTATAACATCATCTTTCAATTTTATTCAGTCTAGTGTTTATTTAATTTATATTTTTTAAAGTAACAGTTAGACTAGTATAAAGTAATATTAGGTACTTTCCATAGTTGTTTTATTATAGTTTGTAGTGTTGGGAACTTTTGTAAGCAGTTTTTTGTTACAATCTGTCTATTTGCAGTTTATAAAGACAAGTATACCCACCTATTATTTATTATTACATTAATCTACTAGTAAAAGATATCTTATAAAGTTAGTAAACATTACAAAAAAGCAACACTATATTCATTTTGGATTAGATAAATGTTTGCAAAAGGTACTTTCACAACATCCTAAATTAAGTGACGATAGTGTTATTGAAATTTTAATTAACATTGATGGACTTCCACTAACAAAAAGCTCTACAAGTCAATTCTATCCAGTTTAATGAAGTATAAATCAAAACCGGGGATTTGTTGAGATTGTGGGTGTATATTATGGCTGTGCAAAACCCAATGAACCTAAATTGTTTTTGTCAGATTTTATTGAAGATGCCACTAATATTATAAATAATCGAATTCAGTGCAATGGCTCCAATTTTATGCTGTTAAAATAGAAATATTTGTGTGTGATACTCCAGCAATAGTATATTATATACCGCGGGACTGAAGTAGTACATTTAATCCTGAAGGTAAAGTTTATGGCCCGACCGCAGGGAGGGCCATAATTTACCTGAAGGATTAAATGTACTTCAGTCGCAAGGTATATACGATACTTTTCGTACTTCCGGTATGATTTTATTAATTATTTCAATAATTTCTATCAGTTTTTTCTCTCTTCAACTCATTTAATAAACTGTCTTTAAAATAAGTTACCATAGTAACATTGCGTTGTGACAGTTATAATTTAGAAACATTGTCATTACTAGTGTCATTGTAAATTTGAATATTAACGTTAATTACCATTCTAATTAATTATATTTTTCAATAAAATATCCCTTAAATTCGTTTGTTTGTGATTTAATCGTTCCGGGAGTTTCGTCAATATTTAATCCCGGAGGGATTAAATGTGACACTTTAGTACCTGTCACAAGGGAGTGAAGTTGTCACTTTAGGCCCGGAAGTACGAAAAAGCTTATATTACATATGCTAAAGGTTATTTAGGTTATATGTCACGCTCTAAGTGTCATGCAGCGGGATCTTATGATAATTGAGTTTATTTTCCTGATATGTCAAACCTTCATTTACATACTGATATTGATTTCAGAGCAAACACTCCAAAACATCACCATCCAGGTACTTACTTCAAGTCTAGATATGGTCAAATCTTTCCCTCTTGATTACATGCATCTTGGTTGTTTAGGGGTTGTAAAAATGTTACTAGTATGTTTGTGGTTAACTGGAAAGCCTTCAGCAAAAATTCCATATAGTAGAATAGAAACATTATCAAAATGTTTAATTGAACAGTCTTGTAACATTCCAACAGAATTCAATCGAAAACCCCGTAGTGTCAGTGAAAGTAAAAAAGGTGGAAAGCAGCATAATTCAGGCAATTTCTGCACTATACAGGACCAGTTGTTTTAGTTAATTATTATCAAAGGAAAATTTTGAACATGTCATTGTTTTATACTATGCAATAACAATATTATCATACCCACAGTTTTTAAAATACACTTATTATGCTAACAAACTTTCAACATATTTTGTAGAAATGTTTATTTTAATTCATGGTGAAAATTATGCCTCAGATAATATACATAATCTACTACATTTAGCTGAAGATGTTTGAATATTTGGACATCTTAATAGTTATAGTGCTTTTGATTTCGAAAAGTATATGCAAACAATAAAGAAGTTGCTTAGAAAACAAGACAACCCTCTACAACAATGATTAATAGAAAAACAGAATTAGATAATGCAAAACAAAGTGAACATATTGAACAAAGTGAATATTCTCAAAATTTTCCGATACTCCACAAACCTCACTACAATGGACCTGTGCTAAAAAATTATCTAATAACAGATCAATTTAAACAAGTGAATTGCAAAAACTTTGATTTATTGCCTAAAGAACCTGATAGTTGTTGTTTATCCGGTCGAGAAATAATAGCAATCAGTAATTCGAAGATAACGGACAAATCCTAATTTTAGGATAGAATATAAAGAAAAAGAAATTTTTTACCTTAGGCCATGCAAGTCATCAATATTAAATATATGTTTAGTTGGAAAATGACTAGTCAATGAAAAGCATGGAAAATACAAGATGTTTCATTTAAATGTCATGTCATGTTAACATTCACTAACAAATTTGTTACTCTTCCGTTGTTACATAGTTTTTGAGACTTGTTGGTATTTATTATACATAATCTAACAATATATTAAGAGTTGGCTGTGTGCTGAATATATCGAACAACTTGCTTTGAGAGATGTTCAATATATTTACCCATTTTTTAGTGATAGACTTTTTGAAACAAGTTTTTAAGTGTTTATATTTTTTTTTGGATTCAACTTTTCAGAAAAAATGGAAAATAATAATATTCGTGAGTTTTCTAAAAAGACTTGGATAAAAATGCAGTTTATCAATGACACGTCGGTAGCAGTGGTGCCCATCCACAAGATGGATTAATGTAAACAATTGTTTGTGGCCACCAGAGAAACTTATCGCTGCTATAAGGTCACATCAATTAAATTCGTGTTGATCTTCACTTGAGGTGAAGTTGTTTAGGGATGGGACTTACGGTAATATCTACAAATTCTGTATAAATTGCAAACTAAATATTAATATTCATTTCTAGATTCATATGAAACTGCTCGTCTAAAGTGCAGGAAGGCGGAGGTGGAGACCTCAATACCACATATGTGGACGAATCACATCCAAAAATAAGGGAATTTAAAACGAGGTTCCATTCTTCTTCAAAGTCCGACAGTGAGGGTAAAGAACTTGTAAGGCAAAAGAAGGGGTCTAGACTGTCATCACCACTAAAAGCTGCTCGCACAATCATAATAGGTAATTGATATAAAAATAATGATTTTGACCTTCCCCAAAAATATTTCTTTGTTTTGTGAGTTTTTCAATTATTATTTCATGTCCACCATTGAAAAATAGTACTTTTGTGTAAAAAATTATAGACCAAAAATTGAGGTACTTGATCACTGTGTTAATATTTTAGATACTGCAGAGCCCGAAATGAGCCACGTGGAACAAAGCCGAGAGGCAGTTTTAAGTACTAAAGAATGTGAGCCTTCAGCTAGGTCCAGCCATCAAATTTAGTTGTTTTTTTTATGAAACTTATAAATCTGTAATTTGAAGTTATTGGAAAAGGGACTCAAGGTCCAACAATAAACCACAGACATGGGATATTTGCAGTTTTTCATTTTAAAACTTACCTAAAAAACCTTTTTAAGTGTGGAAAAAGTGTATTAACCCTCCGAGGAGTTGGGTGTGAGTTTAAAGGAGTCTTGGGTGCTTACCTAAATTTCTCTGGTGCCTTATTTTGAATTCTAAATAAATATTGAAAAATCCACCCCTTCTTCGACTCGAAGCTAGTCGACTGGCGAGCACAGGTTGTTCTACAGGGCAATCTGACATCTAAAGGAGCACAGGAGGTAGGTATTGTGAATAGGAGGAGTCTCGTTATAAATAAATAATAAATACCTACTATTTATTATATTATATTTTCCTAACTAGTTAATAGTCAAAAGTAACTTTAATTAAATTTGCTTTCAAGTTGTTTTTAAAGTATAATATTTTAATATGATCTAGTGTGGGCTTTCTGACGTGTACTTTAATTTATAAGACCATACAGTTGAACTCACAATTAAGTGATAAGGAACTTTATTCTAGCAACGTTATTAACATTGTGACAAGTAAACTCAAATTACCTCCAAAATTTTAATAATAAAGCTTCTTGGAACTAAATTGTGAGCTTTCAGCTCTGTAGTCTGTTTACAAAGTACGTACTATCGATACATACCAAGTACGTTCAAACTATACGTACCAAGTACGTACAAACGGTACGTACCAGGTATGTACAAAATGATACGTACCAAGTACGTGAAAAATGGTACGTATCAAGTACGTACAAAATGGTACGTACCAAGTACGTACAGATGGTACGTACCAAGTACGTAAAAGCAGTACGTATTTGGTACGTACATTTTATTGGAAAATGTACGTATTTAATACGTACCATGTACGTACTATGTACAAAAAAGTACGTACATAATACGTACCTTACGTCTCATGAGTACGTATTAAATACGTATTATGTACGTACTTGTGCTGTCTGGGTAAACATCTAAAATTAATCAAACGGAACAGTGGTAAAAAATATCATAACTTCCTTATACATCGAAGGTTGTACATAATATACCACCAAAAGTAGTTAAACATAATAATAATACCTAAGAAAGCTTTTGAAAGAACAGTATTGCCTGTTTGTTATTATTTGTAACAATAATGATAATATTAAAAAAAATTAATTTGAACCTTTGTCTTGAAAACAATGTTTGGAATCTTGTATTTTAAGTAAAATAAATGAAACTAGAGTCAGTAGTGTATCTCCCAAGAAGAAGAAAATGTATTACATCAATAAAGATCAAAGAAAGAGAATTTGTAAATTAAAAATGGCACTTATCAGTAGTAATAACAAAATTAAACAAGCAGTCAAATTGTCTGAAACGAAGTTAGTTCCAAATTTCAATTCAAAATTAGATCTAGCAGGTATGGATCTTTTAAAAGTAGTACCTACTGCTAACTTTCAAGGTCATGTAGACAATATTACAGAGAAAACTCTTTGCAAAAGGTCATATAAATTTTGATTTGTTCACTTGTCGAGAACATAAATCATTCGTATTTTTTCAACTAATAAAAGTGTGTGTCCCCTTATTAATTAAAAAATATTATAACGATAGTAAAAGAACTAACAAACAAATAGTATATTATACTCCAAGGTGGTGAAGACTGTTATTATTGACCGAGCACCAAGATTATTTCGCGAGGGACTTTGCCCCGAGCGGAATAAGGTGCGAGGCCTATGAATGTCTCCACTACCGTGGTGTATATACAATTTTTTCCACTACTAGCCAAATTTAAGACAAAAATTTCTTGTAAAAATCGAGTAGCACAGGAATGTAAATTAGCTTTTCCACTAATAAAAAAAAACAATAATCAAGTAGTCTTATACAGATTGATATTTCCACTAGTAAAACTTATTTGTAAACAACAGGTGCGTTCATAAAACATAACTTATAACTCAACCGTTTATGAGCGCTCACTAAGCAACAAATAATAATGGTTGACGTGTGTCTGCTGAACGATAATTTTTTTGGAAAATATTAATATTGAAATTATGGCTAGATAGGTACAATATAATTCTTGCGTTATTAGATGATGGTAATATAATTGATACAAACAGAAATATTATAACCCATGCAATAGAAGATTTGCAGGAACCATTAATACATGATTATAATGAACGAAGGTGTGGCAGTCGTGAAAAAACAGGAATTATTATGAAGAAACAATTCCAGCGTATAATGTTATGTATCAAAGTGCGTTCACAGAACATCACGCAACGGTTGTGTTTTCTGAACGCACCCAACGTTTGTAATTATCGCCATGTTGTAGTTACGGGATGTCATCAGTCATTATTGGTTGAGCGCAAATTATAAACTAATGGCATTTTTATTCAAATAATTTTATTATGTTAGGTAATGTCAAAAAGCAAATACGTTGAAGTGAATCTCCTGGGTACACAAAATTATGTTGCACAAGTTTTTGTCAAACTACTATCCCTGGATTCTGAAAATATTTGAATTTGTCCATTATTGATCTAGGTTAACAATAGAAAAAATTATTAACCACTAATAGAGAAATTCAACTTCTCAGTTGGCTAGAAGACGCAATAATTATCAACTTCATAGCTAGTAGTGGAAACATAGTATATTATACACCAAGGTGGTGAAAACTAATATTATAGACCGAGCACCATAATTATTTCGCGGGGGGCTTTGCCCCGAGCGGAATAAGGTGCGAGGTTTATAAATGTCTTCACCACCGTGGTGTATATACATCTTTTTCCACTACTAGCCAAATTTAAGACACAAATCAAAAATAAAAAAAAATCTTTAAAAATCATATACAATTTAATCACACAGCATTAGAATACCATTATTTCTATAGTTTATAATCACCAATGTTAAGTGCAACTAATTAACGAAACCAATTGTACGGTCACATCCAAAGATTTCACAAAACGTGGTTTATGTTTTACTTTGACTTTTGGACAATTACGGCGGTAGTGCGTTGACAACACTTGGGTACAAAGTGAGCGTTCATAAAACATTTAACATATACTTCACCATAGAGGACGTAATATATTATTTGTCTATGTACGTCACACTCTACACCACAGCGTTCACAAACGAACCACGAGAATCGACGAGAGTGCACTCTTAGTTCCCCGCTTGCTATCGGGGAAACTATTACCCTGATATGCGCAATTCGTATAATATGTACAATGTACACATGTTCTTGTTTATAGAACTTAAGGCACCAGTAATCGATATTCTGTGCGTCAAGGTTAGCTACCAGTTTCTATCAACATAAGATTTTCAAATTCCACTGGTGATAATGTTGAAGGTAAAAACATTCCTCGATTCACGTTTTTTCTGCAATGAATTGAAAATTTACAACACATTTCAATGTCAAAATTAATGATACTGACACTGTTTTTGCTCCTCACCTCACCCATATATTATGAACGCACTCCTTATGTAATCAGAAGTTTTTGGTTGAGCGCGAATTTTAAACTAATGACAGTTTTATTGAAATAATTTTATCTTGTTAGGTAATTTCAAGCAGTAAATATGTTAAAAACAATCTCCTGGGTATACAAAATTATGTTCCACTGGTTTTTGTCAAGCTATTATTCCTGAATTCTCAAAACATTTGAATTTGTCCATTATTGACCAAGGTTAACAATAGAAAAAATTACTAACCACTAATAGAGAAATTTCACTTCTCAATTGGCTAGAAGACGCAATAACTGTCAACTTCACAGCTAGTAGTGGAAAAAATAATTTTTTCCACTACTAGCTATGAAGTTGACAATTGCGTCTTCTAGCCAACTGTGAAGTTGAATTTCTCTATTAGTGTTTAATAATTTTTTCTATTGTTAACTAAGTCAATAATGGACAAGTTTAAATGTTTTGAGAATCCAGGGATAGTAGTTTAATAAAAACTTGTGCATACATAATTTTGTATACCCAGGAGAATGTCTTTAACGTATTTGCTGTTTGAAATTACCTAACACGATAAAATTATTTGAATAACAATGGCATTAGTTTTAAATTCACGCTAAACTAATAATGACTGATGACATCTCGTAACTACCAAATGGCGATAATTACATAATTACAAACGTTGGGTGCGTTCAGAAAACACAACTGTTGCCCAACCGTTGGGTGAATGTTCTGTATTATATAGATACTTGTGCCTGTAAGTTAATACCTCATATTTCTAAATTCTTGTTTGTACTACCACTTGTGTACTAAACGTAGTTATAGTTCTCTAGTCTAATATGTGATCTATTAGTTTTTGACAGCTTGTCAATTTTGATGTTTCACTTGGACTTCAATGAATAAAAAGAGTGTTACTAGAACTTATTTCGATATTTATTTTATATCCGCTCGGATCGGTACATGTTACATGGTGTCAGGTGTAAAAAAACTTGATTGCAGAACTCTGGAAAAACGTCCTAGAAAAGCCCGATTGAAAATGAAAAGTGTTTGTGCGTAGCAAGCAAATTGGTATCTGCTGGATTAGTTCCATTCATTGCATATAAATACACTCTAGTTCTTGTGAGATAGTTCCAAACTCTAGTATTATATTCGTGAGAATAACTAGTAAGTACACTTTTCATAATAAAGCAAAAAGCTGACGTAACTGTAAAAATTCTTGACATTTTTTTTGCTCACAACCGCTGTCGAGTTTTCAAAAAGTAAATTGGGCGAGATTTAACAGTATCCAGTAGCAATGGAATCATACTTTAAACCTCCAGATCCTTTGTCAATTGAAGGAAGCTTAGCTGATAACTGGCAGAAGTTTGAACAAAAATTTCATAATTTTTTTACTGCTACAGGCTTGAGTAATGGAAATGATGAAAAGAAAATTGCAATTTTATTGAACCTAGTAGGTGATGATGGGCTTGATCTTTATAACTCGTTTGATCCCTTACCGGTAAATCAACAAACGCTTAACAATGTCTTAAAGAAGTTTAAAGACCACTGTGAACCCAAGAAAAATGTTATATACGAGAGATTCTTATTTAACAGCATTACTCAGCAAGAAGGACAAAGTTTTGATAGCTTTTTGACAGAATTAAGAACAGCCGGAAAAACAACTAATTATGGTAATTTATTAGAGGAGTTCATAAGAGATAGGATAGTAATGGGCATCTATAACCAAAGCGCAAGAGAAGAATTGTTAAGAAAATCCGATTTAAAGTTGTCGCAAGCAATAGACATCTGTAGAACTAGAGAAGTTAGTCAAAAACAGTTGAAAGTTTTGCAGAATGAAGCCAGTGTGAGTTCTGTAAAATCTAAGCAGTTTTCAAAAGAAAAAAGAGAAGGGAAATGTGAGTTTTGTGGCTATGTACACCGAGAGAAAAATGTGTGCCCTGCTTGGAATAAAACTTGTGCCAAGGTCCAGGGTCGCAATCATTTTGCTAGTGTGTGCAAAAAAGTACAAAATACTAACCAGAATGAGAAGAAATGGGAGAGAAAGAAAGATGATAGAAGATCGGGTAAGAAAAAAGTGCATAATGTGCAAACAGAAAATTACAGCGATAGTGAATCAGAAAACAGTGATTGTGAGAGCAGTTCTGATGAGTTGTATGTCCAGTCAATAAGAAAAGTTGATACTGTAAATAATGCGAAGAAGGCAATGTCATGGTTGCAGGCAATTGATGTTGAAGGACATAAGGTAACATTCAAGTTAGATACTGGATGTGAAGTAAGCATTTTAACGTTGAACATTGTTAGAAAACTAAAGTTACTTGACAAAATGCAAAAAACTAAAGTCAAACTAGCTCCTTATGGCAATTCTGATTATGTATTCACTCCATTAGGAGAAATCACATTAAAATGTCAAGTTAACAACATTGTTAAAAACATATTTTTTACAGTTTGTGATAATGATGAATTGCCATTACTGAGTTGTGTTGATTGCGTTGATCTAAACTTGGTTAGAAGAGTAGACGCAATATTTGCAGAGTCTTGTCAGTTTACGTCACTTGATAACGTTGTTAAAAGATATCCTGTCGTTTTTGGGGGTCTTGGTTCTTTTCCTAGAGAACATCATATAGCGTTGAAAGAAGGTGCAATTCCTGTAGTTCAACCACTCAGACGGATTCCAATTGCTCTGCATGACCGTCTAAAACTTAAGCTTCATGACCTTGAAAAACAAGGAATCATAAGAAAAATTGATAAACCGACTGAATGGTTGAACCCACTAGTTATAGTTGAAAAGAAAAACAAAGATTTACGCTTGTGCCTTGATCCAAAATTCTTGAATTTGGCAATAAAACGAGAAAGGTTTTTAATACCTACAGCAGAAGAAATAGCTGTTAAACTTAACAATAAAGAATATTTCACAGTCTTGGACATGAAAGACGGTTACTTTCAAATTCGTATTGATGAACAGAGTCAAGAATATTGTGTCTTTGGAACACCCTTTGGAAGGTATGCGTTTTGTCGTTTACCTTTCGGAATTTGTTCAGCTCCTGAGGTCTTTCAAAAACAAAACTATGAAATATTCGGTGATATTGAAGGCGTAGGCCTGTATTTCGATGACCTAATTATAACAGGCATTAATGAAACTGAACATGATAATAATTTACGGTTGGTTTTGGAAAGAGCACAAAAATATAATATTAGATTCAACAAAGATAAAATTCAATTTGAATCTAAATGTGTTAAGTTTATGGGTCAAATTTACTCAAAGGAAGGAGTCAAACTGAATAAAAATTATGTCAAACCGATTCTAGAAATGCCAAAACCAAAAGACAAAACTGGGTTACTAAGAATATTAGGTATGGCTAAATATTTAGGCAAATTTTTACCTAATGTGTCAAAAATAACAGCCCCATTGAGAAACTTGACCAGAAATGATGTTGATTGGAATTGGACTGAATCGCACGATGAATCTCTAACAAAGCTAAAAAACATGTTAACTAATGCCCCAATTCTGTCATTTTTTGATTCAGCAAAAACTATAGAAATAGACACCGATGCATCTAAGGATGGTCTAGGTGCGTGTCTGTCTCAAGAAGGTCACCCGATAGCTTTTGCGTCTAGGAGCTTAACTCCCTGTGAGCAAAAGTATGCACAAATAGAGAAAGAGATGCTAGCAATTGTGTTTGCCACACAAAAGTTTCATTATTTTATTTATGGCTTTGATGTAAAAATTAACTCAGATCACAAACCATTGGAAACAATCATGAAAAAAGATCTAGCATCTATTTCATGTCGCTTGCAACGGATGAGACTCCGTTTACTAAATTATAACATTACAGTCAATTACAAACCTGGCAAATTTCTCTATGTGGCTGATACTCTTTCGAGAGCCTTCTTGCCAGAAACTGGGTTAAAATCTGATTAAGAATTTAATTTTGCAGTACACTCCATGTCAAAGAATTCGGCTATGTCTGAGGAGAGAAAAGAACAGTTTAGGCAAGAAATCTTGAAAGATGAGGTTCTTAAACTAGTCATTAACTTTCATAAAAAAGGCTGGCCCAATAATAAGAATGAAGTTACTGTTTCTGTAAGGCATTACTATAAAATCAAAGATAACCTAAGCTATGTTGATAAATTGTTGTTTTTTGGTGAGAAAATTGTTGTTCCATCTTCTGTAAAAAGTGATATGCTTAAATTATTGCACGAGGGTCATGTTGGCATTGAAAAATGCAAGAATCGTGCGAGACAAATATTTTATTGGCCAGGGTTATCTGTTGATATTGAAGCCTATGTTAAAAAATGTCATATTTGTGAAACTTTTGCTAAAAAACGGCAGAAAGAGTCGCTATTACCTCACAAATTACCTAAACGTCCATGGGAAAGAGTGGGGTTAGATATTTTTTCATATGCTAATAAAAGTTTCCTTATTGTATTTGACTCCTACTCTAATTGGCTGGAAATGTCTCAAATCAAAGACAAATCTGCAAAATCAGTTATTTTGACTTTAAAATCTGTTTTCTCTGTACACGGATCACCTGATAAAGTAACTGCTGACAATGTACCATTTAATAGCCTAGAATTTAAGACGTTTGCAAAGAACTGGAATTTTGAAATTAGTCTGCGAAGCCCTTATTACGCACAATCTAATGGACTGGCAGAAAAAGGAGTAGATATAGGTAAGAAAATTCTAAAAAAATGTTTGAAAGAAAATTCTGATATACATACCGCTTTATTGCAATATAGAAATTCACCGCTAAAGTATATTGGTTACTCCCCTGCACAGTTATTAATGAATAGGATTTGTAAGACAAAAGTACCGATAAATTCCAGTTTGTTGCAACCAAAGCTCTGTGAAGACGTTTCTGAGAAATTGTTACATAGACAGAATATTTACAAGTTTCACTATGATAAGAATAGTAAAGATCTAAAACCTTTGGACCCTAAAGCCAATGTAACAATTTTTGACCATGTAAAGAATAAGTGGGAGCCTGCACAAATTGTTTGTAAGCACAGCTCTCCTAGGTCTTACATCGTAAAAGATTCTTTTGGCAATCTGGTCAGGCGCAATCGAATTGACCTTAAAGAATCATTAAATGATTATGTGTTTTTAAATGAAACTCAAGGTCTCTAGTTAATTCCACAATATAATACAAATTATTGAAAATTCTAAAAAATTGACAATTGTTTCGATAAATCAATATCATCGTCAGAATGACAGAAGTTACATTTCATTTTATGCCTACCTGATGTTTAGTAGTTATATTTTTGGCTAGACCAAGAAGTAACCTAACTTGTGATTGGCTTAATATATGTTTATAGAAAAGAGAAGAAGATGTGATATTACAAATATTGAAGCTTAGATATTATTAGCCCTATGGTGATATCCTGGATATCATTTTTCCAATTAAGATCAGTATAACTGTGCAATGATATAGAAAACCAGGAAAACTATATCTGCTGATCTTTACAATTATCACTTAAGAAGACAGTTTATTAGTGGAGAATTCCCTAGATTTAACTGTTCATTGACAACTTCATATTGTGGGTTTCTTAAATGTCTTCTAATTTCCAGTTCTTCAAGGAAATCCAGTTCTTGTTTCTTTTCACAAATATGCAGCACTTCTAGTTCTGTGTTAGGTGTCAATGAATGATTGGTGTCAAGTAGATGTTTTGCGTAGTGAGATTTATCTGGTTGTTTTAATCTGTAAGCTCGTAAGTGCTCACTGTATCGTATTTCAAAATTCCTAAGGGTCTGACCCAAATAGACAGCATTACATTCTGGACATTTGAGTTTATATATACCTGACTTCTTTAATAGTGGTATTTTTGTTTTTACATTTAACAATTTTGTACTAACGTTACTTTCTGTTTTAAAAGAAATTGTTGCATTCGTTGCTGAAGATATTATCTTTGAAATATTATTAGAAATATTTCCTGCATATGTGATGGTTTTATAAGTTTTAATTTCATGAGCTTGTTTAGGATATATTAGTTGTAATGCCACTTTTTTCTCTTTTTTACTAATTAGTTTATTTATCATATCCAATGGATAACCGTTAGATGTTGCTATTTGTCTAATTGTATTAATCTCTCTATCAAAATTACATTTGTTCATATTCCACGAAGTAAGGGTCGAGACAGTCAATTTCATTAAATGATTATGTTCCTAAAACTAAAGAGCCTGACTTAGATTATAGTCATATCGAACCTTCAGCTCAGCCTACCGTGTTGCTTAAAAATAAAAGCCCTTCACCGGAAGCTTCACCAAAATCTTCATTATCCAGTCCAAGAGTTTTAGATCCTGGTGTTGAAACTAGATCTGGTCGGGTAATAAAAAAACCGGAAAAACTTAACTTATAGGAGGGGATGTATTATATAGATACTTGTGCCTGTAAGTTAATACCTCATATTTCTAAATTCTTGTTTGTACTACCACTTGTGTACTAAACGTAGTTATAGTTCTCTAGTCTAATATGTGATCTATTAGTTTCTGACAGCTTGTCAATTTTGATGTTTCACTTGGACTTCAATGAATAAAAAGCAGTGTTACTAGAACTTATTTCGATATTTATTTTATATCCGCTCGGATCGGTACATGTTACATGTTCTATGAACGCACTTTGATCAGTGAGTGAAACTCACGGAGTACAACACGTTTCAGTTTGTGATGCTTTTATATTAGTACAATAAATACAGAAATAAAATGCAACATAACATTATACGCTGGAAATATTTTTTTATAATAATTCCTGTTTTAATCACGAAAACCACGTCTTCTCACGTTATAATCATATGATAATGGTTCCTGAAAATCTTCTATTGCATCATCATATTTCTGTTTATATCAATTATATTACCGTCGTCGAATATGAAATTTTAATTTTCCAATATTCAAGATACATCCACAATGAACAAATTAACAATTACAATTAATACATTTAGCCGTAGAAACTTGTAAGCGGTCCATTCAGTTCTTCATTCATAATTTTAGTAATTATACTTAACACTTTACGTAGCAGTTTCTCCGCTTCTTCTTTCTCTGATTTGATGGCTTTGACATTTCAACATTGACAAACAGGGCTCGACCAAAAATCAGCTAATGTGAATGCAAGATTTCGATGACGTTCCGAGTTTAACTTTTCTAAGAACTAATATTGTAATTGCATTGTATATGAAGCTTTATACTTTCCAAAAATTATCGTTCAGAAGGCACACGTCAACATTCGTTGCTAGTGAGCGCTCACTCAACGGTTGAGTTATAAGTTATGTGTTCTGAATGCATCCGTTATTTGAAAATAACTTTTACTAGTGGAAATGTCAATCTGCATCCGACTACTTGATTTTTGTTTTATTAGTAGAAAGGCGAATTTGCATTCCCGTGCTACTCGATTTTCACAACTAAAAATTTTATTTTTAATTTTTGTCTTAAATTTGGCTAGTGATGGATAAAATTGTCTATACACCACGGTGGCTAAGACATTTATAGGCCTCGCACCTTATTCCGCTCGGGGCGAAGCCTCTCACGAATCTTGATGCTCGGTCAATAATAACAGTCTTCACCACCTTGGTGTATAATATACTATTTGGAAACTCAATGTACTGCGTTTAATTTTTTTTTTTAGTTTCAGACCTTTTCCTGTCTTTATGGAAATGAGTAATCTAGTTAACTTCTTTTTATTAAAATATTTATTGTTTTAGTTGTCAATAATTATAAAATAAGTTATTGTACAATTTGATGTGATATTGGATTAACTTTCTTGAATATAATGTAATTTTAGTAGAAATATGTAATTTTGTTATTAATAATAATATGTAACTGTTTGATAAATTAATGATATAGATATAAATTTTTTTCCATGTTTTGTGATACCATTTTAAATTTTCTAGTCAGGATAGAATATTTATGTTAAACTGTTTTAACAGAGAGATTATAGAATAAGAATTTTACGAATGTACAATTTCAAGTGAAATAGTAATGTAACTGATAATTAAAACAGGTTTTTTTGAGTTTTCTGATATTATCGGTTACTAAAAATACAAAGTTAGAGAATTTCGAAGTTTGTAATGTATATAGAATAACAGGTACCTATACCAAATTAATATATGATATTTTAGAAATTTGTTTTCATTTTATGTGCAAGTTGATGAAACATTTAAATCTGTGCTGTTTTCTTATGTACCTAAATTATTTGCCTCACAACTGTTTATTATAATTATTTCATTACAAAAAATGAAATATAATTTCATTTTTTGTAATGAAATAATTATATAATGAACGATTTAAGGACAAATTGTGAAATTTACCTATCCATAATCCAAACTAGCAAATTTAAATTTCCCGCCCTTAAAAATTAGTTTTGACACCTGCAAGTATTGCGCTTCGATCAACGCGATGCCAACTGTTTATACAGGAGTTAACACTCTCTCGATATATGACTTTCTCTATGGTCAGTTATTGCAATATGTGTGTTAGGAAGAGCATCAGCTTTCGCTATTTGCAACGTACTAATTTCCATGTGTAGATATAATAATTTTCTTTCGCTATATTGGAAAATATACAATACTTAATGCTCAAAAAGGTGTAACAAAAGTTCCCTCTTTTAGTTGAGTCTTACGAAACTTACAATAGTTCAATATTTTTGTTGATAATTATTACAAATATGATAAATAAAACGGAAATGGAAGAAAATAACGGGACTAAAAACGTTATTTTGAATAGATTCAAATGTGAAATGATACATCTAAAGTGTTTTTTGAATATTTTATTGGATGAAAAGATATGCATTAAACGGTTTTGAAAAACTAGTTACGATATTGTTCACTCGACGCCGGAATTATTTGTTGTCAAACTTTTAAATCTAAAACGTATCGCTTAGTCAACATAGATAATAAAAAAGATAGGAACGAACACCCTATTATTGTCAGACATTTCATTCTATTTTGCTTAGCTTTTTTATTCCCGTACTTTAATTCGTCCTTTGTCTATTATATATCTTAGAGACAAGTCTTCCTCTCCATTTCTAATCCCTTCTCTCTAATAATGCGGAATTGTGAGACAAAACCACTCTTAACTGTACAAGGCATGTTAGTTTTAACGTTACTTCTTTCTCAACTACTTTGATGCTACTGAAATTACTTTCATTAACTTTTATGTCTAGGAACTCACGATTACATCTACTTTGAATTGCTCCGAAGCCATTTTTTGTAGCATGTTGATAGAATTATATTGTTAGTTTTTTATTACTTGATTGTTTTAGACATTCGCCATATTTTATAAGAAGTAAAACTCGTTTGAGGTGTCAGCCAACACGATAATATTTCCTCTCACGGAAAGCCTTTACATTTTCTTTCTATTAATGAAATCCGTCAGTTACAAACAATTTTTGATAATTTACTTACATAAAATTTACTATTTATAATTCGCGTTTAAAAGAGACTTCATTATAACATTGTTTACAGTGTCACAATGAAGCTCATTGAACACTGTAATAGTAATTTTTAGTGTACAGTTGGTTAGTTTATTAAGTTATATTTTCATTTGACATTTGACTTTAACCTTGACACAAATTATAAATAAAATGGTCTAGCGTTGTTCTAGCTAGCAAATTATTATATTGAAGGTAAATTAGAATGATTTATATATTAACAATATTGATGAATACAGTACGCTAACGTTTATTTACCAATGATTTGTCAATTGTTTATTTTTATATTGTATAGGATCAATATATAGGTATACAAAACGTTCGATTTTTGGCATAAATTACCAGATATATATGTGAAGATGTATTACAGAAATAATTCTGTTCATGATATAATATAAATACATCGCAAGAGCATCTACGAAGAAGCTCTTTCTTCAACAAATAATTATCCTCTTTTTGCTTAAATAAAAGTTTGTTTACAATTTACACAATTATTCGGTTGTAATATGTCAAAAGTCAATGCTGAATAAAACCATCTGTGATCTGACCAATTAGGAATCTACAGAATTGCCAACTTAAATTCAAACCACTCATCCTAGTTTAAAAACAGGGATTATATGAAATTCTATTTCATTTAAATAATTAAATAAATGCGAATTATAAAAAATATTGTGTAAAAATTGTGCCACAATGACTTTCTGTAGTACTCGTGATTTGCACAACTCACCGCTTCGCGGTTCGTTGTGCAAACTTCATTCGTACTACAAAATGAGTCATTGTGACACTTGTTTCACAAATAATTATTTCATAATTGGCCTATAAAAAATGACTTCATTATAACATTGTTTACAGTGTCACAATTTCTTTAAACATTTTTTTAGTAATTTTTAGTGTCATACAGTTGGTTATTGTATGTATTCTCATTTATCATTTGACTTTAACCTTAATTTAAAACAAAAATGATCTAACGTAGTTCTAGCTAGTAAATTAATTGATTAAATCGTCTCAAAGGTAAATTGGAACAAATTAGGTATATATTAACAATTTTAATAAATAAAGTACGTTTATTCATCAATTATTTATTTTGTTATTTTGTATGATTCATACATAATGTTCAAGTTATGAAATGATTCTGTTCATGATATATAAATAAGACGCATTAATATATGAAGAAGCTTGTTTTACAAAATAATCGTCCTTTATTTGCTTAAATGAATGTTTATTTACAATTTACACAATTATTCGATCAAAATATATGTCAAAAGTGCTGACTAAAACCAGCTGTGATCTGACTGTACCGAATCGCCAACTCAAATTTAAATCACTCCTGCTATGGGATAATGTAATTATATTTTATTTAGAAAAATTCAATAAATGCGAATTATAAATGTTTTTGTGTAAAACCTGTGTCAAAATGACTTTTTGTAGTACTCGAGATGCTTTGCTGCACTCGTACTACAAAACGAGTCATTGTGACACTTATTTTACCAATAACTACTATGACATCGAAAATAATTTCACAAAATAACCATTTCGGCATCGTTTTTGGTAACTTTTTATACAGTTGGATGAACTGTTTATGTTATGGCTGACTGACAATTATAGTTGATTTGAACATTTTCTGTGTAACTTTTCGCGTTGTTTTCTACACACCACTTTAAAAACCGTTCATAAACCTTCTCATATTTTTGTTTAGATTTTTCGGGTAGTATATCAACTGCATTATTAGCAATATTGCGAAGTTCTGGTGAAGTGTAAGATAATTCGTTGTTTAGTTCCATATTCATAAATTCTGAACTATGTATTAGTAACTTAATGTACATTTATATTTCAAATTGAAAAATTCTATCAACGGTCACTTTTATAAATAAATAAGCACAAAAATCCCGAATCGCAATCTTATTTTTATCAAAAACATTGAGGCACGTTCATTATAAAAATAGTATGTAAAACTCGTATCACAATGACTTTGTAGTACTCGTACTTTGCGTAACTCTCCGCTTCGCGGTTCGTTACGTAAACCACACATGTACTACAAAATGAATCATTGTGATACTTGATTTACAATATACTATTATATTTCAGCTTTAACTCAACGTGTACATTTTAAAATTATTTTTAGTGATAGTTTCTGAAGGAAAAATTATGTGTATCCAGGCTTTCCGAGACACAGCAGTAACGATAAAATAGAAAAATGTGGAATATCTATAGTTTCGAAAAATTTATCGACTCAGTATCATTATATTTAAAGAAATTCTATATCGATAAAATCTCTCGAGCGTTTTGAGCCAATATTAGAAACTATTTAGGTTCCACTAAAACTAGAAGGAAGAAGAACAGTTTTTCCAAGATAATGAAGTCAAGAACCAAAAGAAAAACTCAAGTTATATAGGTAATTTTTAATTATTTAAGGATGATTAATAACGTTTATGCCTTAACACCTTAGGGTATAATGTATAACCTTAGGGTATAATGTATATATATTCTCCTACCTTCTCACCACCACTTACTTGTTTTATTTTTTATAAACAATCTTCCTTAACAGGATCTTCATATGCCACTTGATACATCTTATTCAATAACGATCGATTGTCATTATATTACTTGTTCTAAATTACTTCATTATTTATATAAATGTGCTGTGGTTTTCATTATTGTACACTCTATATTGCTTACAATTTCAAATTAGTCCAATAAAATGCCTTATTAACTTTTTTTAATGTCCTCTGATTGGTGGGAATTTAAATTCTATTTACATAATTTTGGCAACATAAACAAATACATATGGTATACGTAATTATTCCATTTTTATTTGACTTTTTATTTATCCAATTATTACATATAGATTCTTAATAATTTTAAAATTTTACTTATTTATACCTTCTTGTAATTCAATCACATTCTTTGATACATATGTCAATATAATATGACATTTCCGGTTTTTGTATTTCCTTATTTGGAAATAGGCTTTCAATTTTACATGTATTATATAAATAATGTTGATTCTTCTATTATAATGTTCAAAATTGTTTCTTTGGTATGATACATATTATATTCCATAAGATATGGTAGGTATTCTTCGCTAACAATTTGGACGCAGTTTCAGCTGAGTACGGCAAGAGATTTCAGCAGCGAATTGCTCAAATGGAGAAGCGCTACAGTGGAAAATGGACCACAAATATGCTCTACGTTGGACCCTTATACTTGAAGCCGGTCCTAGCGAATACAAGCGAAAAGAGACAAGCTAATAAATTTTTTGATTGTATTTATATATTTTTGATACAATAATAGGTATATTTTGTAAAAAAAGTGTTTTTTCTCTCAATTTTTAAAATTTCACCACTAGATTGCTTATAAATTGAGAGTTTCATATTTTGTATTCTCCCTTCTTGTGGGTGATAGGGAGAAACCCAGTGCATGTTACATATTACAATTCAGTAGACGCAAAAAAAGTTTCAAAATGTAGAATAGTGTTATTGAAACATTATAAGAAAGATGTTTCATCTGGTTAACAGATCGGTGAAGGTCGTGGCCTATCCGGCTCTTGTACTAGTTAATAAAAAATTAATAAATTATTAGTTTGTCCAAAATATTAGACAAATCAAGTATGAAGTATCACACTGTTGATGCTACAGTTGGTTTTCTGTATTGATTTAAGTCATAGCAAAGCCTCCGTTGCTTGGCCTATATAGGCAGGTATTAACGGCTGCCAACCAAACTCTTGAGCGGATGAAATTTTAGGGATAACAGACAAAGAGCTGTCGCTCTAAATATAACGCATGATTTTATCTTTAAAGCCTTTAAGGGTGTCTAAAGTGCTCATTTTAGTTCTCAGTTCCATCGTTTAATCCGAGATATTCACTTGACTTGATGGAGCAAGTAGGTCAATCAAGGTGATAGTTAATATCTCAATCGAATTTAAACTAACCCCGGAGAATTTGATTCATTTAGTTTAGGAAGTTATGAATACTTGATTTATCACTACAAAAATGATTTATTTACTAAATTAAAAAAAATAAGTAAGTAGCATTACTCTAAACACGCAAACTCTATTATATATTAACGTAAATCCCACTAAGGATTTATTATTCGTTCTCGTGAACTCAGTCGTATAAATGTACATCGTCTAGAATTTCGACGTTAATTCATTTGAATAGATGCTACAGCTCGAGTGGGAAAACATTGTGGGAAACCTACCATTAGGGAATCTACAATGCATACATGTAATAATGGTCGTAGGTAATGTATATTCATTAAGGAAATCATTTGACTGGATTTTCATGTATTTAAATTGAGCTGTACTTTATGGAATATATAATTAGATAAGAACGGGAATACGTGATTTGATACTCCGAAAGTTAGTAATGAAAAGTTTTTATGCTAATCTCATCAAAGTAAAATAAAACGCACTCAACAAATCTATTAAAACCCACGTGGGGTAAAGCAACTTTTTATTTTAAAAATCAATTAAAGAAAAAGTAACGAAGATATACATTTTATTCTGTGTGCTATATCAACTAAGTAAAGCTTATGTTCACGCAGATTTAAATACCATATCAGTCAGTTGGCGTTTCTTATTGTCAATACACTGCGTTAATCTTCTTCTGGAGTTTATCAACGGGTATGTTGGTTACTTCTTGACGAATTTTGCTCTTAAGGTGATTCAGAAAAACATACCCAAATATTATAGTGAACCTTAGGCCTGCCGTACACGAACTGCTTCAAGCAGTTGAGACCGACTGCTTAAAGCCACGACCGCGCGGTGAACTATAGTCATTCATTCGCTGCCGTACACACGACTGCCCGAGCAGTCGCCACCGCTTCAAGCCCTCAACTGCATGACGAAATTCCATCGTGCCGTCGACCGCTCGCAAGCGGTCGCGAGGCGTACACCGACTGCTCGAGTCGTTGACTGCGCAAGAGCAGTCGACTGTCAAGCTTAATTATCAGAATTCTAAATTAGATTAGATGAGATTTTAACGGGGTTGCAATGCACTGAAACCTAAGGTTTATTGTGACCCCCCTATCAGAGCTGTTCACGCTACTACTACAGCTCGCTTTCCAGTTCCAGGGTTCTAATGAACTCTAGTATTTGGAACGGCTTCAACGAGGTTATATCATCACTCTTACAAGTTTCTTGTCCGAAGCATTTCTTGCGTTGGCTTGCAATGGCGAGGCATTCCAGAACTAGGTGATCCGGAGTTTCATCCTCCTCCCCACAGAATCTACACTCGTCAATTTCTGCTAGATCTATTCTCATTAGGTGCTTCCTAAGGCGGCATTGTCCTGTAAGAAAGCCCGTGAGGAGATGTAGCTTATTTTTACTGAGGACCAAATATTTTTTGGATCTAGCAGTGTCAAAGTTCCGCAGGAACTTTTTGGAATGTTCCAACCCGGGAAGGCACCGCCAGATTGCTTCTCTTTCGGTTTCCTCCTTTTTCCGAAACTCTTTCTTATAGGAGCATTTTCCCACACCACAGAAGAGCTCCGGGCCAATAAAGAGCGTTTGTGCTCCATACCTGGCAAGTGTATTGGCCTCTTCATTTCCTGTGATTCCCGAGTGGCCAGGAACCCAGACTGAAGAGACCCTGTTATTCTGGCCTAATTCATCAAGTTTTCTTCGGCACTCCCATGCCAACTTTGAGTCAATGACATGGGACCTCAATGCTTTGATAGCTGCTTGACTATCAGAATGCTTTTGTATGCCAAACTATTGCCCAATACGTAATTGCTGATCTTACAATCATGGCGTACATCCATCGCAGTATTTTTGGCCTACAGCCCCACCTCTTACCAGGTAGATTTATGCAAGTCATGAAAGCTCTTATTGCTTTAATAGCAGTTATTTCAACATGCTTATTCCACAGAAACTTACTGTCTAGGGTTATCCCTAGATATTTAACTTCTGATTTCCATTCTATGATTTCCCCGTTTAAGAATATGAGTTTCATGGCTGGAAGTGTTCTTTTCCGGGTAAATGGAATTACTATGGTCTTGTTTGGGTTAATGTTTAGCTACACTGACAAGCACCATTGCTCAATTATTCTGAGTCACTTTTGTAATAAATCACACAAGGTGGTCTCGAACTTGCCTCTGACTATTAGAACTATGTCATCAGCATAGCCCATACATTCGAAGCCAAGCTCCGTTAGCCTGTAGAGCAACTCATCTACTACGAGGCTCCATAAAAGGGGATATATCACTTCCACTTGAGGTGTCCCCCGAGTGGCTTTAACTGAGGTGTTTTGATTCCCCACCTGTGTCTGAGCTATCCTCGTCGTCAACAACTCATACATCTATTTTACAATGGTTTCATTTACTCCTCGCCCTTTTAGTGCTTCTTTGACAGACACATGAGTTGTGCTGTGTTGTCAAAGGCTCCAGATATATCCAGGAATGCGCACATTGCGATTTCTTTGTTGTTCAGAGTTCTCTGGATGACTTCCGTGAGCTGATACAGAGCCGTATCAGTTGATAGACCCGCTCTGTAGGCATGCTGACATTTATGAAGTGGTATATTCTCGAGATTCTCTATTCTTATGTAGTTATCCACTACTTTCTCCATCGTTTTGAGTGGGAACGATGTTAGACAGATGAGTCAAAAGGATCGGGGATCAGTCCCATCTTTTTTCCCTATTTGTGGTATGACGGTCACCCTTGCCCTTCTCCAGTTTCTAGGTATTAGACCCACTGCTAGACTGCTTATTGTAATATTCAGCAGGCGAGAAAGAATCTGCTCTATCCCTTGCTGCAGTAGTGCTGGAAATATCTAATCTAATTCCCCATAAATATACCAAACTTTTTCTCTTTTAATCGATATTGTATCTATTGCGGTTTACGAAATCTATGTATACGTCAATTGAATCCGGTCCACCCTGTATATATTAAATATTCAGGAGTGGTGTTTCTTTCTCTCGATGAAGAGAAAGAACCTCAACATACTGGTGGTTCTTGGAGGAGCGTAGATGTTTCCAGTCTTCCATTTTTAACCACAATTCACTCTAGTCAATCAGGATCCATATCTCGCACGAAAAAGGTCTGTCTTTTCGATACCTTATATTTTACCCAAAATCGTTTGCCCATTTCTCTCGTCTTGTGTTTAAAATTGTCACGATATCTTTAATATCTAGGCACATTTGTCTCTCGTAAAAATTAATATCGTTTTAACTGAGGTTATTCCTCATTATTTTCGTAAATAAATACAGGACCAAAGTTTAGAGGGTCACGTCTTCAACGCAAATCATATAATAATTCAATGCATAAGTACACATTTACATAATAACTAATAATTTACACGCTATTTTATATAAAATATTGTTTTTCCACTACTAGCTATGAAGTTCACAATGGGCTTTCATGAAATTCAATGATAATGTCACAACATATATTAGGTCTGAACTAAGAATTTGCGACTAATAACGCCGCTCTACGATTTCAAATAAAAATGAAAAAAAATATTGAAATTTGTATTCTTGTGGTAGACTGTGGTAGGCTAGAGCCAATGGCAAACAAAGGTATTTTGCGCTGTTGTCACGAGGGAAAACTTTATAAGTAGACTAGTTATCTTTTTTCTTTAACACCCGGTAAAGAGAAACGCAAAGTACTGAGAAAACGTATTCTTTCAAATAATGTTCTCCTAATCGGGTGCCTCTTATTAAAAAAGGTAACTCTCTCGTAATCAAAGAAATTTGGAAATATATATTTTAAACTGCAGTGATGGTACTTTCAAAATAGAAAATATAACGTAAAATGTATGTATAATGAAAATCAAATGTTCTCCATGTAGGTTGAGTTGTTTGGAAAACGTGTCATGTAACATACATGGACAAATTGCGTTACCTCAGAGTTCCAAACTCGATTTAATACCGGATCGCTTACTCCTCTTCTGTGTAGGGGAGTTCGAGTGACTGAGACACCATGCGACCACATCCACTTGAGGAAGATTTGTCGAGTTAGCTTCGGTGAAACCTGGATCCATTTTAACGATGTCTTTTAAAAGGCAAACAAACAGAAGCACATTTTCTACTATAAAATAAAATAACAAACAACTAAAAAGTCGGCGAGGATGATATATGTTTGAGGTTGGTTGTGGATATTGATTGTCAATTGTCAAATTCTTCTAGTCGACTTTCACTTTGTATTAATCAACTTGGATAGTCAAGTAGGATTTGTCAACAGAACGTACTTTCAATCTGACAAAAAGGGCTTCTGTCATTGGTCGACTTACAGCGGTTTATTTAAATCTAATAAAAATTTTAAATCTAATTTTCGAAGATATTTATAACTTTTTGAGGTAAATATCGTTATCATAGAAAGATATATGATGTTTTTAATACATGTGAAATGATTTCACTTGTTAATTCATACCCATGAAACTAGCCCATTATTGCGCTTTCTAGCCAACTGAGAAGTTGAATTTCTCTATTAGTGATTAAAAATTTTTTCTATTCTTAACCTAGGTTAATAATAATGGACAAATTCAAATGTTTTTAGAATCCACGGATAGGAGTGAAACAAAAACTTGTGCAACATAATTTTGTGTACCCAGGAGATTCTCTTTAACGTATTTGCTCTTTGAAATTACCTAACACAATAAAATTATTTGAATAAAAATGCCATTACTTTATAATTCGCGCTCAACCAATAATGACTGATGACATTCCGTAACTACAACATGGCGATAATTACAAACGTTGGGTGCATTCAAAAAACACAACCATTGCGTGAATGTTCTGTGAACGCACTTTGATAATCACATTATACGCTGGAATTTTTTCTTCATAATAATTCCTGTTTTTTTCACAACTACTACGTCTTCTTACATTATAATCATGCGGTAATGGTTCTTGCAAATCTTCTATTGCATGGGTTATAATATTTTTGTTTGTATCAATTATATTACCATCATCTAAAAACGTAAGAATTAGATTGTATCTAGCCATAATTTCAATATTAATGTTTTCCAGAAAAATGATCGTTCGGCAGACACACGTCAACCATTATTATTTGTTGCTCAGTGAGCGCTCATCAACGGTTTAGTTATAAGTTATGTTTTATGAACGCACCTGTTGTTTACAAATAAGTTTTACTTGTGGAAAGGTCAATCTGTATAAGAACTATCTGTGGATATGGTGTACACACTAGTTGTAAATTGAGTGAATGAAAACGACGAGTACTCAGTGTGTATGTGTTTATTAATCTCCAGCTAAGCGCTTTCGGCTATAAAGCCATTATCAAAGCTGTCGTCACTGAAAAAGAGATCCAAACAGGTGTCAAAATCATCCAGTTGATAAAAAAGAACAATGCACAAAGTTAAAACATTGTTATGATGAAGTCTTAGATTAAAAACATTAAAAATACCCTGTTGAAAGGGTGTACAATTATAATTTACATGATGGAAATTCCCATTCTCGGTCAATAACAACAGTCTTCACCACCTTGGAGTAGAAAATACTATTTTACATCCTCGAAGGATTTGGTGGTTATACAAGAAAACGTTTAGGATTAGCTTTTCTTGATATTGTTATCAAGTAATTTGTTAACTGAATAATTTAAACAAGCAAATTAGCATTAGTAGCTGAGCTTAGTTTTTGTAGTTAAAGGAGAACAAACATTATGTCACAGGCCGGTAATGACATTTCAGTTAATGCTGAATTAGATTTAAGTCGATTAAAAAATAGCAGAGATCAAATTAAATCAGAATTAACGCGTTTTGAAACGTTTTTATATAAAGCCGATTTGAATAATTTCATTGAATTATTGCAAATACGATACGAGACTATAAAGCCCATTCTCGAAAAATATAGAACTATACAGACGCAATTTTAAGTGTTATTATTAAGCGACTTTCCTGATAATTATGATGAGGCAGAACACATATCCAAAAGAGATGTTTTTGAGACTCGATATTTTGAAGCATTGGTCACATCGCAAAAAATGTTTGATCCACATTTTTTTAATAAACAATCAATGTAGCTGGCGCGAAGCGAGGTAGTGGTAACAGCTGTTTCAACTAGCGGTATTTTGGATGATTGGATCACGCGGCGTTTCCAAATGTAGGTGCTAAGCTACCATTAATAACTTTGCCTGATTTTAGCGGTTCGTACGGAGATTGTTAGAGATTTCGTGATACGTTTCGTGCTCTTGTTCACAATAACAATGCTTACAATGCTTTATCTGATGTTCAGCGTTTTTATTAATTAGAATCGTCTTTTTTAAGGCTAAGCTAAAAAATTTAATTGCCTCGTTAACACCTACTGATGCAAATTACGGCATCTACTGAGATCTTTAAAAAAACGGTGTGGAAATTATTGTCAACTCACATTTAAAAAAGATAATGGAGTTAATCATTTGGTTAAAGAATCGAATATATCGTTACGGCATTTTCAAACTCGTTTTTTAAAAATTATTGTTCTTTGGAATCTCGAGTGAAAATATCCACCAGTGGAACACAAAATAATTTGGTACACGTTGACGATATCACAAGTGTATCATTCGATTGACACCTGCTCAATTTAACATGTAAAAATACATACATTTCTTAGATATATTAATAAGGGTGATGGAATTACAAACTATTAATTACAAATGTACCCATACCGCAAAAAGTCACTTCATTTCCTAATATAGACTTTAGCAGTTGTTCAAGAAATCTTATTCAAGATTAGTGTCTGTAAGTTGGCGTAAATTTAATTAATCACATTTTAAAGAATGACTGATATTTCTGGAATAATATACCTCTCTTCTCTTACATCCATTCAATTCGATTCAATTTTACATTCTATTAGCTAGCTCAATTACTTAATTTGAATCGCATTCAAGATAATCAAAGACATCCGTACTGTCGAAGATCTTAGTTAAATTTTAAAGGTATTTTTCCATTTAGGTCTATTATAAACATGGTTTTTGAAAATAGCACCTAGAAATGTTCAAACCACAGTTATTAACCTTTCAGAGTTAACGTGCGGACTGCGAGTCCGCATGACGATTTATTTGCCGATTTGTTCATAATTAGTTCCGATTTTGGATGTCGCGTGCTCAGTAGCTTCAGTTATGAGGGTATATTATTCAGTACTATGATACAACAAAATAGAAGATATGATCTCTGGCCGTTCAAAATATCGTTCGCCGCGCGCATGACGTCACGCAGAAAGTACAATTTAAAACCGTGAGCGCGGGCTAATGCATTTGATGTAATAGAACTTGCGTATGATGCGTTGCTAATGCATTTTGAAGGAAAATGAAGATGGTTCAGGTTGAATGAGATATTATTAGTATTATAAAGGCAAAGAGAATTCATTATATGGAATCGGAGAGCCTACCAGAGCATAACAATAATTCTAAGATCTGATTGAAATCTGTTTGCTCACTTCGTAAAGTATTGTTTATTGTTTATTCCGAAATAAGTATACTACAGAACAACAATAAAGTACAACTCAGGTACTGTGGAGCATTCTTCAAAATAATAATGAGAATTAAATTGTTATTGGTAATAACAAAATATCAAATTGAGATTTAAAAATATTATTTGTCAACTTGGATTTAAGAAAAGATTTATTCATTCATTTATTACGGGAAAACCTCTCTAACTGTTACAATACAACAATAAATAATACAATGAGGACATGTATAAAGACTGATACAGCATAACCAATTAATTTGAAATACATAACACTTTCCATGTAGCTACAGGTAATAAACAATACTTATATAAATAAATAAAAATTAAGAACACAACATAACTCAACAAATCACAGTCCTAAGCAATATTTGAACTGGCCCAAAGACGTATTGAAATTATCAAAATTAAAGCTATTCAAAAAGCACAGATATCTATTTATAGGACTCATAGCACCATATGTTGTTCTATGAAAGGGCACATGAAAGGTAACTTGATGGCGAAGACCCTAACAAGGAATGCTAATCCCCATATGACTCAAAAGATCCGCACATTGAACCTGCCCATTTAGGAGTTTAAATATAAATATAGCCTCAACATATCTCTACGATTACCAAGAGGAGCTAGTAACTTCTTTTTTAATTTCAGCATAATAATATGGTCTAATATTCTATGGTATTAAATTTATCTTCGCGTTTAGACAAACGGATCCACTCCCGTATCATTTTTTTGTCTTTTGGAAAGGTAAAAAAGCTGACATCGTGTGCAAAGCCTTTCACGCGATTGTCTGAATCACAACCATATACTACACATCTCATTTTGACTAATTTTTGCTAATTTTCAACAATAAAAATGTAAAATTAACCGACATAAACATATCCAATAATGTGACTGCAAACTAATTCAAGGCGTTCACTCTCGGCTTGACGTCAGAGCCAGCATGCGCGAAATCATATCTTCTATTTTATTGCATCATGATTCAGTATAGTTTTGGTAGTGGTCTAACACAGAAGGTTATTTTGCTAGATTAAATTGCGGAGTGCGAGTCCGCACGTTATACAAGTTGAACGAATTTTTAAGGTAATATTTGATTTTAAAATACTACATTTCTTTAGTAGATAAATGTGCATGTGACGTAAAATTATGTGTAATATATTATTAAGGTATTAACGATGTATTATCTATATATATATATATATATATATATATATATATATATATATATATATACAAATTGAAAAATATCTTATTGGGGACTGCAGCATAAGAGGAAAAATACACTCTATTCAATTCTCCAAGCTTTCGTAAATCTTTATTTACATCATCAGGGAACTACAATAAGGAAAGAAAAACATAAATTATAAAAAGTGTTCATAAAAACATTTCTACAACTTACATTGATCGAGATTGCATCATTGATCTTGAACACAGGAAAAGTGCACAACAGAAAGTCATTAAAGAAATAGGTCCAGTCGGCAGTACATTTGCCTATTACTGGTAAACATTTTTATTTAAAACATTATTAAAAAGTAAAAAGTTTAAAAAACATTTAAAATCGAGAATCCACACACCCACGCGGACTTGTGAGAATAATGGCGGAAACTAAAAATGTCAGGTTAAGTACACCAATCATCATTACTAAATGAATGAAAAGAATCGATCTTTGCAATGACGCGAGACACTGAAACAATCGAATTGAAACTTTAAAGAGAATACAAGGGTGGTACCAAAATTATGGAAATGTATTTGAGTTATCATTCCAATGAAAAAATTATTATAACCACGAGAATTAATATGTGATTATTAATGTTATTAATTATTATTATAAATATTATTATGGAACTAATAATAATGGGGGAACACCTACAAAAAGGGGGGAACACCTACCATGATGCCACAAGTAGGAAACTAGTGAGAATTATTTATATTATCATTATTATTATTATTGTTATTAATATGGAGACAATTGTGCTTATCAAGCGTTAGGAGGAGGGAGTAGAGATTACTCAAATTTTTAATGTCAGTCTTCCTATTCATACAACCTTCTTCCTGGAAGATGAAAGCCATTTCCAAAAACAGTCTTAAATTATACAAATTTATTTTCTACAGATTATTTCGATTATGAATTATGAAAAGGAACAAGCATATCTTGAACAACGTCATGCTGAATTTCTGTCCGATGCTGAGCTAGAAGTTGAACCTGACGATGACGACTCTAGTTTGGAAGGAGATTCTGAAGAGAGTCAGGACCACAATACCGACATGGAAGAAGATATTGAGGAAGAAACCGTGGAAATTTCTGAAGTGTTGAATGTTCCACAAAGAGTGCTGCATTTCATTGGTAAGGATGGGAAAACTAAATGTAGGAGATATGTAGGAACGAATACGGACTTGCGCTGAAAATATAATCAAGATAAAAATTTCTGGAGTGAAGGGGGAAGTACGGTATAAGAAAAGTGTATAAGATATTTTGGGTTGCTATTTTACTGAAGATATTTTACAAACTATTGTAGATAACACGAATGTCTTCGTTGAAATATGTTCCTACAATCCCAATAATAGGTCTGCAAAGAAAACTGATATTTTAGAACTAAGGGCACTATTGGGTCTTTTATATTTAGCAGGGGTAACTAAAAATAACCGCAGAAATGCAGAATATGTTTTTAGGACGAACGGCTCATCACCAGAATTTTTAGACTGACAATTTCTCTTGCACGGTTCAAGTTTTTGCTTAGACACATCCGTTTTGATGATAAACGAACGCGCTTAGACAGGTAAAAATATAACAAATTGGCAGCTATCACAGAATTTTTTGAATTCAAATTAACCTAAACAATTTTCACTATCAGCATATACAACAGTGGATGCGAAACTGGAAGCTTTTCGTGGCAGGTGTGGCTTTAGGGTATATGTTCCTAATAAACCCAATAAATATCAGATAAAAATCTACACTTTAGTAGATGCTAAATTCCTTTATACAGCAAATATACACGTATATGTTGGACAACAGCCACCAGGACCATATAAAGTTGATACAAGCAATATTTCTCTTGTTCCTCTCCTTTGTAATCCTATATTGGGTTCTCATAGAAATGTCACAATGGACAATTTTTTTACAAGCCTCAACTTGGCCGAGCTACTTTTGAACGAACATAAGCTGACAATGATAGACACTATAAGAAAAATTAAACAGAGCTTTCACTGTAAATAACTAATCCTAAGAGGCCAGAAAAAAACAAGTATGTTTGCTTTTCAGGAAAAATCGACGATTGTATCATATACCAAGAAAAATGAAAATGTCATTTTACTCTCGACGATGCACCACGACGACTCACTAAATGAATCTACGGGTAAGCCACAAATCATACATGATTATAATAAAACCAAAGGAGGAGTAAATTTAGTTGATAAAATGTGTGCCGCCTATAATTGAGCTCGAGCCACTCGCCGATGGACTATGGTAATTTTTTATTCTGCAATGAATGTAGCTGGTATCAAATCCTTCATAATAAATGAATATAAATCAAATGTTGTAGATAAAACGTCTAGACGAATTTTTATAGAAGTCCTTGGTATGGAACTAGTGAATGGTCATCTGCAAATATATTTGCATATGCCTTAATTTGTTTGTTTTTATTATATATCAAAAAAACCAGCAAGGTTCTAATCGATTTTTTCGAAAATAGTTGTTAATTTGAATTTTTTTGAAATTGCGGACTGAGAGTCCGACGTTACCTTTCGTGTATCATTGCGTCACGTTATCTGCGAAAGGTTAATGTTGCTCGCTTAATTCACCGTCGCAGGCATCTAACAAGTTGTCTGTAATAATATTGATCATATCTTTGTCATTCCAAAAACGTAATTAAGAGCAAGCATTCATCTGCATAACTTGGAGGAGTCTGTAATATTAAGACTATTAATCAGGAAGTGACTGTCAAAGTCGACTTGAAAATGCTCTGGGCTGATGATATAAGGCAAGTACATTTAAATTAATAAAAAAATGAGATTCGTGGGAAAAACTGGGAACTGCATATAAGTTCAAATAGTTACAAGGAAAAGTGATAGAGAATTGTTTGAAAGACTTCAAGATTCTCATATTCTGCTTATTTTGGATAACTTTAACAAGATATTTCTTTCAAACCACTGTAATTGTCTGATTTGTCTATAATGAAGCAGCTTCTCCTGGTTGAACTGTCTCCATCAAAATATCCATTTACGGCAACCCTTCAGACAATGGTTAATTCTTTTTCCATTATTTAGAAATAAATGCATTTCATGGAATTTCATTCTTCACGTTCACTTTCTTAATTTATGGAATTAATAACAACTAAACTCGATATGATAAAAGTTCTCTATAAAGAGTAATAAAACTATTAAAATTATATGTCAGAACTAGAGAAACTCAACTTTCGACGCGTTGACCTAAATAACTGTGGAGGTTATAATAAAGTATACCAAAAATGTGACGTTAATACCTCAATAAGCCGGTTTTTACCAACGACAAAGAGTTTCAAAATATTTGAATCGAATACTCACATTTTACGATCCAGAAAATTGACGGCTTACCTGCAAATAAAAAAAATTATTAGTTTTCCTTCAATTTATGATGATGAATTCACAACAGAACTGCGTTATATTTTTATTTTAAGACTAGTTTCCATTCCATATTTTTTCAAATCTACATCAATTCTATAGATATTTATTGTCAATTAATCAAGAATATAATATTGTTTCAACTATTGAAACGTGTTGCCTAAGGTTCAATGAAATATAGTAAACCTGTAAACATCTTCGGGTGCCCCATTGTGTTCGACATATATGCTAATACATTTCTATTTTTAGGTGAAATTCAATGCTGTAGAACACAAACACATTTTTCGTTACTATCGCCAAAAGAAAATATATACATCAAATTGTTCATAGGGTTCGCAATTTGTACTTTCTACTTTGAAATTAACAGATTCTCCAACCAAATAAAATTCCATTTATTTTAATATATAAGTTCAATTAATTGAATATTGTTACAAAACAGCACACTGGTATAGTTCCTGGATCCGACTCTATCTAAGCCATGTATGAAAGTAAAAATTATGGCAGATGCACAGGGATTTCTTAGAACTGTTTACGATTGTGACTATCTTATCGAGACATCGTTTTTGTGACCAATCTTATCTAGAAAATGCCAGAGAGCCAATTGTTCTTGAGTAAGCCGCGATCTAGAATTATCTAGTGAAAAAGGCACTAATATATATTGAACCGACCAGTGAGAGTTCAGTTCAGTTTATAATTTGACATCGTGAGATAAACAGTAAATTAGTGAAGTGATTATATAAATTAGTTTAAGTGAATATACTGTGTATATATATAGTGAATAGTGTAGTGAATAAATAAATTAAGTAAGTGAACCTACCGTATGTATAAACGTATCCCACCCGTAATAAAAAACGTTTAAATAAATAAGGAATACATAACAATATATTGAATATAGTGTATTTTGTGTTTAAGTAGTGTAGTTTTATTGTCAATAAAGTATATTTTTAAAAAGTAACTTTTCGGGTAGTAACACTTAATTTACAACATTTGTGTCATCAATATTGGAAGATCTCAAAATTTCGAGACAACAACTAACATCGACACGTAGGCGCATATAGCCCTTCTGTTTGAACCTTCCGACCCAGATTAATGAACAAGATGTACAATCATGCGTGACATGTAAATAACAAGCAACAAAGAAATTCATGCGCCTACGTGTCGATTTCATTGAATTAAATATTCACGAGTGGTGATTCTTTTCCTAAATCAAGAGAGAAAAACATCAACATCCACTTTGAAAATAGAACAGACAATTTTAAAAAAATTCTTCTTCGTATAGGATATCAATATAAAAGTGGGGAAGAAATGAAAAAGTTTGTATAAGTTCATTAAAACAAATCATATAAGTTACTTTATGTAACTTTATAGCAGCGCGACAGTCATTAAAAAAAGTTGATCAGCTACAGTTATAAAAGTTTGTAGTACGTAGGGACTTCAATACTCTATTATTCAGAACAAATTGCTTCTAACAATAAATAATTCAATACAGAGAAAAAGTGAGAATGATATATTCATTATTGAAATGAAATATAAAAGTATATAAAATATTGGTATAAGTAAGAAACAAGAAACTAAAGAATAGACGAACCAAGTCATTCATAAATCCATAGAAAATGCGGTCAATCGTTAGGTTTGGCGAGAAAGTCATTTTACATTGCTATGGCAACGCTGCAGTAGTCTCCTCATCGATATTTTTTCGCTCGGCGGGCTTTGACTTTTTGGTTGGTAAACTGAATTAGCAACACGGTCGGCAAAATGAATGAAAGCATCTATGAATTGTTTGCGATATTTTTGCACGATTGTTACGTTGACGAACATTTTGTCGGGATAAATTTATAGATTCAATTCATTCTTTACTAGAATATAATAATATATGCATTCATTAGAAAGCGGCTTCAGAATTAACATATTTTCTTCCATTGTGAACAATTTAACTTTCAAATATGTACTAATTAGGGACTTTCATGATTTTTTTGTCCGTGTAAATAAACACAAATGGATTATTATTTTACACTTAAAGATAAAAATCATTGCATATGTATATATGTTTGAATAAATCACCTTATCATATTTCTTTACTTTTGCAGGTTTCACACAAATATTATAAATAAACTATTATTATTTAGGACAATGTGGCAATGTCGATGAATTATATACAGGTTGGCAAAATAATTTTGGCAGTTGACGATGCGCGAGAAAGCCATACAAATTGACAACGTTGTAAAGGCAGTTACCGGGGAGAGCAGACGACGTACATTCCGCATGCAAAGTTTTAAAGGTTGTGAGACTGCTAATACTTACGAGGGTAACACAATATTTTGAATTTGGGTTTATAAATAATAAATTGTGGCACATGTATAATGCTGTATAAAATCGATTTTACAAAACAAAATAACCTCAATGTGCTTTTTTTATTAATTAAATGAACAAGGAAATAAAAACCATTAGATTTTTCTACGAAAATTGGGGTTTTTGTTGTACAGAAATAATTATTTATTGCTTCAAAAACCATACGAGGAATTCTATAATTACCCTTTATTATTTTACCTACGACCACCCCTGTAAGTAGTCAAAAACACACAGTCGGCAATCAATGTAAGACGTCTATTACGCACGGTAAAACAAAACGCACGGCTGTAAAGTAAATCGCACGGCTTCCATAGCAACCACTTAGCAACTGTCAATAGACGTAGCCATTTTATTCAAAATTTATTACCTAGATAATAGACGTTGAATTTTATTCTATATGTAAATTGTAGATAACGTTTATTAGATATGAGATTGCATTTCATTCAATCCGCATCTTTTAGCTGTCTGAATGTATCTCATATTAGTAAGTAATAGTATATTATACACCAAGCGACTAACGTGGCCCATTTAATCCCACGGGTATCGAGGATACAAGTACAAGTAGGTCGTAGGTAAAGTATAGTACGTAACTCGTGTTGTAATGCATTTTACGCACTCACGGAATTAAGCACTCGCCGCTACGCGGCTTCGTGCCTATCTTTTCTGTTCGTGCGGAAGTCAGGTAGATTTTGTAGATAAAGCGTACAATATGATAAGGATTGTTAAACCAGTTTCTAAATTTAACAATCGTCTACAATTTTTCCTATCTATTCATAGTAATAGTTAATGACATACCCACCTGTTAAGGTTTCTAAAATTGTTATTCTTAATAATATGTAGTAGAAAATAATGTAAAAATTCGGGTTTATACATAAAATTTGAAAAACAAGTTGGGGAAATCGCCTTCAGAGATGGGATGATAAGTATACTAATAATAAAAATAAAATATTAAAGCTGTTTTGTGGTAGATATTTCTACTTTCATATGTAAATTTTTGGGTTCTTTGCAGATATTTACTATGAAATTAGAACATCCTTTGACACATTTTACAAAGTTAGGACTGGCAAAACAAAAAAATCTTGGTTCTGGCTGCCGTCAATTATTGATTATTTAGAACTATGTACAGATGTGCTACAAATATTTTCTTATTCTAGTGGAATTCGTCTCTAATATCTACAATTAACACCTATTTACATTTTGACATTTGTTGCGTTTAATGTATTCAGTCATACCATCTACAAACAAACACTATAATGAAAAATATGTTTTAGATGTACAACAGTAAAATAATGATGTGCATCTACAAATGATTCTTCAAAATCTTTTTCTATATCAACTTCATCATCCCCGCTATCTCCGTCTTCGGCCAAATGAATAATAATATTATCTACAACAGTATCATTGTTCATAAATTCATCTTCAATCTTTTTAACATCGTAACATCTAACTTTCCAATCATTTGCAGAAAATGTGTCAAAAAATTAATTACAGAATTCTTTAACATTTGTAAAATTGAAGGTAACATTTCGTTTGGCCAGATATTCTTCAAGTGCCAACCAAACACTTTCTATCGGATTTACGTCCGGGTGATAAGGAGGTGCCCTTAAAACTTGCAATCCATGTCGAATAAACAATTCATCAATTTTATAAGTTTTAAATTGCGGTTTGTACATTTTTGCAACGTTATAAAGATCCGGTTTTAACATTTGTTCACTGTAATATATTTTTTTTTCAGAAAGACAGTTTTTTTATTGTTGTTTAGTCCAAGAAGTCGTAGGTAATTTTTCATTTAGAATATTGTGATATGGGGCGTTATCAATTACCACAACAGCGTTTATTGGTAGGTTTGGAATGAGTTCTTCTTGTACCCACTTCTCATAATTTTAGTAAGCCATTTCATTAGGATAATCTCCTGTTTTTGACTGGGAGTTCCACATAATACCAGCATTAGGTACAAAACCATCTTCACTTCCTGCATGCATAATGATGAGCCTGTTACCTCTTGAAACGGGGTTTCTCATTCCTTCGTTACTCTTGTCGCTCCATCCTTTAAGGTGCGTATGACATGAATGAATGTATGTTTCGTCCATATAAATGGTATGTTTGTTCTGTTCTCTGCACTTTTTTATGTTTCTTGAATATAGTAGGCGTAAATGTCTGATTTCGTGACGTTCCATTAACACACTTCTGTTGTGTTTCATGTTGGTCCAACGAAAACCCAAAGAATGTATTTGTTTCCGCAGAGATTCGTGACTTCCTGCGAAGCCATAACTATCTGCAAAGTGTTGGTGTACATCTCTTAACGTGGGTACTTTTTTCTCGGATATGTTTTAATTTATTACGCACCTTCTAAGCACAGTTTTGTCGAATTGATCCATACGGATACTGGACGTTCTTTGTATTTTAGTAGGCACATCAGTATCAGCATTACTTCCTGCCAGAGCTTTTTTTTAATACGGGAAAGCGTTCTTTGGCTAGCTTTCGTAGCAGCAAAAACTCGTACAATGACGTGACAATAAAATAAGTCGATATAAATGTTGTATTAAAAGCTTTAGTCACGTGTATTTTTATACAAATAAAATGAGGAAGTAGTTGAATTTGTTTTCGGTGACCGTTCTTTGAAGTAAACATTTTTGTCGTGGTTTTCGGCCATTTAAAAAAAGTAATAATTTCAGAAATACTATATTACGTCTCAGTTCATTAGTTATTTTTAACGATCTTTAGATTTTAGTTCAAACATATTTTAATATGACCAAACCGCAATTGTAACTGAAATCTGAAGATGGTTCAAAACAAATAATAAAACAGAAACGTAATAGAGATAGGTATGAAATGAGTATATTAATTATAATTATAAGCTAAAAAACCTATTACATTCATATAGGTATCTTACACAAAATAAACATGTGCCTTTTTATATGCTCCTGTAGACAGAAACATACATAGTTATATATGCAACAAGTGAATACATAAAGTGCTGCTTCCTTTCACGAATGGAAAAATTGGCACATGAGCCGCAGGCATGCAAAAACCAAAAAAATCTCATTTAGGTTGCTCTAAATGGACTAAAAATGGCGTCGATTTGTTTGTCATGATGATATAACGGTGCACAAAATTGACACATGAGTGCATAGCATTGACTCATAAGTGCATAAAATATTTTGTCTCACGAAATTCGATTTAAAAAATTTACTATGGAGTGTAAATTTGTTAAATAATTATATATATAACGGATTTTTTTACAGCTGTTGCCGTTTCTCCGTCCCCAATTTCCATTTTTTCCTATCAAAAACCTCGTCTTCCTCTAAGCTCTTCGTGGTCATCGCTTGATCAATGTCATCTCGCCAGCTCCTTCTTGGCCGACCCCTCCTTCTTTTTTCCGGTGGTATCCATTCCAGAACCTTCCTAGGCCATCTGTCAGAGTTCATCCGTTTTACGTGCCCGAACCAAGTTAGCTGTCTTTTTTCTATGTCTTCATGTATATTTCTATCCATTTGCATTTGCAACCGGATGTCGTCATTCCTGACTCTTTCAAGCTTTGATCGTCCGCAACTCCTTCTTAAGAAATCCATTTCGGTTGCCATGAGTTTATTTTTGTTGACCTTGGTAACATCCCATATTTCCGAACCGTAAAGGGTTACACTTTGGACTAGGCTATTATATATATGCTTCTTTGTGGCTATTGTAATTTTTCTATTCCAGAGAAGAGAGTTCAGCGTTCTTTTTATTGCTCTACCTTTATTGATTCTTTCTTGGGTTTCGTTTTCACTATTCCCTTTTTTATTGAATATTATTCCAAGGTACTTACTATGTTTAACTCCTTTTATTGTGTCGGTGTCCAGGATTAGATCGTTTATCTCTTCATTGCCTACTATGAGGTATTCGCATTTCGCGAGGTTCATCTGAAGGCCTGCCATCTCGTACTCTTCTTTTACTTTTCTGACCATGTAATTGAGATCATCTTCGTCGTCAGCTATTACTATCTGGTCATCTGCGAAGAACAACGTAAATAATGTGTCATCTCCTATATTTAGGCCCATGGTTATACATTTTTTTACCCATTTCACAAGAGCTCTATCTAGATAGATTTTAAAAAGTGGAGGAGATAAACAACAGCCTTGTCTTAATCCTTTTGTCGTATTGAAAGACGTGGTTATCTTATTTCCTATTTTAATTTTTGTGGAGTTATTCTGATAATAGTTCTGTGTGGCCCGAATCAAAATTTTATTGATCTCCAAGTTTTCCATCTCCTTCCATAGTCTTGAGACGGGTACGCTGTCATATGCTTTTTCTAGATCTATAAGAGCCACATGGGTCTCTCGGTTTCGTTGCACTCTCTTCTCTAAGGTTATTTTTAGGGTGAAAGCATTATCCACAGTCGATCGTCCTGCTCGAAAACCTGCTTGCTCTTCAGGCTGTTTCTCCATGATCTCCTCTTCGATTAGGTTTCTTAGTATTCTTGAGTATATTCTGCCTATGGTTGGTATTACAGCGATTCCTCTATAATTCCTGGGATTGTTTTTTGAACCTTTTTTATGAATAGGAGATGTATAAGACTCTCTCCAATCTTTAGGGATGGTATCTCCATTTAGACATCTTTCAAAGAGGCTTCGAAACATTTCTAATAGTTTTGATGGACCGTATTTGATCAACTCAGGATATATTCCACCGGGGCCAGGGGATTTTTTTAGTTTCGTTCGTTTTATTGCTTCCCTTACGTGCTCAATAGTTAACTGGATGTTTCCATCTAAAATAGTGGGTTCTTCTTCATCCAGAAATTCTTTTCTTGTTTCGGTAAGTAACTCTCGAAAGTGCTGTAGCCATTGTTCATCTGATATGTTGTTTAGCACGGTGTTTGTCTTGTTTGTTGTTCTTATTGATTTGATCGTTTTCCAGGCCTCCGAGCTTCTTGTGCCTCCTATTTGACTGTCGATGTGTTCACACTTGTTTTCCCACGCGCTGTTTTTTTTTCTTATTACCTCCTGTTTCACTCCCCTGTTCATTCTCCTGTACTGTGCTCTAGTTTCGTCGTCATGGTTTTGTAGTAGGTTTTGATACATTTCTCTCTTCTGTTTGATTTTTTCTTCAATCTCTCTGTCCCACCAATATGTCTTTTTTGTCTTTTGGGCCTCTCGTCCGAGAGCTTCTTCTGCAGCTTCCTTAATGCATGATTTTATATGTTCATACTCTTCCTCGGTGGTTCTTTCTGCTTCAGTTGGTTTTTGTTTCAGTCTCCAGGAGTATAGTATGTGAGTACTCTCATTTTCTAAGCCGTCCAAGTTGTATCGGGGGTAATCGATTTTGGATCTATCATTCTGTGTGTCTTCGCGAAGTGTTCCTGCAAATGGTATGTGATGTTAAATAATTACTTTGGTTTAAAAAATTTATTGCAATAATTAAAACTTACGTTTGTTAATGGAATTATTGACTTGCCATCGTTTGCCTCTCTGGTCATGAAATTTAAAACGTTCATAATTATCTTCACGACACTGCTCACTCAACTTTTTATAAACAGCTTTACTTTCTAGAGTCGCCATAACAAGTTAGTATTGCACCACCCCGGTAATCACATTTTTCTCTGAACTGTACTGTCGAAACAAAGCTTACGAATTCCGCCAGCGAAGTGAGCACTTGCAATCCGCATACATCTTTGCTAGGCGCAACGTACGTTGTCAAACTTCCGACTGCCAAAATTAATTTGCCAACCTGTACATTATGTTTGATCGCAGCTATTTGGATCTTAGGTAGTGTATTCTTTAGTTGAATGTTTTTGGTATCAATTATTAATGCAGAGTAAATTAAGTTTCTATATTTATAATGATGAAAAATATGCAAGAAAAAACAATTCCATTTCGCTAAAAATTATTCAACGCAGCCCCTTCGCACATGGTTCGTAAGCGCGAGTGTCTCGTAAGCGTATCGTCAAGGCTCAATGGCTAAGAGACCTACAGTAGGTCGGCCTAATTGAACCCCTATTTGCATCTCGTCGAGTGTTAACGTGTGAAAAGCTCTTATTTTTAATTTTTCAATTCACATTATTATCAGTCACACTGTACTGGCAAGCTCATTGTCCTCAATTGTGTGTAACTATACTGTCTAAAAAAGTAAAAATAAACCGCGACACCCGATCTCGATTGATAATAATTCTAATTAGCTCCAGCGATTATCAATCAATATCCATTGGTATAGAATTTCATAACTGAAACGTCTTCGTAGTCGCTCGGATCATCGGCCGGTGGAAATCGGCTCATTTGTAAGTCGAAAGCAGTGCTTTTATAGCGCCATAAGAAATTCTTATAATCATACACAATTGCTTGCCTTTCACTTTGAATGGGATGCTTATTCGCTTACACTGGCGGCGCAGTGGGGAGTTTATAATATTCGTTTTTATGGATTTCATTGTATTTTCATGTGTTGTGTGATACAGACAAAATAGTAGATCTATTTTTATAAATAAAAGATATATTCGTAAAAGAAAACTGTGTAAAACACTGTGTATCGATAATTTAAATTTTTTCTGGGATAGGCAATGCTTTTATGCTTCTACTGTATGTACGCCACTGCCCGATATTAATGTGAAAATGTATGGAAACTAGGGTGAATGTTAAAAATGAAGAGTTAATTAAAATTTAGGATATAAGTAACTCTATAATGATGTATCGAAAATTGAAAAGTTTAATTGTGGTAAAAGCAGAAATCTCAATTGCACATTTATGATTTGATATCAATGATATGCGAAAATAGTTTTTTTACAAAATTTATTTTAATATAAAGTCTTTTGGACGTGAGGTAATATCTTGGTATCCTGTTAAGACATTCACTGAAAAATTAACTTATTGCCGATATGATATGCTAATATCTAGTTTAAAGGTTCAGATTATAACTAAAGCTCAAATTTACTAAAATTAACTCCTACATCAGTCAAAATTATTTATAACACTATAAGATTATAAATAAATAATATTTGTAGATGAAATTGTTGTAACATTATATAGAAAAGAATAATTGTATTGGAAAAACAAAGGAGTAAATCGATGCGTTCTTGGTACAACAAAGAAAAATGATGGAGAAATGCTCTTCCATTTGACCATGTACAAAAATTGAAGAAATTGACAATATTTTAATAAATTCTACAATTAGAACTTGTCTCAATAAAATGAAAACTGATTATGCATACCCTGTATATGTATTGTTATTAATAGGTTATTCAATAGTTTAATATCGTTTATTTACAACCATATATGTAATGCTGTCATTACTAACGTCATTGAAGGTTGGGAAGTGTCCATTACACACCTCTACTTCCCGCCCTCACTTCCCGCCCTCACTTCCTGCCCTTATTTCCCGCCCTCATTTCATCTATTCTAGATAAATATTTTTTAAATTTAAAAAAATAACATATTTTTTTTTACAAATTTTATAATACCTATTTAATGGCAAACAATAAAAAACAACAATGAACTAAAATACAACAAACTACTTATTGATATTAATCGTAAAATTTGAATTGTTGTGAGCGTTTATTGAAATACTTAGGTCTGTACCAGCGCTGAACCCTCCAAAAGTTGTCTCTTTGGGCGACAAATTAATTTCATGTTGAATGACTGAGGTTTGTGAACTACTTGCAATAGCTACAGAAGACATGGCACATTGGGACAGCATAGTGGCAGTTTTCGTTTTATTCTCTATTGAGCCATCCACATAACCTTCTGCCACAGTACTAGGTTTCCATCCTCCCAGGCTTTTTAATTGGAGCACACTTGCACCACTTTTGGCAAGTAACGTAGCGGCGGTTCTTCTGAGTGCGTGTCCTGTGAATCCTTTCCAGTTCTCTAAATTCAAAAGCAATTTTCTGGGGAAAATTGCATTGTGTCCAATTGGTTGATTTCTTGCTATTCCTCCTCTGAACTGAACCAAAAATCTATTGTTTCCTATGTTTTTTCTCAAATTTATATAGTCTCGAATGATCTTCACCCATACTGGATCAGTAATGAGAAATGATCTATTTGTATGTGTTTTAGAATCTGGAATCTCAACCGAAATTTTTTCTTCAAAAAAAGCCACATCCAACATTTTCATTTTCACTAATTCGTCCGTCCGACAAGCTCCAGATATGCCTATTATTATTGCTACTTAAAACAATAAGAAAAATTAATACCATAATACCAGTATACTTGTATTATCTCAAACACGTTTGTTTCTTTTAAATACTTATTTAAAGAATCACAAATAATAACTAACCTTCATTGGTAGAAGATTATTTGGAGCTTAATTTAAAAAATCCTCTATATTCTTCCTCGAAAATACGTTCGATTTCTTGGGCCTAAAGCCCACATTTTGTCGTTTTAGGAAGGCTAGCAGTTTCCCATGTTTCGAAATATCAGTTTTTTCTTCAATTTCTAGCATCGTTCGAATCATACTGTACATTGCCCACAAAGTAGACGGCTTCTTTTGTCTGGTATGGTCTCCAAAATATGCCAGGAGTACACTTTCGGAACCGATATTTTTAACCTTTTTTTCGTCGCACCACTTCCTATATAATTCAATGGCTTTTAGATACCGATGCTTACTTTTCTCTGGCACCAAGCCCTGGGCTGCTACGTGAGCAGCCTGTCGTACTTCTTGTGGGGTACAATCCATAAATTCTTCGTCGGAAGACATGGTTCTCAATTAATAATTCAATTCGCGAACTTAATATCCAACTTTATCTGACATTTATTGTAGATAACTTCGTTGGTCAATTAAAATCTACACTCAAGTGTACATATTGTGGTCACTGTTCTGTTACCTTTGATCCCTTTTGGGATTTATCCCTTCCCATACCCCAAAGAACAGGTCAATTACGTCTTTCACAATGTTTGGATTCGTTTACAAGAGAAGAATCGCTCGACTGTGATGAGAAACAGACATGTTCGAAATGTAAGGAACGAAGACTATGCACTAAATCATTTTCCATTGATAAATTTCCGAAAATTCTGGTTATTCACCTGAAGCGCTTTTCGCCGACAGAAAGTTTTAGGCGAAAACTTAATGTTACAATAGATTTTCCAATAGAAGGACTTGATATGACCCATTACGGAGCTGATAATGTGGCTCCCTGTAGGTACAACCTCTACGCTATATCAAATCACAGCGGAACCACTTACAGTGGTCACTACACGGCATACTGCCGACATCCCTACACTGGACAGTGTCACGAATATAATGATTCAAGGGTGTCATCAATATCATCGAAATCTTTAGTCAGTGGGGAAGCATACGTCCTCTTCTATGAACAAGAAGGCATGAAGTCCCACCTTTTAAGTCAGTAACTTTTTTTTTTAATTCAAATTAGCATTTTTATGTATATTATGTTTTGTATTGTCGTTTTAAATTGTTTATTATTACTGAAAACAGTTTGATTATGGAAAAAAAAATTATTGACTTTATCTGACATTTACTCATATTGGTGACAATTGTATACCCCGTAGTCACGGTAATAATATATCTACTTGATTATTCTGAGAAACCGCGTTCTTGGTAATTTGTCGTTAAATGTAATATTTTAGGAATGTTCAGAGCAAAACAGAGATTTATCAATTTTGATAGAGATATGATGGTTGTAAATAAAATAGTATACAAACCTCGGTAGGAAGTTTCATTCCTGTCTCGAGATCATAGCTAACCTCGACGCTTTGCGTCTCGGTTAACTAACTGATCTCACGACAGAAATGAATCACTTCCCACCTCGGTGTGTAATATACTATTACAAGATCTAATATTGTAAACTAATTTATAATTGATACTCCCACGAAAAATCTCTTGCCCAACAGCATGAGTTGATAAACCACTTCATCCTATTTTTTTTGACTGTACACATCAATAGTATTCTTCGAGTTATCAGTTCAACTTGAGTTCCAGTATTGAAAATGAGACGATTCTTGTACAAAGGTGATAATTTAAAACAGTTAGGCACTTGAATTTTTTTATTGGAACACAATCATCATTGAAAGATATATTTCAGCCGTTACGGTGGGTATTAAATTTTTCAAACAAAGTATTATCCCAAAATACACAGTAGAATACTATGTATACACCAAAACAACCACATATCAAATATCGTGTTCCATTATAAAGGAGTTTTGGTCACAACCGACTCGAAAAAAAAATAGGAATACATTCAGTAAAGTAATGTATATCCACAAAGCGGAAATTAAATGTGACAATATTAAACTGTTGACACTGTTCCCTCCTGTCCATTTCCTACCACAATAATGATTTCCAGTGTTTTGATTGTTCTGTACCATCAGTAGTAGTGATATTCGGTTGGAAAATTGGAAAACCTCAAAGTGTTTTTGATTAATTTAATTGTGTTGTACGAGTAATTAAATAGCATACGTTTTTAAAGACGGTAAAGCCCAATGTGAACTTTTAGGATAATCGTATGACTGACAGTTTTATCATGGAAAATTATTCAGTAAATTTTATTTACTTCTGTTCTGATTAATTCATATGAGCTTTTATCTCTTTCCTCTTTATTTTATCAAATTTGGGGTAATGAAGAGCAACTCGCTTATTTCAATTTGGCGTCTTGAAGCTACGGTTGCTCGAAGATGGGTAGGGATAGGTATAGTGTGAAGGGTGAGTCTTGAAATTTTATACCGCTTGTTTCGGTTAGTATCATGGACTGAACGAAGGAGCCATGTGTGTTCGCTGTCGAGGGGTATTTAGTAATGGCCACGTGGGCGTGCTCTAGATCAAGAGTTGATTGTTAAATTGGTAAAGAACTTCAGTAAGTTGTAGAATTATCGAAATACTAAAACTTTATTTATTGTATGTGTTTATTGGCAGTAGAATAATTCTGTTAATTTCATCCCCAACGAGTATGCAACAGATTATACATCAGTTTAGTATTTCTGGTTGCCTAAATGGGTTAACATTGTTTTCTAATATATTATTGGAATAATGGGATTTCGATAATAAAAATTAGTATTGGAGAATATTTTTATTAATCTGTTACGATATAGTTTACAAATCAAAGAATATTTTAACATTTTATGTTGGGGAGTTCTGTTCGGTTGTTATTCGTAGCACGCTATTTTAATTGTAATGTTTTCTTAAATTTGTTGCCTTTTATTTCCCCTTGTGAAATTATGTTAATTATGGTGAGAAAACTCTTGATGGTGGCAAGGCAAGGCAGAATATTTTCTATATAGTTTCCATGTCCTAGCTTTTATTGTTTTTTTACACGGATGAGTGTTTACTGATAATAAGTTCTTACTGGAATTTTTTATGATACCTTAAGTTTTCGAATGTCAAGTCTTAACCACTGGAATTTAAATCAAGATGGATCCATAAAATCTTAAGTTTACCACGGCATGGTAGCGGAGGCGTTCGTTTGCGGATGGCGTTAACCTGATGAAATTGGATTATCTGAAGTCGTCTTTGTAACGTGTAGTGTAGAAGAACAATTATAGTTTTGTACAACTGTAATTGGTATAACAACTACAAGTTACTTTTATTTTTTCAGTGATTATTATAAATGCAGTTCATAGATAACATCTAGTATTGCAGCTGTCACTTTTAAATTTAATCAGTTTTCACCTATCATCACTTTTATACTTTTGAAGACATTCTTTTAGATAAGCAGTATTGTATGATCAATTCAAACCTATCCATCTATTGAAATTATTAAACCTATTTATTGGGTTTGAGTGTTTCATTTAATTCACAAACATAAAGCAAAAGTATCTCATAACTAGATTATTTGATAAGTTTTCACTAGCTAATTTACTCCTTATTGATCATCTTGATTAATCAGTGAGTGTTTCTCAAAAGTTCTTATAATCAAGTGGCGCCTATAAAAATTAGGCCAGAACCGCTTTTCAAATAAATTAAACTAAACTCACGACCTTAGTGTTCTCTGAAGTAAAGCTGCCTTAGGCTTTGTGGCCACACAAATCTTTATCAACATCTATAAAAATAAGAGGCTACAACGTACACCGCAAAACATCGACTTGGTAACGCAAACTATTTTGCAAACCGCTAGGTGTTCTACTCGAAAACATGCTGCTGGTGTTGAGTTCTGTAAAGTCTCCATGAAGAGTGGAAATTTCATTTGTACAATTTAGTTTTATTGCCCGCGTTTTGGTTTATCGAGAAAATTCATGTTAAACGCCTCTTGCAATGCCTAATGACGTTCTTATTTTCTTCAATGATGTGCCTCAATTCCATCGTTCCGAATATGTAATCAAGCAGAACATACCCGTCGATATGCTGGAAAGAGTTTAAGTAGATCAACGCAGTGTAGGTATTGACAAATAATGATCGCCATTTGCTAGATATCGTATTTAAACCTTCGTGAACATAAACTTTACATGTTTTATTTTATATTGATAATCATGCCAAAATCTATTCATATTCTCTTCTCGAATCCTGAAGATTTTTTCTCCAATCATTGGCTAACACGGGTTGAATAACGTAGGTTTACATTTTCCTGTATTGACGTTTATCTGTTCTTGAATCAAATTATCTCTAAACGTTCCTTTGTGATAATCCATTTAAGGTCACCAAATACATCAAGGAAGCTTTTTAAATGAAAGTAACCGATAGATCACCTGAAACCCAGAAAGAATTGAAGGAAATCCGGAAAATTACGAAACAGGCACATTCTTCAAAAAACTAATAGGCGAGAATAAAACTATGGGGGAGAAATGAAGACGGAAAAAGGATGAATTCAAGCAAAGAAGTAGGACATAAAATAATATACCAGATAAATAAACAGCCAACGGACAAACACCCAAAACAAAAAGATAGGAACCAGAAGGATACTATTGAAAAAAAGGTGATAAAAGAGTTAAACACGAAGAAACCAGTTATAAAAACTTTGAAAATAAACAGAGGAACAACAGACAGCAGTGTAAAACACAAAATGTAAACAAATTATAGTTAGATCAAAAGAAAATGAAATAAGAAAGAGGGGAATACCTCCAACAAAATTAAAAAATTAAAAATGAAATAGGAACAGTAGCGATATGGAATATAAATACATTAACAGGAAAGGACATAGAAATAAGCGAAAAAATGGATAATGATAAATTACAGATCTTGGGAATTAGCGAAACCAAGAAAAAAGGAAAATGGTATAAGAACCTAACAAACAAACAAACATTTTTTTACTCAGGAGTACTACAAGAACAAAGGGCAAAAGGGGAAGGGGATGTCGGCATAATTGTTACAGAAGAAATTAACAAAAAGATAGTAAAATATCAACCAGTGGATTCAAGAATCATAACAGTATAGATAAAGGGGACATAATTAATATAATACAAATATATGATCCAGTGAAAGGAGCACTGGAATTTCACAGAAAACTACAAAGAGAACTAGACGAGGCAAGAGAAGAAGACGAATCAACAATAATTATGGGAGATGGGAACGGCAGAGTAGGTAATGATAAAACCAGCGGAATGGGATGCATGGGAATTTACGGAGAACCAACAATAAACAGAATAGAGATAATGATGATCGATTTCTACGGAAGAAATAATTTATTAATCGGAAATACGATATGGTACCAACAAATGGACAAAAAATACACTTTTGTAGCAGAAGAAAAAATGCCAGAAGCCTGATTGACTATATTGTATATGCCCAAAGTTTGATAAAAATTATACAAAAAGTACAAACAAGAAAAGATTCATGAGCGGGAACTAATCACAAATTAGTAACAACACAATTGAAAGTAAATATTGCGAGCGATGAAGAGAATAAAGTGACATAGCAATACATGAACTCAAAAAGAAAGAACAAAGAGAGAGATATAAATCGGTTACAAATCACTAAAACGGGCAAATGAAAGAAAAAACTGGAAATATTTAAAGAAACAGTGACTTCCTCAACAGAGAAAATATGTGGAATAATTTAATAAGAATATAAAAATAACGAGATGGTAGACTGAAGAAATAAGAAAGCTTGTGAAAGAAAAGGTCTGGATAAAATATATCTAAACAAAGACTATTAGTGTTTTTAAATGAAACTCAAGGTCTCTAGTTAATTCCACAATATACATGTAACTTCTGTCATTCTGACGATGATATTGATTTATCGAAACAATTGTCAATTTTTTAGAATTTTCAATAACTTGTATTATATTGTGGAATTAACTAGAGACCTTGAGTTTCATTTAAAAATACTAATATGAGCATATTCCACGAAGTAAGGGTCGAGACAGTCAATTTCACTAAACAAAGACAATGAAAGATAAAGAAGACTACAATAGGAAGAAAACACAACTACAAACAGGGGTAAAACAAATACTAGACACATGGAGAGACTACTATGTAGACGAAGGGAAAACGAACAGAGATAGATCAGCAAGAAATAACAAGAAAAGAAATATAAAAAGCCATATATAACAGAAAAAAGCGAGCGGAGAAGACGGAATCGGAAAATATTCTAATGTTACCTATCTATAAAAGTAGGGAACAACAAAATGGGAAAATTATAGAGCAATATGGTTGCCTCAAACAAGTTACAAACTCTATACAAGAATTTTAGGAAAAATACTGAGAAACTGCGTAGAAGTAAAGCTAGAAGAAGAAAAGGCAGCTTTTAGACCGGAACGACAAACCAGTGATAATATATACATTGTACGTAACTCAATAGGAAGAACAATTGAGAAAGGGGAAGAACTGTTCCTGGTATCTATTGATTTGGAATCAGCATTACGGTTGTTAGAAAAGTAATATGGACAATACTAGAGGAAACGAAAATACCTAGAGGATTAATACCGGCCATAAGAATCACAAATAAGATAGTAAGGGCTAGAATACAAATTGTAGGGCAGACATCAGAGGAGTTTATAATGGGCAGAGGAATCAAGCAAGGGGACAGTTTAAGCCCGTTACTGTTTACACTTGTTATGGACAAGATAGTTAAGAACATAAAAAACAAGCTGAACATCTGAGTACATAATGGGATACAGAAACATGGAACCCGTATAAATGAGTAGCTTACTAAACGCAGATGATTTGATTTTAATATTCCAAAAATAAAATTCAAAAATTAATAACGTCTGGTATGTGAAGATATAAAAAATGAAAATGGGGGTCAACATCAATAAAACCAAAGTCATGATAATAAATACATACATAATCAAAACGACCAAAATAAAGAAATTAAATATAAGAACAATACAATAGAAAGCGACATACGAAGTATGCTGACAGAAGATGGGAAAATAGATGCAAAGATAACCAACAGGGAAAATAAATCGACAAAAATCTATTACTCACTAAATAAGACAATATGGGGACACAAAAATATTGATATTGATACGAAAATGAAAATATATAACGCAATAGCAGTACCAACTATAACATATGCAGCAGAAAATTGGACAATAACGGGGAAAGATGAGAGAAAAATAAACGCAATGGAAATGAAACAAGAATAGCGGGAAAACTAAGTGACATGATGACGATATTAGAAAAGTACTAAAACAAGATCCAAGGAAATGAGGAAGATGACAAAAAACAGAACACAGTGGAAGAGGCATCGGAACCCCTTTCCGACACCTTAAAGGGTAAAAGGAAATGAGAAGAAGAAGCAAAAGGATGGATTTATGCCATGAAAATGATGATAAGGATCAGGAGAAAGAATAAATACTAACGGCGTGTTTTGTGGTTATCTGAAAAATATCACCCTAAATTATTACTTTTCCAACGAATATAAAAGAAATGGAGAAAAGGCCTACCTTGCATATAAAATTTTGTGTATAAAAGCGTTTTTGGATAGTGGTTTTAGATAAATATAATTGATAGAATTAATATATTTGATGGCTGTTTCACACTGTATTATCGTATATGTTTATTAAAATTATGGATCATTCAACTTCAACAACAATATCAAAAATGATAACACTTATAATCGTTTTTCACTTACACGTTTTACGATAAACTGGATAAGCAATAAAATTCATAATAAAAAACAAAGCACTTTCTTTTGAATTAGAGATAAATTTGTTTTATGTCCTTTTTCGAATTCCGTAGCAATATATATATATATATATATATATATATATACATATATATATATATATATATATTATATATATATATACATATATATATATATATATATATATATATATATATATATATATATATATATATATATATATATATATATATATATATATATATATATATATATATATATATATATATATATATATATATATATTATTGCTGTGTGTGGAGAATTGAGTGAACAAGTAATGAAAGCTACAAAAACCATGCTGATACTTTGCCTGAACCTTGAAATGTCTTATCAGAACATCAAAAGCAAAAGTCATTGACAAAATCTTTTTTAAAAACTCAAAAAAGCCCTCTTGAACCAAATATATCATTTCGAACATATCCTAGGTTCTAAAAAACAGAAAATAACAATTTGAAAATTTAATGTAAATAGTTCAGTAAACAAATCAAAATTCAACAAGGGGCCAAACATGAGTATCACAGAAGGTACTGTGAAAAGAAAACTAGACAAATTGATTGCAGAAAGCTCAGAAAAATTTGGAATAATAATTGATAGATATGGTACATAGAAAATGTTGGATTTAAAAATTTGAATAAGGCAATAAGTCAAAGTGAGTAAAGAAATATATCGCGTGTGCATTGCAAGTGTTAGGAGAGAAGTTAGTTGCTAAGGACAGAAAATGTTGTTGAGATAGACTTTTTTGAAACGTCATATTGAATAAGAAAATAAGACTCTATTTTTGAAATTTATAAAAAAGAATATAGAAATAAATAAAACAAAGCTGAGAATACAACAGAATAGAAGTGATCCACCTATTATTGGAACAAGTTGTACTTACCAAGGTTATATGCAACAGTTAAAAAAATCCTTGAAGATAACCTTACTGAAGCAGACAGATATCAAAAGGTATTTATACAAACATTTACGAGTGTGTTATATATTTCGGAAAGCCGTTCATAATAAACAAATACTTTAAAAAGAAAATTTAGCCTCAAAAATATGCTGAACAGTCAATCCTACAACTTAAACTTCATTTCTCAATCCTACAAACTCAGTGAATGTTATATACATAACGCACTGAAATTTCATCAAATATTGACAAATATTATTGATGTGTATAATTCGTGAATAAGCGTGCATAGTACATCAGTACCGTGAACGGAAGCCAAACTTTATGGAATTTTCAGACTCTGTACTTTAAACATGTCATGCTTTTTCCATTAAATAAAACACAAAAATAGTGTTTTAATCTTTGAAAAATTTATTCCTTTTGATACAAAATGTATTTGTTATATTCAAAATTATAAATTTGATATCTTGTTTTAAAGAACTCACCCTAAGAGTTCTAGATGAGAACTTGAGAGAACTTCATGCATTTGCGTACCGTTTGAGCTACTGAAACAGAATAAACACGGTAAGAAATTACAAAAGATCTAGTATCTAGATTCAAGTATCTAGCCAGGGCAAATCTGAAATTGTGAGTTTATTCAACAATAAATTATATATATATATATATATATATATATATATATATATATATATATATATATATATATATATATATATATATATATATATACAGTAGGAAAGGAATATCGACCGTACTAAATATGAAAGTAGAGATAATCTAATGGGAAGCGGCCTGTAGTGGTAAAAGCAATTGTTAAATGTGCCTCAAAAATTCGTAATTTATTTATAACTTCCTCAGGAGGACTTTCTACAATAGAAAAGGAACAAAACAATAGTAGCAGACAAAAACATATTTCTATAAAAAGCCTTCAATACTCACAACAATAAAGCTAATCCATCGAACCAGTCATCTCGATAAAATTATTTTAAAATTTAAAACAGAAACAACACAAACTACGACGAAACGAAACTAAATGATAAAAGATAAACTCATTTTATGGAAAAATGAACAAGGCAATAAAAACTTGTCACACATTAAAATCAAATTAAAACATTAAACATACAGGCCGGCACCTATTAATGAAATTCAAAATGTTGCAATAAATGTTACTAAGTTGATTCAGGTCAGTCTTGAAATTAATTGATTGCTGATTGTCAAAAATATGACACATCTCCAAGAACAAACGTTTTTTGTAATTCGTTTCTTGTTCCAAAATTCTCACACTATTAAAATCAAAATTATGATCTAAATTTTGGAAATGTAACGATAAGGCACACGAATTCTTCCCGATGCGACTATCGCTTTTATGTTGAGTGATTCGATTTTTCAATAACTGTGCAGTGTGCAGTTAAAAATGTTTTTAAACAAGAGAAAATTCAAATTAGTTATAAAGATCACAACTTATTCAACAAGAGTTACAGTACTTTAAAAACAAAAACACCTAAAGATAAAAAAGTCATGTTGTGTATGAAATTCCGTGTAAGAATTGTAATAAGGTGTATATAGGACAAACGGGTCAATATTTAAAAAATAGACTAAATAGCCATAAGTATGACAAAAAAAGTAAAACAGCATTAACTGATCATATGATGGAAACTAAGCATAATTTTAATTACGAACAAACAAAAATTCTAAAAACTGAAACTAACAACAAAAAACGAGAACTCCTCGAAATGATCTATATACAAAAAAACAATAACACTGTCAATTCCAAAACTGATACAAATAATTTGAGTAAGATATATTACAATTTAATACTAATAGAACAAGTAAACATAATTTAAATAACAGTAGACAACAAACCATACTCTGTCCACACCTAGCACGATATAAACAATGTTTAGAAACGCCCTCGTAGAATGAATATAAAAATAATGAATATGGAATAAGAAAAAGTTAGCAACGAACTGGTAATCACATTTGATGTATTGTACGTATCTGAATGTATTGGTTGATGATTGTTCGGCTATGATTAGAACGTTTTTAAATGTAATGTGGGAATGGCTGTTTTTAAATGTTTTTAACCATTGTGACGTTCCATGGAGGAAATTCCTGTTCTAAATATAGTGAGTATTGTACACAATTGATTGTTTTGTTAATGTGAGTGAGGCATAGACTTGAAAATTTTATTCTATTATACACTTTTTGTAGTTTTTGATAAAGGCTTGGATTGCAGCCGAAACGTTAAAATAAATTGAGTATACACGATGTCTCAGAGTCTATTTTAAATATAACTAAGGACCGAACCCCAAAAACTTCACACAAATATATAATTAAACTGTGGTCCAAGAAAATTGAAAACAATTTATTATATATGTACATATATATATATATATATATTTATATATATATATATATATATATATATATATATATATATATATATATATACGAGGGCAATTCAGAAACTAACCTCCGGTTGATTGAAAAAAGTACACCAAGTTAAGTAAAAATATTTTAATATATACATCTTTGCACTATTTTTCGACATAGTCTCCATAACGATTGAGGCACTTATCGTATCTCTTCACAAGCTTTGAAATTCCTTCTGCATAAAAATCACCTGCTTGTGCCTTGAGCCAGCCTGTGACCGCATCTTTGAGCTCTTCGTCGTCATCAAACCGCTGGGACCCGAGCCATTTCTTCATATGCATGAAGAGGTGATAATCGCTGGGCGCCAGATCTGGGCTGTAAGGTGGATGGTTGAAAACGTCCCACTTGAAGGACTCAAGAAGGGCTGTTGTTCTGCGAGCAGAGTGAGGACGGGCGTTATCGTGCAAAAAAACGATACCGGAAGTCAGCATACCACGGCGTTTGTTCTGTATAGCCCGTCGTAATGTTTTTAGTGTTTCACAGTACACGTCTTGATTAATGGTCGTCCCACGTTCCATGAATTCAACCAACAACACCCCTTTGGCATCCCAAAACACCGTTGCCATCAGTTTTCTGGCAGAAAAATCTTGCCGGGCTTTTTTTGGTTTGGTAGGCGAATCTGAATGTGCCCACATCTTTGATTGTTCTTTTGTCTCAGGGTTCACGTACTTAATCCAGGTTTCGTCACCGGTCACGATTCTGTTTAACAATGGTTCTCCTTCGTCCTCATAACGTGACAGAAAGTCTAATGCAGAGGCCATTCTTTGACTTTTGTGGTGGTCGGTAAGAATTTTGGGCACCCATCGTGCACAGAACTTACGGTAACCCAATCTTGCTGTCACTATCTCGTACAAAAGAGTCTTAGAAATCTGTGGAAAATCAGTAGACAACTCCGCCATTGTGAAACGTCGATTTTCACGAACTTTTGCATCAACTGTCTGAACGAGTTCGTCAGTCACCAAGGATGGTCTACCACTCCTCTCTTCATCATGAACGTTTTCTCGTCCACTTTTAAATAAACGTACCCATTCACGGACAACTCCTTCACTCATAACTTTTGGTCCGTACACGGCACAAAGCTCACGATGAATAGCTGCTGCAGAGTATCCTTTGGCTGTAAAAAACCTTATAACAGCACGCACTTCACATTTGGCGGGATTTTCTATTGCAGCACACATTTCAAACTGCCACAAAAACTAAACTAGCGCAGGTACGATGTTCACTCGACTACGGCTTGATGCCGACTGACCTGCTGAGCGTGTGAATGCACAGATGGCGCGCTACTCCCCCCACTACCCGCACTGTGACCAATCGGAGGTTAGTTTCTGAATTGCCCTCGTATATATATATATATATATATGATATTGAAAAGTTTATTTTCTTGGGCTCGTAGGTTGTTTAAAATAATTAGAAAACGATTATATTTCACATTTTTCTAGTGAAAATGGATATAATGTTAACGTTTCGCTTCTTATTTGGAAGCATTTTCAAAAACAATACCATTGTAAAAATAAGGGACCATTAAAATATTAGCAGATAGATAAAAAACATAACATTAGTAGGTTTCTTAAAAACATCAATAAAAACATAGCATTAAAATCGATGTACTCACCTTAGAATATCAACGGAACAATACTATACGAGGTAGGTTGAAATGAAATGAGTTAATCAGCTTATAATAAATTTGACTCAAGTTTTTAATATCTTGTCTATCATTCACAGAAAACCTATCTTGTTTTATGTGTATCATTTCTTTAATTGATAATTTTTGATGATTGGTGTCTTGAGCTAAAAGTTTTGTTTTTTTATGATCAAATTCATGATTTTCAATGCTTTCATGTTTGTGTAAAGCGGTTGATACATTTTTTGTATATTTGTGACCGTTCATTCTGCTCTCCAAGTATTGTGTAGTCATTCCTATATAATTATTTGGACAATTCATGCATGGTATGGAGTATATAATATTTGATTTCTTATTATCTTTGGTTGTGTTTTTTAGTTTAGTAAAAAGTGGCGATAATATGTTGCAGGATTTATGGCTTACATTGATGTTATGCTTTGATAAAATATATTTAAGTTTTTCTGATAACTGGATTGTGTAAGGTAGGGCTATATATGTATCTTTTTCTTGGCTTGGTTTTATTTGTATATTTGGTTTTATGTTGTTATTGTATAATTTATATGTACGTTGTTTAATGATTCTATTAATTTGATTTTCTGGATATTGATTATTTTTCAGAAAATTTTTGAGTTTTTTCATTACTTCAGGACGACATTCAGGTGAAGTTAATTCTATAGCTCTATCCGTTAATCCTACAATAACACTGTTTTTTGTGATTTGGGATGGCATGAGTTATAATTTAGATAGCGTCCAGACCATGTTTCTTTTGTATATAGTTTGGTTTTTATTTTGTTATTGGTTTTTATAAGTGTCATGTTTAGAAAGTTTTTTTTGTTGTTGTTTTCGATTTCTAAAGTGAATTGGATACTTGGGTTGGCGTTACCATGTTGAACGCATGAAGATGAAATTATTTATATTATTTTATAAAATGTTGCGACATTTTCATTTGGTGGTGTGATGCGGTTGGTTGTCCTTCTGCTAACTCAATTCCTGTAAAACATTTCACAATTTACGATCTGTAGTTTACGATTTTACAACTTTATGGAGTCTAACCTCACTTCGGAGGTAAGTACACACGTGGTTGCGAACTTCATTTCTAATTATTCTTTATTGACCACAGTAATTAACTGTTTTTCATTTTAGTCTCTGATGATGAGGACAAACATCCTCGAAAGCTTGGACATTTTCTGATAAGAGTATATCTTTTCCATTTTTCTTTTCCATTTTTTTGCTGCAATCCCCCAATATTCACTAGTTTTATTCCTAACTAGTCAGCAAAGACTATCCTTATAATATTCTATATATATATATATATATATATATATATATATATATATATATATATATATATATATATATATATATATATATAAAGCAAAATGGTATTCTTGACGGTAGATAAATCAAAAATCTCTCAATATCTTAGGGATTCCGTCGTAAGTAGGGCTGAATGAAACTCTTATTTACTACCCAACGTTTCGAAAAATTTTATTTTCTTTTTCAAGGCTGAAATATGGACATGTTGGTACATTTCATTAATTAATAATTTTTTATACTTACGTGTAAAGTGAGTTAATAAATATTAAAATAGTTCATACTCGGAACAACAAAAAAAAATATATTTTATGTATAGATACTTTTTAAGTACTAATTCAAAAGGATCTTTTTGATTTGAAGGAACATTATATGTCACAGTTTGAGTGACAGTTTTTTGGTTGAGACATAACCTAGTTGATGTGTTCAACTTTATGACTTAAGAGACAGTCTTCATTATTAGTAGCATGACTTGTCACTTAATCATGATCCTATGAACAAAGGAAGTCCTATATATCATATATTCTCCCTTGTCAACGAGCGAAAGTTGTAAGGTATAATACTCTCACTAATTACCCCACTCAATCTCACGATAACAAGAGTGAATGTAGTATATACACAACAACTCCGTTATAACTCATTAGTTATATAGATGTTTATATTTATAAGTTAGAAATATCTACAATTTGATTGTTCTTATGTTGTTGGTTAAATGAAAGAAGATACGCATAAGTGTGATTAACATGGTTGCTTTCTCTCTTTTTATTCAGTGACTTTTCATCTAAGGCAGTCTCAAACATTTCTAGGCAGGATCTTTTATGATAGTGGGATTCAGAATGTATTACCATGATGTTATTAAAATTTAGATGATGCCCAGTTTCTATGCTATGTTCAGCCAAAGCGCATGATTGCTTATTAAGTTTTATGTCACTTTTATGTTGGGTCACCCTGTCTTTTAATACTCTAGATGTCTGTCCATAATACACTTTGTCACAATTGTTACAAGAGATCTTATATACTACATTAGATTTTTTCAATACCTCATCCTTATATTTTGTTTTCGTTAAAATATTATTAATTGTGAATCTATACTTATAAGTTAGTTTGATTTGATTTTCATGCTTAAAAACGTTTAAAATATTCGTTGAGATATCCTGTATATATGGAATCGCTATATATTTTTTAGGTTCAGTTTCTTGGTTATTCTCATTATCATTATTTGTGATTCTTTCTTCTTGTACTCTGGTGTTGAAAATTAATTTTTTTAATAGTTGAGGTGGATAAGAGTTATTTATGAAAATTTCATACAATTTTTTCAAGTTTTTTTGTTGTAATGTTGGATGGCAGATTTTTTGAATTCTATTTTTCATAGTCAGTACTAAATTGATCTTAATCTTTTCTGTGTGGTTTGAAAAATAATTGATGTACCTCTCAGAACTCATTGGTTTTTTATACCAGTCTAACTGTATTATATTATTTTCATTTCTTATCAATCTGGTGTCTAAAAAAGGAATGCTATTTTCTGCCTCATGTTCAATAGTAAATTGTATGAATTCATTGTATGCATTAAAAATGTTTAAAATATGATCATGTTTGTTATTAGGTATTGCACAGATAATGTCATCAACAAATTTTTTTAAAAAAGGAAGTTGGAAGTTGAGTTTCACTATGCAAGAATCAAGTAGATCATCCATAACATACTGTGCAGCTATTGGACTTATAAATTGTCCCATTGGTGTACCTAAAATTTGCTTAAAATATTTTCCTTCAAAGTTACAATAAGTGGAATCAAAAATAAAGTCTAATAAATCAACAAAGACATTTTTTGGAATATTGGTGTAATTTTTTATACGATCCCATCTTTTTGCAATGCTTTGTTTAAAAAGTTGTATTGGAATATTACTAAACAAGGAAACCACATCAAGACTAATAAGTACATAACCTCTTGGTAACTGTTTGTCATTTATAAAGGATGAAAAATGAAAAGAATCTTCAACATAATAGTCATTATTACAATTGTATGCATTTGTAAGGATATCAGTTATGAATTTAGTAATATTACTGTTTGGTGCATTAATCGATGAAAAAATAGGTCTTAAAGAAAGGGTGGGCTTGTGTATCTTGGGAAGTCCATAAAACTTAGGAGATGTCTGATTATAAGTTGTTAAACTTTTGGCTTGTTGTTCAGAAATAAATTTTTGTTTTTTAAGTGATGATACTAATTTGTTTGCTTTTTGCTGTAACGTAGAAGTGGGATCTTTCATTAAAACACAACCAAATTGGATAAAAAACATTTCAAGCGTTGAAATTCCATCAGAAATTCAACAGTTCTTAGCACTTGGAAGTAAGTTTAATATTTCACCTAACGTCAAAGATATTTCTATCAAAAAACTTCTGGCTGATGTTGAAACTATTATTGAACAATGTAATTCAAAAAAACAAAATATTTATAGATCTCAAATAACAAATATATTAACCAACTTTTTTCATAAACCAACATCATATAATTATTTACAGACACTATTTAAGCAAAGTAGTGTTTTTTTGAAAAATAATCCTTCAATAATGGTTACTAGATCAGACAAAGGCAACGTAACAGTGATAATGGATAAATCTGAATATATAACCTTATCCTATAACATATTAAATGATGAAAAATATTATAAACAACTCAAAAATGATCCCACTTCTACGTTACAGCAAAAAGCAAACAAATTAGTATGATCACTTAAAAAACAAAAATTTATTTCTGAACAACAAGCCAAAAGTTTAACAACTTATAATCAGACATCTCCTAAGTTTTATGGACTTCCCAAGATACACAAGCCCACCCTTTCTTTAAGACCTATTGTTTCATCGATTAATGCACCAAACAGTAATATTACTAAATTCATAACTGATATCCTTACAAATGCATACAATTGTAATAATGACTATTATGTTGAAGATTCTTTTCATTTTTCATCCTTTATAAATGACAAACAGTTACCAAGAGGTTATGTACTTATTAGTCTTGATGTGGTTTCCTTGTTTAGTAATATTCCAATACAACTTTTTAAACAAAGCATTGCAAAAAGATGGGATCGTATAAAAAATTACACCAATATTCCAAAAAATGTCTTTGTTAATTTATTAGACTTTATTTTTGATTCCACTTATTGTAACTTAGAAGGAAAATATTTTAAGCAAATTTTAGGTACACCAATGGGACAATTTATAAGTCCAATAGCTGCACAGTATGTTATGGATGATCTACTTGATTCTTGCATAGTGAAACTCAACTTCCAACTTCCTTTTTTAAAAAAATTTGTTGATGACATTATCTGTGCAATACCTAATAACAAACATGATCATATTTTAAACATTTTTAATGCATACAATGAATTCATACAATTTACTATTGAACATGAGGCAGAAAATAGCATTCCTTTTTTAGACACCAGATTGATAAGAAATGAAAATAATATAATACAGTTAGACTGGTATAAAAAACCAATGAGTTCTGAGAGGTACATCAATTATTTTTCAAACCACATAGAAAAGATTAAGATCAATTTAGTACTGAATATGAAAAATAGAATTCAAAAAATCTGCCATCCAACATTACAACAAAAAAACTTGAAAAAATTGTATGAAATTTTCATAAATAACTCTTATCCACCTCAACTATTAAAAAAATTAATTTTCAACACCAGAGTACAAGAAGAAAGAATCACAAATAATGATAATGAGAATAACCAAGAAACTGAACCTAAAAAATATATAGCGATATATATATATATATATATATATATATATATATATATATATATATATATATATACTCTTAACGGAAAATTTTCAAGCTTTCGAGGATGATTGTCCTCATCATCAGGAATACTGAAATGGAAAAAACAGCATTAAGATACTGTAGTTGATAAGTAAGATACAATATAGAAGAAATCGCAACAGGTGCGAACTCACCTCCGAATTGAGGTTAGAATCCATTATGTTGTATAAAAATAAACTACGGACATTCAAATATGAAACAGTTCACTAACAAAGGTTCAAAATAGCACAATCCCGAGTTTTCAGGACATCAACCAACATCGACACGGAGGCGCATATAGCCCCCCCGCCATGAACCTTCCGACCCATAGTAAATAACAAAGAAGATGTGAGAATATCGCGTGATATGTTAACAACAACAACAAAGATATTCATGGGTAATTCACGCAAAATAAAGGGCTACTGAAATAGAGTGGTAACCGTGGAATCGGGATCTTCCAATTGAAGACACAAATGAGCGTTTGGTTTCCCTGCTGAAATCCGTTATTTTGTGTTTTCCAATGTTTCGATTAACATCTTTGCTCCCAAATTTCACATCCTTATTTGGTTATGCCGTGCTGATGAGGCAAAATGAGCCAGAAACATGCATGTCCACGGTTACCACTCTATTTCAGTAGCCCTTTATTTTGCGTGAATTACCCATGAATATCTTTGTTGTTGTTGTTAACATATCACGCGATATTCCTACATCTTCTTTGTTATTTACTATGGGTCGGAAGGTTCATGGCGGGGGGGCTATATGCGCCTCCGTGTCGATGTTGGTTGATGTCCTGAAAACTCGGGATCTTCCAATTGAAGACACAAATGAGCGTTTGGTTTCCCTGCTGAAATCCGTTATTTTGTGTTTTCCAATGTTTCGATTAACATCTTTGCTCCCAAATTTCACATCCTTATTTGGTTATGCCGTGCTGATGAGGCAAAATGAGCCAGAAACATGCATGTCCACGGTTACCACTCTATTTCAGTAGCCCTTCATTTTGCGTGAATTACCCATGAATATCTTTGTTGTTGTTGTTAACATATCACGCGATATTCCTACATCTTCTTTGTTATATATATATATATATATATATATATATATATATATATATATATTTGTATTTTTACGCTTTTACAAAATATATATTTGTTAATGGTTTATGATTGGAATTTATTTCAACAAATAATCTCCATGACAATATTTTTTAACAGCTTACAGCGAAATTTGAGGTGATTTAGCTTTTTTGGAATTTATAGTGGTTTTGAATATTATTACCAAACGTTTCTTCCCTATATTTGTGAGTTAGATTTTGGTCTAAACATCCATCTGGTTTGTGTTTTTCGATTGACACGAAAAACAATCTTGTCTAGTTATATCTTAGCCTAGTAACATCGAAGAAAATTCGATGATCCTCCTCGTATACCACGATTTTCCAGCAAATAAGAACTGCACTTAGATTTGAACAGCTCATCATCCGAAATTTAATTTAGTGGGCGAGTTTTTCAAGAAGACACAACTAAAAGCAATTCTGAAATCAATACAAGTTATGGCGAATTTCAATGAAATGTTGAATATAATTCAGTAGAATTTTAATACAATTATAAAAATACGCTGCATTTTCAAAACGTCCTGAACAATTTCTACGATGATTTAATTTATCAAAAACTAGCGCGTTGAGTGGTACAGTGTACTTGCATCTTAAAGCTGTCGGCTATCGTCTTCAAAACGTCGATAATGTGAACGAAATGGAGCATCGCTTAAACCTGATAGAGATATATGCTGAAATTTCTGTGCCTCACGCATTTCTCGTACCATTTTAAGCGATTATTTGAACATAAAATGTATTGCCGTTCGACTACTAGTGAAAACCTGAATTTATTTTGAAATTTAATCGCCGTAGGCTTCTACACTACTAAAAATATCAAGTTTTGAATTAATTTTAAAATTGCTCTACTTTCTCCCAGCGTTACGTTGTTCAAATTATTAATAGATAATTTATGAATATAAATAACGATAACTTAAAATACATTGTTTAAGATACCGTATCTTACAAATATATTCAAAGGAACGATCAATTATTTTATCATATTCACTAGTAAAATGGCTCTAACAACGGATGTATTGCCTACTCTGTACGAGTACTACACCGAACATGGAATAAAGGCAGGATTGTCAGATCGAAAGCCTAATTTTACTCTAAATAACAAGAATATTACCATATACAGCGGAGCCTTCCACTATTTTAGAGTTCCAAGAGCTTATTGGAGGGACAGATTGAAAAAAATGAGAGCTGCTGGACTGAATGCAGTTGAAACTTACATTCCATGGAATCTTCATGAACCTCAACCAGGTTAGTGTATTTGTTATTACCAGAAACATATTTTTCACTATAATTATTCAAATAACGATCTCTGTGCTTAGACATTGTTTGTCTCTCCGGCGCTTACAATTGCAAAATGCTTAAATAAGTGCAAGTAAAAGGAATGTTGTTATTAAAAAATCAATTTTAAGGTATTTACGATTTTGGTAGCGGTGGAACAGATATGGAAGACTTCTTACACTTAGAAGAGTTCCTAAAGGCTGCACAAGAAGAAGATTTGCTAGCTCTAGTGAGACCTGGTCCTTATATTTGTGCAGAATTTGAATTTGGTGGTTTTCCTAGTTGGATTTTGAGAGATACTAATACCGTAAGAACTTCCCAGGATAAAAATTATATATCACATGTGAAGAGGTAAGTTTGAAAAATTTCAAATTTAAACATACAATATTCACTCTTTCAGATGGTTTAATGTACTATTACCGATATTGGCACTTCTGCAATTCCAAAAAGGAGGACCAATAATTGGATTTCAAATTGAAAATGAATTTGGAAGTTTAGGCAGACACGATCCAGAATATTTAGAAACACTGAAACAGTTGTTCATAGATAATAATATAACTGAATTATTGTATACTGCAGATGCTCCAGGATACATTAATGGTTCCATAGATGGAGTATTACAGACGGGTAATGTGGGTGATGTATCCGATATTCTAACGGGCTTAGCAAAGTTAAGAGAAATACAACCACAAAAACCTCTTATGGTTATGGAAACTTACACAGGTTAGTTCGAATACAATTATAATTGCATATTGTTTGATAGACTTGGAACTGGTAATCCCTAATCGACAATCATAAGTTGTATATAATTTGAGAATTTCCTTATGTTTCTGCTTATAAACACTATACCAAAAATGTTCTTCAATGTTCCCCTAGTCTAACAAAATAGAGTTCGAACCCTATAGAGCAGCGGGGCCGGATAAAATATGTCCAGCGCTCCTGCAGCAAGATTTGGATACTCTCTTCACAGTGCTAAATGGAATATTTCAAGCTAGCATTACACTAGGATGGGTCCCGGCAAAATGGGAAGAAGCCGAACTTATCTTCATCCACAAAGTACTGACAGGAATATTTCAAGCTACTATTGCATTATAGGCCAGGCGACAGGGCGATAAAATCGTTCAAAACCGTAAAATAATGTTGGCGAAGCATTTATTGTTTTAAATGGTTTATTATGGTGTGATTATAAAGAATCTAGGTTTTCCCCACACCCTTAAGGCCCGCGTCGATCTCAGTGAGGCTACAAAGGTACATATTTTTAGTTTTTCGGTAATATCTCGTTTTATCTTTATCTTACGGCCAAAATGGTCCTATATGAAATTAAAGGTGACAAAATTCTGTACAAAATAGTTTGCTATCATTTTTTCATGAGACTCATAGTTTCGGAGTAGTAGCCGCGCGAAGTTGTGCGAGTTTTGACAAATACAGTAAATATCTATTCTTGCTTACCAAATTCCACTCTTCTCTTGGACTGGTGACTGTTGACAATTTGTTCAATATCTTTCATGACTATGTATAAGTAATTCCAATTCATCATTGATAATAAGTATGTGTTGTGTCGTCTGCAATATATTATAAGCTTCTGTTTAAAATTTTATTCCGTAATTCAAACGGATGTTTGGTTCTAAGAATACGGGAAGGGTATCTCAGGTATAAATCCGGCCTTTTTTAGGAACCGTGCGACACGAGCGCCGACATTGGGATTCTCGAAAATATACCTGCTAGTGCAGGCAGATGCGGAACAGGTCCTGCTCTTAGGTGGGGAGAGTATACTGTTGCCTACGTAGCAGCGGCGCATCCCCATTCGTAGTGTATTCAATATTCCAGTGTAACCTTGTGTGCCTAAGAAGTCGGTCGATGACGCGCTTACGTATACGGAAAATATAACAAACTGTATAACGATGTCAGAACAAAATAATTGTTTTGTATGTGAGGAGACTCTGAAAGAAGGTGAAACTCTTGAAGTGAAGGCGAGAGGAAGTGTCAGAGGCCATTGAAAATTTTTGCAGCGTACTTCCGAACAGCATGTAGATGCCAGAGTATCGCGAATATTAAGGGATACACAATACCTCGAAAAGTTTGTTCATTGATTGTCATCGCATAATCCCTTCCCAGTCAGCCTTGAGATTATGTCTATCAGCACAGGAGTACAGGGAGATGTGAAAATCGACTGCTACAAAGCATACGAAGTCGGCATGTCATCAATGGCAGCTATCGTTGGCGGTAACTTTGTAGATGTGAAGTCCCAGCGAAAGAAGAGAGTAATTCCTTTAAGAGCAGTAAACTCTTCCATAAAGATCCAAAATGAAGTGATTCCTGTGTGTTGACCCTTCATTAATTTTTCAACGGATTACAATTTCCAAGAAAACGGAACAGGATTTGCAGCAATATCTTCACTTTGAACTAGCTCCTTATCCACTCTCGATTTTTGATGAAATAGGAATGCGCAAGGCAAATAAATCATCATTGTATATTATTTTTTCTCATGTGGCTCATTCCAGCAACGATGCAGATAACGTGGTACATGTTATAGACGGTGGATTCCTTCTCCATCGTGTGGTCTGGTACCAACAAGAGACGTTCTGCAATATTCTTGTGAAGTATGTATATAACGTACAGAAGTACTACAAGGCAAACAGCGTAGTTGTTTTTGACAGCTATCTGAATGACGCTAACAACAAAAGTACTAAAGCTGCCGAACGACTCCAAAGATCGCATAGGCATGTCGCTGCTAATGTGATGTTTGATGAAACGATGACAGCAGCCATGTCACAGGAGAAGTTCCTTGGCAACGACCAGAACAAGACTCGGCTCATTTCTATGCTGGAGGGCAAACTTCGAGCAGCAGGATTTCTCATAAAGCAAGCCGCTGAAGACGCTGATACTCTTATAATTACCATCGTGATTGAATTATCGCCAGACTATGATTCCGTAGTGGTAGTGGGTGAATATGTCGACCTCCTCGTACTACTAATAGGCTTCGCATCATCGTTGTCGAATGTTTATCTCATGAAACCAGGGAAAGGAAAAATTTAAAGCATAATTTACTCGACGAAGTCGTTCAAACATTCAGAAAACGTTGCTGAGCATATACTTTTCCTTCATGCCTCCAGTGGGTGCGACACAACCTCAGCATTCTTCAGGCATGGAAAACAGAACTTCGTCAAGCTATTTCAAAGAAATATAAATGTACGAAGAACCGTTGGAATATTTAAATACCCAAATGCTTGTCCAGATCTGATTGAGACAGCCGGAAAATATGTCAGTAGAGCACTCTATGGAGCGAGCGGTGACACATCGTTGAATTAATGCAGGTTCGAGTGCTTGACGAAATCAATTTCTAAGAGTGCTTGCAATCTTGCATCTTTACCACCAACCGAAGCAGCAGCACGACAGCATTCCTTCAGAGCCTACCATCAGGTTTAAAAGTGGTACGGAAACAACAAGAAGAGTCCGCAAGATTGGGGCTGGAAAAGCACGAGGAATGGACTGGCACCTATTCCTACGTTAATAGACGCTGCCCCGCAGGAGTTTGTTAGCACGATATCCTGAAAGTGCAAGCAAGAGTGTCAAGCAGCTTGTATCTGCAGGGAGACTGGGCTGCGTTGCTCGATAATGTGCGGAAGTTGCCGGGGCCAGTCTTCCGCAAATATCGATATGGAAGAAGATCATTTCGACGCTGATGACGAGATCGACGTGCAGTTCGAGCATTCAGCTGCACAAGACATTTACATGACTGATTCTGCGAGTGAGTCACATTTGATCTATGAGAGCAGGATTGAAGTGAAGGAAATCACAGCTGAACCATCGACTTCGCGGGTAAAATAACAGCTCAGGACGAACCTTTTACGCGAGAACGTCGTACTTTGTCGAAAAGAAGATGACTAGATTGACTTCACTGACCCGCTGCAGAAATGTATTTAATGAAAGCCACAATAAATCAAACTATTTGCAATTTTAACAGAAGTTCTATACCTTTTTATGAAAAGTTATGCAATATGTGCTTATTTATATTGTCAACAGTCACCAGTCCGAGAGAAGAGTGGAATTCGGTAAGCAAGAATCGATATTTACTGCATTTGTCAAAACTCGCACATAGAAATGAAATCTTTGGTGTGGACAGACTTGAAGAAGACCTATATTCTCTTTCCCTGAAAGACGTTACAGCCTTTAAACGTAGGTCGAGGCGTTCTGAAAGGAGACAGAATGGGTGAGGTAAGAGAAACTGGGGAATGGTAAAAAGGGCCAAAGGGGGCCTACTTGCCAGGCATCAGCCGCCCTGCCCATTTAATTAATTCATTCAACAAGCAAGATTCAAAGTTTTTTGCGGTAGATTTTCTAAATGTTTATTATGTATTTCTATATTTCTTTCCTACATGGTAATATCAATCAGTTTAAACCAGTTCTATTAAAGGTTCTTCGATAAGTCTGCTTTCCCCATCACTTTTCCTGACTCTTCTTAACACCCCAATAATCTCTTACTGCTTATTGGTAGATTAATTCACAGATGATAGGTTATGGGGTCCATACCATATTTGAATTCCACAATTCAATCTCATTTGAAGAAAAAGCTGATAAAACGTTGGTAGACTTCAAATATTTGATTATTTTTTCCTCGAAAGAATCATTGAAATTATGTAAGCATGTGTAAAATATTGGAATTATTTTTTGCTATGCCCTTAACATATGTTTAATATACCCTGAAAAGACAGCGTATATAAGAAGTGTTTCGAGCATAGGAAAAAGTACTGACACAAAGGGGATAGAAAAGGGAATAATTTTGAGAAGATTAAAATTTGAATTGAAATGTTGAAACGAAATATAATTTAAATTTACACAATATCTAAGGTTTTCCAGCAGATTAACGAGAAACTTTTACTTATCACTTTTCCGCCCAACCTATTTAATATGCGAGAATAGTATTGGTTAACCCCAAAAAAAGTGAGAATTTTGAAAAAAAATTTTGAGTTATTTTTACGTTTTCCATCAACAACAACACAAAAAAACGGTTCTTAGAAAAAAAATCCTGTGTGTATGTCGTCGTCGTCGTCGTTGTCGTCGGCCACTTTTCCTTACATGTCTTGTTAACACGATACAGCCTCCATAGTGCAATAAGTCACCAATTTCATGATGGAATATTGTTAAGGACATGTCACAGATGAACCCTATCGATTTTCAGCTCATCAGAGCCAGTACAACGGGTGCTATGGTACTTGAAGTACGACATATTGTCATTTTTTGAGAAATTTCAGTTTTGTAGCACGATACAGCCTCCGGAGTTCAACTATTCACCAATTTTCTGATTGAATATTATTCAGGACATCTCACTGATGAACCCTATTGATTTTCAGCTCACCAGAGCTAATACAACAGGTGCTACAGTACTTTAAGTACGATATTTTTGTCATTTTTGGAGAAGTTTCAGTTTGTTAGCCCGATACAGCCTCCGGAGTATATACAAATGACCAATTTTATGATTGGATATTATTCAGAGCGTCTCAAAGATGAACTCTATTGATATTCACCTCACTTAAGCCAGTACAACAAGTGCGATGGTACTTGAAATACCATATTTTTGTAATTTTTGGAGAATTTCCAGTTTGTTAGCACGATACAGCCTCCAGAGAGTATACGATTGATCAATTTTATGATTTATTATTGTTCAAGGTGTCTCACAAATATATCCTATTGATTTTCAGTTGACTAGAGCGAGTACGGCGGGTCCTATAAATCCAGATATATTAAATTTTTGGTAATTTTTGGAGAAATTTCGGTTTGTTAACACGATATATCCCCCGAAGTGTATACAAGTGACAATTTTATGATAGAATATCAATCAGGGCATCTCACAGATGCGGAAAAGTTAGTTTTAATCTTTAAACCCGTTTATTTTTTATTCATTTGAATGAAATTTTTGTTACCCAGAAATATAATGAAAGGATTATCAAAATTTTCGTCATAAATTTTTTAGGCAATAATGTTTAAATTGACGCCTTTAATAACTCAATAGTAAGTAATAATGGTTAAAAAACATCGTTTATAAATTTAATATTTATCCACTTTTTATTACTTTTCCGCCCAACCATACCAAATATGCGAGAGAAGTATTGGTTTGTCCCCAAAAGAGTTGGAATTTTGGATTTTATTTGAGTTATTTTTTCGGGTTTCAGCAAGGAAAACACGAAAAAACGGTTTTTAGAAAAATAAACGGTTTTAAAGATTAAAACTAACTTTTCCGCATCTGTGGCCCTGAATAATATTCTATCATAAAATTGTCACCTGTATACACTTCGGGGGTTGTATCGCGCTAACAAACCGAAATTTGTCCAAAAATAACCAAAAATGTAATATATCTGGATTTATAGGACCCGCTGTTCTCGCTCTAGTCAGCTGAAAATCAATAGGGTACATCTGTGAGACACCTTCAACAATATTCAATCATAAAATTGGTATACACTCTGGAGGCTGTATCTTGCTAACAAACTAAAAATTCTCTAAAAATGACAAATATTTGGTACTTCAAGTATCATAGAACCGGGTGTACTGGCTTTATTGAGCTGAACATCAATAGGATTTATCTTTGAGACGTTCTGAATAATATCCAATCATAAAATTAGTCACTTGTATATACTCCTGAGGCTGCATCGTGCTAACAAACATAAATTTCTCCAAAAATGACAAAAATATCGTACTTAAAGTACTATAGCACCTGTTATACTAGCTGTGGTGAGCTGAACATCAATAGGGTTTATCTGTGAAGTATCCTGAATATTCAATCATCAAATTGGTGAATTGATGAACTCCGGAGTTTGTATCGTGCTAACAAACTGAAATTTCTCAAAAAATAACTAAAATGTCGTACTTCTAGTACCATCGCACCCGTTGTGCTGGCTCCGGTGAGCTGGAAATCAATAGGGTTCATCTATGATATGTCCTTAACAATATCCAATCATAAAATTGGTGACTTGGTGCACTCCGGAGGCTGTATTGTGCTAACATGTAACGAAAAGTGGCCGACGACAACGACGACGACGACTTACACACAGGTTTTTTTTCTAAAAACCGTTTTTTGGGTTGTTGTTGAAGGAAAACTTAAAACTAACTCAAAAAAAGTTTCAAATTTCCAACTTTTTTTGGGGTAAACCAATACTTTTCTCGCATATTAGATAGGTTGGGCGGAAAAGTAAAAAATCTTGTGTGTATGTCGTCGTCGTTGTCGTCGACCACTTTTCGTAGCATGTCTTGTTGACATGATATAGCTTCTGGAGTACAAGAAGTTACCAATTTTATGAATGAATCTTGTTTAGGACATCTCACAGATGAACCCTATTGATATTAGCTCACCGGAGCCAATACATCGGGTGCTATAGTACTTAGAGTACCACATTTTTGTCATTACTGGAGAAATTTCGGATTAGTAGCACGATATAGCCTCCGGAGTGTATATATGTGACCAATTTTATGATAGGATATTGTTCAGGGCGTCTCACATATGAACCCTATTGATTTTCTGCTCACTAGCGCCAATAAAACGAGTGGTATGGTATTTGAAGTACCACGTTTTTGTTATTTTTGGAGAAATTTCCGTTTTTTAGCATGATACAGCCTCCATTGTGTATACAAGTGACCAATTATCTGATTAAATATTGTTCAAAACGTCTCACAAATGAACCTTATTGATTTTCAGCTCACTAGAGCCAGTACAACGGGTACTATGGTACTTGAAGTAGCACTTTATATCATATTTGGAGAAATTTCGTTTTGTTAGCACGATACTGCCTCCGAAGTGTATAAATCTTAATCTTATGATGAAATCCGTCATTTCATGAAAAACTATGTATTTTATGAAACGCCGGCATATAGTGTCAATAATAGTTATTTATGTAGGTTGTAAAGTGATTCTTTATCGAGCGAGTCCAAAATTATGAGATGAGCGAGCGAAGCGAGCGAGACTTACAACAGGCGAGTTCGATAAAGACACTTTACTGACGTGCTGTATACAAAATTTTATCGCCGACTGTTAAGAATTCCAAATATAAAAAACTGAGATATCACTTATTGCATTGCATTTTATTATGACAAAGTTAACAGCAAATATAGAACAAATCTACTTATTATTTGTTATATTGAAATTGAACGTACACCCTGGAGCATTATAAAAATTAATACCTAAAGTAGAAGGAGTTTCAACCGAAAACGTTTGAGGGTTATTATCTATATTGAAAATGTGCAAATCTTCTCTTTTATACCTGGTGATAGCTGTGTTGCCAGTTGGATCATCGCCTAAAATTCTCTTCGCAATTTTTGTTTTATTGAGCACAGATTCTTCAACATAGGACTCTGCAATAGTGTCACTTTTCCACCTTCCGTGGCGTTTCAAAATTTCTTTACATCCGCCTGCGTTGGCAAAGAGAGTGGCGGATGTTCGACAGAAACAATGTCCCGTGTAAATTGATGGTTCTGGCAGAAACAGATATTTGGCAATTTTGCTTGGAACACTTCCGATAGTATGTATTCCAATTGGCTGAACAGTACATTTACCGTTCCTGTAGGCTAGGGAAAATCGATCGTGAGACGTGTGCTTAGGACGCAGAGAGGAATATTTATTAAATTAAATAATTGTATGGATTTTACTTTTCCTCCAAATTCTTCAGTGACTACAAATAAACGAGGCTTGTTGGTCTTTGTTTTGGGTATAAGAACAACCAGAATTGTTTCTTTGTGCTCTATGTCACATACTTTTAAATTCAAAAGTTCTTCACTACGTAAAGCTCCAGCAATTCCAAATAGAATACAAATCTAAGAAATGTTACATTGTATCATTTTGGTTTTGAAACGTTTGTACAAATTACCTTAATCATCAAGTATATTTCGTCCGGTGCATCTAGGAAAAATTTAAGTATTTCTTCTTGTGAAAGAATTTTGGATTTCTTTGGAACATGATTCCTTGCTTTTCGTTTTAAAAAAGCTGTAAGTTTTATATATTCACCTATGTTGACGTCTTGCTTCGCTAAAAGGGTTGCTTTAAGCATGGGATAATAGGACCATATTGAAGAGGAACAATACATCTTTGATAAATCGGAAAAATATGCCAATAACATGTTTTCACTGTATTTCCTAACTTAGTGTCTATTGCACCACTCCATATAAATGTGGTACAGGCGATTGTATTTTTATTTAGATTTTTCTGGCAGAAGTTCTAAAGACGTCTCTATTGACTTCATTTGAATTTCAGGAGACGTGCACTGAATATCTTCCATAATTTGTTAAGAATAAATCACAGGAAAACTATTATTGAGCCGTAATATAGGGAGAAGCGTGACACTGACAGATGATGGGCAAAGTCGAAATACTTAGATAGTAGTTTACGTAACAAGTCCCGAAAGCGGTCTTTTACTAGACGATTGGGCAAATTGCAGGGCGAGCCGCAGGCGAGTCCTGCAAGCCTGCGAGTTCAGTAAAAGTACTTTTGAGACGTATTACGTACAATATTTTTATTTAAAACGGGCATTGTTGTACCATATACTTCATATTATTCAGTTCACATTTTTATAACAAGAACCCTTCATTAACTATTTCTTATAATTTTTTTAACTGTCGTTAAATTTTGGTTCACAAATATAAACATTATTCTTGAATAGTTATATTAAACGTACAATTATTAGCATTACTTATCTGTAAGCACGGTATTTCAGAATTATTCGTTGACGAGAGATTTTTGAACTGCTTACATTATAATTTTATTAGCTATATCAATCTTATTCTGAATTGAATCCTCAATGTAGCGTTCGGCAACTTGAGATGAACTCCAACCACAATGTCGTTTTAAGTTTATGATGTCAGCACCTCCGTTAGCTAGCAAAGTCGCCGAACTACGCCTAAAGCAGTGCCCCGTGTATTGCTTTGGGTTTGGTAATCTCAAAAATGTAGCTATTTTGGAGGGAGCATTACCTACAGTATGTATGCCTACAGATTGTTTATTACATTTTCCTTTATTGTAATTAATAAAGAGACGTCATTAATAATAGATGATCTTGATTTGTTTGTTTCGGTGTTTGAAATTTTACCCAAAAGCATAGTTTTTTTGTCTTCTATGTCGTCAATTAATATATTAGTGACGTCGACATGCACCAGTATAACCCATAATCAACAACACTTTGGTCATTAGATATTGTTCGTCTGAAGCTTCTACTAAAAACTTATCAATATCCTCTTTATTAAGTACTCTAGATTTCTTTCCTTTATACCCTACGGATTTTTCTTCATGAACGCTGTTAATTTAAAATATTTGCTTATGTCGATATTTCTTCTGGTACGTAGTATGGCCTTCAGCATCGAATATAAACTCCACAACGAAGAAGATTTCAGCGTTTTTGATTTTTCTGACAAATATGCCAATAACGCATCCTCACAAATGCTTTACCTTCTTTTCCAGGCACCACTTTTAAAAAATTTGGTATGTTTGTTCATATCGTGTCCGGGACTTCGACGGTAATAAATCAAACGTTGCTTGGGTGGCCGCCTTAACAATTTCATGTGGTATAATTTCATCATCCATTATTTCACAATCAAATGCATCACTTTGAATATCCATTTTATAATAAATGTGTCACGTTTTCAACTAAACGTCAAAATATGTCAAGTTATTTTATATTTTTAAATAATACAAAATGCGGTTACTAGAAACCAATTAACCGCAATCTTAGACTAACTATTTTATTATTTTTTTCATTAAAGATAGGCCGGAAAGTAAATAAAAATGAGTCCGGTAAAAGCTTTTACCGGACTATCACAATAATTTTCTGGCTCGGTCCGACAAAATGAGATTTTCTGACCTAAAAATAAACTGGAAAGTACTAATTTCTGGCCGGTTTTAAAAAAGTACTTATTAATTATACCAGATGAAATTGTTAAGGCGTCCACCCAAGCAACGTTTGATTTATTACCGTCGAAGTCCCGGACACGATATGGAAAAACATACCAAATTTTTGAAAAGTGGTGCCTGGAAAAGAAGGTAATAAGCATGTGTGAGGATGTGTTATTGGCATATTTGTCAGAAACGCTGAAATCTTATTCGTTGTGGAGTTTATATTAGATGCTGAAGGCCATGCTACGTACCAGAAGAAATATCGACATAAGCAAATATGCTAAATTAACAGCGTTTATGAAGAACAAATCTGTAGGGTATAAAGCAAAGAAGTCTAGAGTACTTAATAAAGAGGATATCGATAAGTTTTTAGTAGAAGCTTGAGACGAACAATATCTAATGACCAAAGTGTTGTTGATTATGGGTTATACTGGTGCATGTCGACGGGAAGAAATCACTAATATATTAGTTGACGACAAAGAGGACAAACAAACTATACTTTTGGTTGAAATTTCAAACACCAAAACAAACAAATCAAGATCATTTATTAATAATGGGGAAAAAGATCTAAATTTGTATAGGAAGTATAAGGCGCTACGCTCCACCAACGTTCCTCATCGACGTCTCTTTATTAATTACAATAAAGGAAAATGTAATGAACAACCCATAGGCATACATCCTGTAGGTAATGCTCCCTCCAAAATAGCTACATTTTTGAGATTACCAAATGCAAAGGAATGCACAAGGCATTGCTTAAGGCGTTCATCTCAAGTTGCCGAAGGCTACATTGAGGATTCAGTTCAGAATAAGATTGATATAGCTAACAAAATTCAAAAAGCAGGTAACTCAAACACAGAAATTGTCTCATAAACTCATTATAATGTAAGCAGTTCAAAAAATCCCATGTCAAGTCAACGAATAGTTTTGAAATACCGTGCTTACAGATGAGTAATGCTAATAATTGTACGTTTAATATAACTATTTAAAAATAATGTTTATATTTGTAAACCATAAATTAACGATTGTTAAAAAAAATTATTAAAATTAGTTAATAAAGAGTTCTTGTTATAAAAATGTAAACTGAATAATATGAAGTTAATGCTACAACAATGCCCGTTTTAAAAAAAATATTGTACGTAATACGTCCGAAAAGTGCTTTTACTGGACTCGCAGGCTTGCAGGACTCGGCTGCGGCTCGCCTTGCAATTTGCCCACTCGTCCAGTAAAAGACCACTTTCGGGACTTACGTAAACTACCATTATTTTACGGTAAAATAAAGTGTTTGTTTACTTCCGGAAATCAATCAGATAATTTACGGCTTTACTGACGGTTGGCGATAAATATCACGCTGCCGTGGCTTTTCACAAAATGCCGAATACATTCGTCATATTGTGAATTAATAATCTGTACACGATCTGCCTTATTTTAGAAGTCGTCGTTTTGTGAAGAATCCGCGCATCCTTTTTAAACTCTATTTATTAACTATTTCGTTTTATTTAGATGATAATGAAATATAACCAAAAAAAACTCATTTCTTTATTAATAATATAAAAAATATATTAGATTAATATAAAACAAGCACTCAAACTTAAAAAAGAGAATAAAATACGAAACATTTACTACCCATATGTACAAAAAAATTTTTGGGTATAATGGTACAATATCTACGTATTAACGCAAGGGCCATTCTTATGAAATCCAGAACTACATTAAAGCTATGCTTTATAATATTGACATCTATTGCTTTTACACTGCTTCTTAGAATGGCGGCATATGCATTTAAAGTCCTGACGTTTATATAAGGATTGAAGAGAAACAGGTTCACGAAATGAAATAAATTTGCTTACATATTTGTCCCAATGTAAGGGCGATGTTTTTTTTAATTTGGTCTGCTGAACCAAGATCTTCGTAGGACAAATTATGATGTTCTGCGAATAATTCAATTTACTCTTTTTCTGACATAATTTCGAGTTATTACATCAAATTATTCCTGCAACGGTCTAAATATAAATAAAAAAAAACAGCTAATAAATACGTCTTAAAAAGAATTCGCTCAATTTTCACAAAACGCCAACTTCTAAAATAAGGTAGATCGGGTAAAGTTTATCAATACACAATATGACGGTATGTCTTCGGCGTAGTGTGATAATATTTGTTGACAATATATGCCGGCATTTTATAAAATGGCTAGGTTTTCCATTATAAGACTATAACATATACAAGTCACCTATTCTATGATAGGATATTGTTCAGTGCGTCTCACAAATGCGGAAAAGTTAGTTTTAATCTTTAAAACCGTTTATTTTCTATTGTAGTAACTTTAAAATTTTAATTTTATGATTTCTAGGTTGGTTTGATCATTGGGGAGAAAATCATCACACAACAACAACTAATGAATATTTTGATATAATAAATACGATTCTCAATTTTCCATCATCGTTGAATATGTATATGTTTATTGGTGAGTTGAATATGAATATTCAGAATTAACTGAGCACTGCTATCGAATTAAATAATCATAAACTATATTTCGAAATGACATCGTCAAACAAATACGGATTAACAGTTGAATCAGTAAACGTTTAAAACTCGTAACTTTTGACTAACGTTAGGATAGCAGTTTGTAGCCTCATCGTTTAAGGCAAGTTCAATTGTTGTATATAGATATTGGTCAAACAGGAAGAAATTTTGCTATAATCATCTTCGCTTCATCTACATGATGCATATAAAAGGTCGTAATGAAAAGATAAGTCATAACCTAAACCACCTATTCTGAGGCCCAAAATAACTCGATTGAATCTTAATTATTTTAGTTCAAATATAGATGCAAAAAAGTAACTTGTAACAGAAAATTTAATGTTTCTTAAACATGTATAATTGTATGCGTAGCAACAATAATTGTTTATTAAATTGGTATTTAATACCAACTAATAAACTAAACCACGTATTCTAGGGCCCAAAGTAACTCCATTGAATCTTGATTACTTTAGTACAAATGTGGATGCAAAAAAGTAACTTTTAATAGAAAAGATAATTTTTCTTAAACATGTATAATTATATGAATAGCAACAATAATCGTTTACTAACTTGCTTTAACAGTATTTAGAATGCAAAAAAAGGCGATGAGGGTGCTTGCTGATCTTGGTTTCAGGGATCATTGTCAACAGTTTTTCATAAAATATAAAATTATGCCATTACCGTCATTGTTTTCATTTCATACTCTAATTAGAATTCATGGGAAACAGTCAATGTTGTCTAGAAATTCAGATATCTACGACTACAACACTCGTAATGCTGACCATATCAGATGCAGCTACTTTCGGCTAAATAAGACACAATCAAATTCACCAAACTATAGGCTTTTCAATATTTTGCCATCAATTGTAAGATCCTTGGGCTCCAATGCTTTTAAAAAATATTTAAAAAGGTTTTTGCTTAAATATTGTTTCTACTTTGTTGATGATTACATTGTGCATTGTCGAGGCAATCTCAACACCGTATCTCTGCTGTGACATTTTACTCTGTTTTTATCTTAAGATATATTTTGTATATTTTCTTTTTGACGTGCTACAAACATTTTATTGTAAAGTAGTTAATAAATATCTATCTATCTATCTATGAATAGCAACAATAATCGTTTACTAACTTAATATTTAATAATAATATACTAAACCAAACATTCTGGGGCCAAAAATAACTAGATCGAATCTTAATTACTTTAGTACACATATGGAAGCAAAGAGAGTAAGGTGTATCAGAAAAGTTGATTTTTCTTAAACATATAATTATATTATTAATGTAAATTTATAATTGTATGCGTAACAACAATAATTGCTTACTCAATTAATATTTAATACCAATAAAGTTTTTATAGCATAAATAAAAAATCCCAATGGCAAAGAAACAATTGGATAGGCTTATTTCAGTAACATTTTTGCATAAAACCCAATATAAGAAATGAAATACAAAAGTAATAGAATTTTTTGAGATGTACAAAAAACAAAAGTAACATTTTGGCATCAAATCAAAAACAAAAAAATAAAAGAAAATTCTGATAAATTTGTGAATTCAATGTACGATTTAGAGAAAAATGTTAAATACAAAAGTTGTAGAACTTTTTAAGGTCTACGGAAAAGCTCAGTAACTTTTTTGCGTCAAATGAAAAACAACGGTAATACGATTTTTTTTCAGCTTTTACAGACCGCCATTTGGCCGATTTGGCTCATTAACGAACTCGTATATATATATATATATATATATATATACAAACTGAAAAATATCTTATTGGGGATTGCAGCATAAGAGGAAAAATACACTCTATTCAATTCTCCAAGCTTTCGTAAATCTTTATTTACATCATCAGGGAACTACAATAAGGAAAGAAAAACATAAATTATAAAAAGTGTTCATAAAAACATTTCTACAACTTACATTGATCGAGATTGCATCATTGATCTTGAACACAGGAAAAGTGCACAACAGAAAGTCATTAAAGAAATAGGTCCAGTCGGCAATACATTTGCCTATTACTGGTAAACATTTTTATTAAAACATTATTAAAAAGTAAAAAGTTTAAAAAAACATTTAAAATCGAGAATCCACACACCCACGCGGACTTGTGAGAATAATGGCGGAAACTAAAAATGTCAGGTTAAGTACACCAATCATCATTACTAAATGAATGAAAAGAATCGATCTTTGCAATGACGCGAGACACTGAAACAATCGAATTGAAACTTTAAAGAGAATACAAGGGTGGTACCAAAATTATGGAAATGTATTTGAGTAATCATTCCAATGAAAAAATTATTTTAATCACGAGAATTAATATGTGATTATTAATGTTATTAATTATTATTATAAATATTATTATGGAGCTAATAATAATGGGGGAACACCTACAAAAAGGGGGAACACCTACAAAAAAAGGGGGAACACCTACCATGATGCCACAAGTAGGAAACTAGTGAGAATTATTCATATTCTCATTATTATTATTATTGTTATTAATATGGAGACAATTGTGCTTATCAAGCGTTAGGAGGAGGGAGTAGAGATTACTCAAATTTTGAATGTCAGTCTTCCTATTCATACAACCTTCTTCCTGGAAGATGAAAGCCATTTCCAAAAACAGTCTTTTATTATAACTTCTCTTACGAGAAAGGATTTTAACTCCCTCAAAGTCAATGACATGATCCAAAGAGGAGACATGATTAGCCAGAGAACATCTTTCAGGATGTAACCTTATATCACTTTTATGGAGGGATACACGGCTTGAAATTTTTTGGGAAGTTTGACCAATATATGATAGACCACAACTGTTACAACAAAGCTTATAAACAACATTACTACAATCCACAACAGGTATCTTGTCTTTTAAAGGACTATAAATTGACTTAACAATCAAGGAACTCCTGGAGGCAAACCTAACATTCTGTAAGTATTGTGAAAAAATTATAGCAAGTCTGGGCGTAATTTCCTTTATATAAGGCAGAGAAACCGTTAAATCGGAAGGAATCGTTCTGGAGGATGAGAGAGGATCCAACTCAGTTGCACCTGCTGCGTCAATTGAATGTATTGAGGTTTGTGACAAAACAGAAGACGTATTGAAGATGATCTTTCTCAGTAACTGTTTTGGATAGGAATTGAATATCATATATTGGTCAAACTTCCCAAAAAATTTCAAGCCGTGTATCCCTCCATAAAAGTGATATAAGGTTACATCCTAAAAGATGTTCTCTGGCTAATCATGTCTCCTCTTTGGATCATGTCATTGACTTTGAGGGAGTTAAAATCCTTTCTCGTGAGAGAAGTTATAATAAAAGACTGTTTTTGGAAAGGGCTTTCATCTTCCAGGAAGAAGGTTGTATGAATAGGAAGACTGACATTCAAAATTTGAGTAATCTCTACTCCCTCCTCCTAACGCTTGATGAGCACAATTGTCTCCATATTAATAACAATAATAATAATAATAATGAGAATATGAATAATTCTCACTAGTTTCCTACTTGTGGCATCATGGTAGGTGTTCCCCCTTTTTTTGTAGGTGTTCCCCCTTTTTGTAGGTGTTCCCCCATTATTATTAGCTCCATAATAATATTTATAATAATAATTAATAACATTAATAATCACATATTAATTCTCGTGATTAAAATAATTTTTTTCATTGGAATGATTACTCAAATACATTTCCATAATTTTGGTACCACCCTTGTATTCTCTTTAAAGTTTCAATTCGATTGTTTCAGTGTCTCGCGTCATTGCAAAGATCGATTCTTTTCATTCATTTAGTAATGATGATTGGTGTACTTAACCTGACATTTTTAGTTTCCGCCATTATTCTCACAAGTCCGCGTGGGTGTGTGGATTCTCGATTTTAAATGTTTTTTTAAACTTTTTACTTTTTAATAATGTTTTAATAAAAATGTTTACCAGTAATAGGCAAATGTATTGCCGACTGGACCTATTTCTTTAATGACTTTCTGTTGTGCACTTTTCCTGTGTTCAAGATCAATGATGCAATCTCGATCAATGTAAGTTGTAGAAATGTTTTTATGAACACTTTTTATAATTTATGTTTTTCTTTCCTTATTGTAGTTCCCTGATGATGTAAATAAAGATTTACGAAAGCTTGGAGAATTGAATAGAGTGTATTTTTCCTCTTATGCTGCAATCCCCAATAAGATATTTTTCAGTTTGTGTTCTAATTGATCAGCAACGATCACGGCGTTTTTCGCTTTTCAGCTATATATATATATATATATATATATATATATATATATATATATATATATATATAACCATTGGAACGGGGGGTGATTTTGGCATCTAGGAACACCAAAACGAAAAACTACATTGAAATGTTTCCGAAGTCGCGTCATGCTACTCTCTACAATAGCCTGATTTCATTAAAAAGAGGACGTATCGCGTTGAACACTGATATTTGTAACAAGCACTAAGGGACAAAAATGTTCCAAAAATTACTTGATTCATTTAATCCTAACACAAAAATTGGGGGTAGGGGGTATAGGGTATCTCAACTCCCATAACACTTTTACGGGCTACAATGCCTCCGTCATTTTCGTTCTGAAAGATGCTATAATCATAAGAAAGACACTTGTCAATATTCATTATATTATATCAAACTACTCTCGGATTACTTGAAAATATCAAAATCAATAGGCATTTGTTAACATAAAAGGGCATTTTTATATGTGAAATTTGTACTGTTGTAAGTTAGTTAAAATCGAGTTATTACTAGCCCCAGAATAAGTGGTTTAATTTATGATCTATTACTTGTCTGTTAGTTCGATCAATTTTTTTCGTAGGTAGTACCAGTTTTGGTTTCATGAATGGAGCAAATGACGTTACCGCAGGTACAGACAATTCAGGGCTCCAAATAGACACTACCAGCTACGATTATGATTCTCCCATAACAGAGTGGGGAGCATATACAGATAAATATGACATGATTCGATCGTCCGTTATGAGTGACAACAAAATTAAAACAAAACTTCCAGAAAAACCTACTGTACGTGAACCTGTACATTATTCGAAATTAGAAGCAGTGGGACAGATACTTTTAGCAGAAATTATTGAAGATGCCGAAGATAAAATTGAATCGGAGAACTTGTTATCTATGGAGATGCTGCCCATAAACAATAACTCTGGACAAAGCTATGGTTATGTAACTTATAGGAAAAATAATTTGAAATTATTGCCAAATTCTACTTTAAAAATTTCCGGTTATGTGCGTGATACTGTTTTAGTTTTGATAAACGGTAAACTAGTATCCCCAGTACCAAGAGATGAAGCTGACATTGATGGTTTTGGATTCTGGAAATTGCTGAATTCAACTATAGTATTAACTGATGAAGAAATTAATAATACTACTTTAGATTTAGTAGTAGAAAATTTCGGAAGAAACAACTACGGTGGTTTAGATCAATTTCATCAGTTCAAGGGACTAACCGATGACGTTTTTATCGATAATGGTAAAATAACAAATTGGCAAATTGTTCCTTTGGAGTTCAAATCCTCATGGACTAGGAAACTTAGCGGTTGGCATTCTATTGATAATAACAAAAGTAGCCCTGCATTATACAAATTTAATCTCAACGTACACGGCGACCCGGCCGATTCGTTTATTGATATGAGAGAGTGGGTTAAAGGTATAACAATTGTAAACGGGTTCGCATTGGGAAGATACTTTTTTATAGGTCCACAATTAGCACTTTATTTGCCAGCGCCACTATTGAAAGAAGGAGACAACGAAATTGTAGTTTTTGAACATTACGACGCACCCAAGTATTTACATTTTTTTAACCAACCTATTTATAAAACTGGATCAAGATCGAATCCTTTTAAAAGAATCCATTGATTATAATTTTTTTTAGGTAGTATAATCAATTAGTGATATGTATTTTTTTTATTTATTTACTGTTATTTGATTACAACTAGTCACTTGTATTTTACAAACAAGCAATTATGTTTTAGTAAAATTGTTAAAAGTAAGTAGTTTGTTGAATTTTTACTCAATACCGTCTCTCAAATTATCTTCGGAGCTACATTACATACTTGTAATGTATACTGGAGCGACGATAAGCGCGATGAGCAAAGAGAACTGCTTTTAATTGTCGAGTTCACGTACGCTCACTTGTTTTTTTTCTCCCACGGAATGTTTATAGAAAGTTTCATCATTTATTTCCTCAATTCCAAAATCAGAGATTTTTGTTGATTCACTTAACTCCCAGAAATAACTAGTTCAATATCCAGAAAAACTAATTTGATTAGGAGAAAATAAAGTTTCGACTCATAGCCCAGCCAACGGGCATTTTTGCCCTACATCAGATCCGGGTGTTTTGATTTCTGGCAGGGTCGTTGGGTTCAATGATTCAATGCATGATTCTCTGCGTTTTTACCTTGGCGCGCTCGCGTCGCCATCTTGGAATAATGGTGACCAAAACGGATTTTTTCGAAACATCTCCTTTCCAATCGGTTCTACTACTGCAAATTAATATCTGGAAACCGGTGTCTTGAAAGATAATCTCTACCATGTTCCTGATGATTCGCCAATCCAACTGGTTATTCGCTATCTTAGGCATAGCCAGTTTCTTCACGTTGGATTCCAACACAGGGTCTCGGCGGTTTCGAAGTGCTTCCCACACATCGCGGTAGGTAGATCGATCTTGGAATTCATTTTTAGTTACCACGTAGAAGACGTACCGCGAATTATGTTTCAGTTTCAGTGTCTTGCCAGGGGCTGAAATCTGGTCTTCAAGTTTTTCTAATTGCCCAAACTTCTTTCGAAAGACGGTTGCCAACCCTCGTGCGTTCTTGATACGGGCGGGGATGTTGTATGCCAGTGAATAATCTTCCGGGAGAGTGAACAAATCTTGTTGTTGTTCCGAAGTGACTCCATATCTAGCTTTCCCTGTACCTCCATACGCGACCATAAATTCATCGAAGGTGGGGTCAGACACATCTCGAATAAGGTTTACTCCTTCCTCTATGTCATGGTCTCCTTCGAATGGCGCTAGTTGGTTTTGGAAAACTACTTTTGGTTTTCCGTTGGGAATCTTGCTTATGCGATATAAAACATCATTGATCCTTCTCTTGATTAAGTATAGACCTTCCCAGGATTTTTGTAATTTTGGAGGAAATCCTTTTCTCCTCTTCGGGTTGTGTAACCATACTTTGACCACTCCTTTAAAACCGCCTTCCGTGGCCTGCGTGTCGTACCGACTTTTCATTCTGTCGCTGGCAACTTGAAGATTTGTTCGAACTAATTCATGAATATCATCCAGCCTTCTACTCAATTGGATTGCGTAGTCTTCACCTGCTATATCTTCTCCAGGCCGAAAGCCAAATTCCAGGTCACAAGGAAGCCTCATTTCACCTCCAAACAGGATTTTTGCCGGTGTTTCACCCGTGAACTCATTGACGGCAGATCGATAAGCCAATGCGAATAGGGAAAGATACTGGTCCCAATCTCTCTGATGGCTGGATACTACTTTGGACAGGTATTTTTCAATAGTCCTGTTCATTATTTCGACCATTCCATCTGACTGTGGATGTAATGCTGTTGTCCTGGTCTTCTTCATTCCCAGCTTCTCGCAAATCTCCTGGAATAGATGACTTTCGAAATTTCTTCCCTGGTCGCTGTGGACTTCCAAGGGCACTCCATATCGGCTGATAAATTCTTTCACCAATACATACGCGACAGTTGTGGCCTCTTGGTTCGGGATAGCGTAAATTTGCACCCACTTTGTGAAATAATCCATTACAACCAGTATGTACTTGCTACTATTTTCTGTCGTCGGAAATGGTCCAGCGATATCTAAAGCAATCCTTTCGAAAGGGCTTCCAACATTGAACTGTTTCATGGGTGCCTTTCTCTTGCGATGTGGTCCATTACTCGTAGCACAAGTCGTACATTTCTTACACCAGTCCTTCACATCGTCGGAGCTGTTCATCCAATGAAACCTTTCACAGCAGTCTCAATTTCAGCTCTCGAAATACTGTGAATGGCGTCTAATTGCACAAACAATGTCTTTAATCCGGCCCCAGAGATAGAAATCAAAGACGGTTAAGTCTGGTTACCTGGCTGGCCAAAAAAATAGGCGTCCACGTCCTATCCACTTATCATGGTAAGCATTATCTAAAAATTCTCTATCATGTCTGGAAAAATGCGCCGGACACCCATCGTGCTGAAACAACATAGACCTACGAGTTGCTAGTGATATATCTTCTAGAAGAAGTGCTAATTCATTCCTTATAAAATTTAGGTAGCGTTCCCCGTTAATTGCGTTGTCAAAAATAAAAGGTCCAATTATCTGACCATCTACAATACCACACCATACATTCACCGACCATCGCCCCTGATACTGAACTTCTTCCATCCAGCGTGGATTATTCTGTGACCAATAGTGCATATTACGCCGGTTAACCGTACCATCACTACTAAATGTAGCTTCGTCTGACCACAAAATACGTGACAGTAATTGAGGGTCGTTATATATCATATGTAGTAACCAGTTGCAATAATCCAACCTTCTGTCGTAATCACGATCAACCAATTATTGATGCAGTACTATATGATATGGATGAAATCTAAAAGAAATATAATGTCCTACTAAATATCTTTCCGGAATGATAAATAAATTGTTATGTTAACATATAACCATGCTCACAAATAATATTATGCGGGTATATTTTGTTTAAGAAACATATCTTTTTACATCATAATTTACCTGTGTCCTGTTAAAATACGTTGAACAGTAGTTCTGCTTATTCCCAAGTCTCTACTTATTGCTCTAATACTTAAATGCGGATTAAATTGCACATATGCCAAAACATTTATTGTGTTTTGCTCTGAACGACCTCTGCCGCGTCTTCTAAATACAGGAAGTTTACATTTCCAGTCGTTCTTAAACGGCGTATGAGTCGACGAAAAACTCTGCTACCGGGTTGACGTCGTTGGGGATATTGTATGGCATATACCCTAGCCGCAACCAATGCATTTCTCATACATTCAAAGTAAATGCCTATTATATCAAATGCTTCTTCGTTTGTAAGAATCATCTTAGATATAACTTTTAAGTAAATGTTATATCGAATTTGATGCACACAAATCGCAATGACACGTAAATAAACAAATTACTAGGTTTATTAATTTGACACAAGACATATCTTTTTGTTTTGTTTTTTTTATGGCCCACTACTTGTTTTTATATATTTCCATTTTAACTTCCATAACGCAGTTTCCCGGTGACAGCATAAGTAATATTGACATAATAATTGGAACTATTATTAATAGAACAAGGAAAGACAATTTTGAGGAGTAAAAAAATGTTAAAATCCGTTCAGTTAAACCAGAGTAATTTATGTTTAAAGGAAAATGCTTAAAATTTACACATTTCTTAGGATATCTCGTAATACGAAAAAGATATTGACATGCGGTTTTCGCTATTCCGTTGCGGATTTGGTTTACTTTTATATTCCTTAAGTAAAACTGCATGTTTCCATTCAACATTTTTCAAGGATAGATATATTTAAAAAAAAATAGCGCCCTCTAGCGTATACGTTACTCATAAGGTTGTTTCGAAATTATAACTGTTACATTGGTAGAAAGGAGATCTCTTCAAAAAGACTAAGTTTGCATAGATAAGTTAAGTAGAACTGGAATTACAGGCGTTTTTTCATAATAAATTTCCCGCTTCCCACCACCTCTTATTTGAAGAGATAGAATAAAACTTGTAAAATAAAATATACGCTGAATTTCTTGAAGAATACGATAATGATAATTTAGATGCATCTTAACTAGGCAAAATTTGTAAATTATTCATTTTATTATTTTTGGTATTCAATTACGCCCTCTGGCGGTGGACCTACAACTCTGTAAATAACTTCCAGGTTTTTCTCGAGATCACTTTTGTTATAATTTTTTTTCCCGAAGCTGTATAAACGGTTCTCGAGATATGGCCGAGGGCCATTCTTATTGGGACACCCGGTACATAGTCAAATTCTCTAAGATCATGTAGATATAGAATACAAGGAGGTTGTTAGATATCTAATATTCTAATATCTAACCTCCTTGGTTATGTACAATACTAGTTATTGATATGCACAAACCAGGTGATCTGTGATTATGTATTTGAATTATTTTAGAGATGTGGCGATGAAGCTATCCTAATTTTATACGTAGATGTGAATTTTTTAACTAAGTAGATAGCTGAAAGGAACTAATTGACAAACAGTCATGAAGGTAGACAAGAAAATAACCCTGAATAAGCCTTTAAAGATATGATAACTGTAAATAATACAGATATAGAATAATTTATCATTTATCTCATAAAAATTTCTTACTTCTTTGACTTAATGCGATTTAACGAAATGACTAAATCATCTATTAGTTTGGATAAAATTTCTTCTCATCATTTTTTATAGAGGGTGATCCCATGGCATTAGGGCATTTTTTGGTAAAATGCTATTATGAGAAGTAAAATGAAATTTAAGGAAACATCCCTAGATTGTAGAAAATAGTAATGAATATTTTAAATTCAACTTTAAAAGATGGTAACTACACAATGATATATGATGCAATAAAATAGTTAATTTGTACAAAGCTTTTTTGTTACTTTAGTCACAATCATTCATTCACACTCTCAATGGACTACTAATATAACTGAAAACAGTATAGTTTTGAGATAAATCAATCTAAAGTTTCCATTCTAATGAAAAAAATTAAGATGGACCTTTCAGTCAATAAATTTTAAAACACAAATATTTTTATCAATTGACCAACTAATAGGGAACATTAATATGATTTTTTTTAAATAGTTAGAAGCTGTAAACCAAATTGTTCATTAATGTGGTTTTATGGTGATAACACATCAGAGTTTTGTACAGTTTTTGTTTTAAATTTTATAAATGTTCACATGAATAAAAAAATAACTAAATGAAATAATGGTTCAATAACGAACTAAATTAATTAGATGAATCTATTTGATAGTTAAATAAAAATAAATACAGTAAGTATAATAGTTACAATGTTATCACTCCATTCAGATCAAAAATTTTATATTAACACTTAATGAAACCAAAAAAAACAAAGGTTACATTATGAAAAAAATTTTATTTAGTGCAACTTTGCATTAGGTTGGTTTAATTTAACACTACTCATAAGGTTATGTTTTCGTTTTTTGGCTCGGGGAGCGGGGAGCAGAACCGTTAGAAGGGCGACCCGATGGAAGCCTCTTGCTCCCTCTGGTCACTGAAACTGAGCTCCTTGGAATTGATGTCGGCTGTACTCGTATTGCCACTCGAGGTTTTCTGTGAAGGGGGGCATTTTGCCCCAATGTGTGCAACATTGTTTCCATCTGGCCTTCCGATGTGATTTTATTTAATCTAGACAGAGCCTTTTCCAAACCTACGAGAAAGAAGTTCATTCAATTAATGCAACTCTGATTCTACAAATTATTTTATGAATTATTCATATTCATTCAAATAAATTAATGAATTAACACTTTATATAGGTTACATTTCTATATAAAATGTAACCTTCCTAATCACATGTCTTAGTTTAAGAAATATAAGTATGTTACCCCTGATTTGTTAAATTTGAATTACTGCAATATGCTATATGCTACTTAAAAGCATAATTAAAATATACATTTACCTGATACAGAGGGATCGAACTGCTCCATTAACGTTTCAAATATTTTCAGATCTCCTTTTTCAATTCTGGTAACAGGTGCCGTACAGTCGTCATCTTCATTAACTACCATTACATCAGCTGATTTGGAGCTTTTAGGTGCACAAAGCTGATGCACTTTAGATTGCTCCTGCTGCAGTGGTTCATAAAAAACCACTGGAGGAGCATAATCTCCCAAAGCTAAATAAGCCATTTCATATCTATCTTTTGCTTCAATGGGAGGAAAATTCCTTCCACATATATCAAAATAATAATATACTGCAAACTGATGTTTGCAGAATCTGCCAAACATTCCAGATAGACAGGAGCAGCAAGCAGCGCGGTATTTAGCTACTGATTTCGAAAGAATGTGCAGTTTTGAAATATGCTACCCGGTAGGCCTAATACGCATGTTTCGTTCTGTAGTTATTCTAACCTGCTTCGTTTGGAAGGTCCAGGTTGTTCTACGTCAATCTTTGTTGATGCATGATTTTCATTTCACTCGATGTCTTCCATTATTTCTTCACTCAAGTCCTCTTCTAAGTCGTACAAAATTTGTGGCACGTTTTCGCAGCTTTGTCCGTTACTATAAGCGTAGATAATAGAGAATGCTAGTCCAGCTTTTCCTACAACCACAAGCCACCCCACATTTGGTTTTTCATTTACATTGAATGAATTTCAGCAAAGTCTGAGGAGCAAAATATTTTGGATCAGATTTAGCCCTATCTTGCTATTCTGTCAACCCCATTACTTTGGATCTTTCACAACGCCACACCAGGCCTGGACTCGGTAGTACGTCCTGAATGGATGAAGTATTGCAGCTTCTTGAGTAGGGAGAAACGTAGAAAGTGTGTACTTACTTATTGTCACAGATTTTACGAAAAGATGGCATCGAAGTGAATCCAAGGTATCATTTGTTTCATCGCCGTTATATAATGAGATCAAAAATAGCTTCCCAGCAGTAGCAATGATCTCAGGGTCTATGTCAGTATTTTTGAACATTCGCAGGATATCTATTAAGTGTGGTTTTTTTCGACGGTATTTAAATATTTGGTTTTGCCATTATTGAATATAGCCGATGTTGTCATGCAGCAGCTGAATGCATGGATAAACATTATGTTCTCGGCTTCTGCTTCGCCATATTGTAAAATTGAAGCCGATGCCAGTTTTTCCGGAATTTTCTCTTTCCTAATTTTCTAACATAAACATTCGCGCGCAATCCTGCTAATCCTGTTAGTAAGACTAAGAAGTCAATGCCTTCACCAATAACACGTCAGCACCTACCGTAGCTTGCTGTTTTAACGCATTACACTGAAAACGGGCGTTTTGGAAAAAATATGGAAATTGTCTTCGCCTTAAGCTGTTGTAGATCGTAAACTGTTCAATCTAGAAAAAAATGTATGATACAAAAGTTATAGGGAATTGTCTTAACTATAATATTTATTGAGAGATTTTCGTAGTAGGACTGGAAAGGAGATTTTGCGAAAACAATTGTCTTGGCCCTTTTTTGTCCACACTGAGAGAACTATCATGAAAAACTCAAAATTCAATGAAAAATATATTATATTGACACCATTTGTATTGATACTATATACCAAAACTTCGGTCTATGAAAATTCTTGTGCTAAAAAGGTTATAACTACCAGCGATAATGGTTACGAATTGTTATTTTTGTTTAAATACCTTCTGTACGTTGTGTTATCTCATGACAGGTTCTTAATAATTATACAAAAACTGGAAATGAAATGAAGGCAATTCCTTTTCTCATACAATATATTATTCTATTATAAAATCTTTACACAATGAAATTTAGTATCGCAGGAACCTACGTAAATAATTTTAACATCAAAAAAATATATGGATATTTAACAGTTGGATGCTCTCTCCCTCATGGGACCAGAACCAGCTTGCGGCGTTTTCTATAACGTCATACGAAAAACTGTCTCCAACTATGCGTCGAGCGAACACCAAAAGCACTGGAACAGGGTTGTGTAGCATGCTCAAGGGACCATCGAGTTCCAAGGCAGCAGATGCTCTTAAATTGGGTAGAAAACAACGGCGAAAAGTGGGGGGTAGGATTCTTGTATGTAATAAACCCCAATGCAGGAAGTGCGAAGAGGCAGAAGAACTGCGAAGCATGTTATCTTCGACTATTCCACATTATGCAGAAGGAGAGCCTCTTATTTAGATACCATTTCCTACATAAATCAGGAGGGATTGTAGAAAACTGTAGTCCGTGGAATGGACAATTTGCAAAAAATATCAGCTTCCAAATCATGAACTCATTGTGAATATCCAAAAAGCAAATGAGTCGTCAATGCAAGAATAAGTTTCAAATAATTCATATATATCGCAAAATACGCTCTTAAAATGTTAACAATTTGTTGATGTCATCACGTGACAGCAAACGCGCCTTCTATTGGTGTGACGTCAAATAGTCGTATCTGTCAGGTATGTAGGTTATGTCTGGGCTACCTTCAGTTCAATTAAGTTGTGTTTTTAGTATTCTCAACATTTTATTGCATTTAGCAAGAATAAACAGAAACAAATTGAATATCTAGAACGTTCATAGCGATATCGAAGTGCCTGATACTAATTAATATACTTCAATATTCTTAAAGACAACAATAACACATACCATAATAATAACAATGAATGTTATTTAATCAAAAATGCCAAACAAATGAATGATGAACCTAAACATAAATTCATCTTAGTGTTTTTAAATGAAACTCAAGGTCTCTAGTTAATTCCACAATATAATACAAGTTATTGAAAATTCTAAAAAATTGACAATTGTTTCAATAAATCAATATCATCGTCAGAATGACAGAAGTTACATTTCATTTTATGCCTACCTGATGTTTAGTAGTTAATTTTGGCTAGACCAAGAAGTAACCTAACTTGTGATTGGCTTAATATATGTTTATAGAAAAAAGAAGAAGATGTGATATTACAAATATTGAGGCTTAGATATTATTAGCCCTATGGTGATATCCTGGATATCATTTTTCCAATTAAGATCAGTATAACTGTGCAATGATATAGAAAACCAGGAAAACTATATCTGCTGATCTTTACAATTATCACTTAAGAAGACAGTTTATTAGTGGAGAATTCCCTAGATTTAACTGTTCATTGACAACTTCATATTGTGGGTTTCTTAAATGTCTTCTAATTTCCAGTTCTTCAAGGAAATCCAGTTCTTGTTTCTTTTCACAAATATGCAGTACATCTAGTTCTGTGTTAGGTGGCAATGAATGATTGGTGTCAAGTAGATGTTTTGCGTAGTGGGATTTATCTGGTTGTTTTAATCTGTATGCTCGTAAGTGCTCACTGTATCGTACTTCAAAATTCCTAAGGGTCTGACCCAAATAGACAGCATTACATTCTGGACATTTGAGTTTATATATACCTGACTTCTTTAATAGTGGTATTTTTGTTTTTACATTTAACAATTTTTTACTAACGTTACTTTCTGTTTTAAAAGAAATTGTTGTATTCGTTGCTGAAGATATTATCTTTGAAATATTATTAGAAATATTTCCTGCATATGTGATGGTTTTATAAACAAGCTGATGAAATTAAAACTTATAAAACCATCACATATGCAGGAAATATTTCTAATAATATTTCAAAGATAATATCTTCAGCAACGAATACAACAATTTCTTTTAAAACAGAAAGTAACGTTAGTAAAAAATTGTTAAATGTAAAAACAAAAATACCACTATTAAAGAAGTCAGGTATATATAAACTCAAATGTCCAGAATGTAATGCTGTCTATTTGGGTCAGACCCTTAGGAATTTTGAAGTACGATACAGTGAGTACTTACGAGCATACAGATTAAAACAACCAGATAAATCCCACTACGCAAAACATCTACTTGACACCAATCATTCATTGACACCTAACACAGAACTAGAAGTACTGCATATTTGTGAAAAGAAACAAGGACTGGATTTCCTTGAAGAACTGGAAATTAGAAGACATTTAAGAAACCCACAATATGAAGTTGTCAATGAACAGTTAAATCTAGGGAATTCTCCACTAATAAACTGTCTTCTTAAGTGATAGTTGTAAAGATCAGCAGATATAGTTTTCCTGGTTTTCTATATCATTGCACAGTTATACTGATCTTAATTGGAAAAATGATATCCAGGATATCACCATAGGGCTAATAATATCTAAGCTTCAATATTTGTAATATCACATCTTCTTCTTTTTTCTATAAACATATATTAAGCCAATCACAAGTTAGGTTACTTCTTGGTCTAGCCAAAATTAACTACTAAACATCAGGTAGGCATAAAATGAAATGTAACTTCTGTCATTCTGACGATGATATTGATTTATCGAAACAATTGTCAATTTTTTAGAATTTTCAATAACTTGTATTATATTGTGGAATTAACTAGAGACCTTGAGTTTCATTTAAAAACACTAATATGAGCATATTCCACGAAGTAAGGGTCGAGACAGTCAATTTCATAAATTCATCTTCTATTTCAATATCAAAATCAAAGTGTTCACGACCTGGTGGCATAGGTCGCCGTTCACAGGAAAGGTGTCACAGTCAAATGGATGGATGGATAGCTGTGGGATTCTGTTTCAAGATTTTATCGAATAAAAAATACGATTCGAGTTCCTCGATAGCTAGCGAGGAGTTGAATTTCTTGCATTTCCACAAAATCATGAGTGAATAAGTTTATTTGTGTTCTGTTAGGTTAATCATAGCTAAAATATTACTTTTTCTTGTCTTGTCACAAGATGGCCGCGGAGAAGCGCGCGCGTTTACATCCAAATTTGAATCTCATTTCATGTTTTATTTATTACTGAAGGAAATATTCGTAATGGATTCCTAAATTGCAAAGAATTGAATGATGTACCATGTAGAATAACATATATCTTTTTCGGAAGATATGCAAGTTGCACATTTCATTGTACACTAAGAATATAGGATGGGATTGTGCTTAGCACCTGCGACTGGGGTGCACAATAAGCATAATTAATGTCTGAGCGGCAACTATTAGGGCATGAATCCTGTCCCGCGGATTCTGGGGGGGACAATCTACCATTGAGCACCTATGAAATAGAACTGTTAGATAAACATAATAGAAGATCAAGCGTTACTCCTAGATCACCGACGCAGCGAAGTCTTTCATGGAGTTTTCCAGCAAGTGATAACTTAGAGAACCCAAAGGAATCAGAGCGCATCACATCCAAGAATGGCAGCCTAGTAGACGCGCAAGAAAATCCGTCGAAACGGAAAAGAAAAGAATCGCCACTTTTAAAAAGAGAAGATGCATATGATATATGTAAATGGATCCTGAAAGCCAAAGCTGAGATGGCAAATTTAGCGAAAATAGCGAAGGAAAACCACAACACTCGAAGAGATTTGGTCGCCAGCATCCAAAAGCTTCAATTTTTGTTTAGAGAAATGGACGTTGAAAAAGTTAGCGCCCAAACATGCAGCTGTAAAAATACGGAAACCAAACATAAAGAAACCCAAACAATATTGACAACAGAACCTAAGATAATTAGATCACTAGGGACAGTTTTAGACTTCTCGGAGTGCAAGAACATAATCAATATGGACTGGAGTGATGAGGCATACAGTACCACAGAAGTGATTGTTGGCGATCCCCTGGAGGCAAAGACGATGGTAACCAAGGTGGTAATAGTAGAACCCAGTGATCCAAATATGACTGTAGGAATACAAAACCGGTACAAATATAGGTTTCCAGGCATTGTTGACACCAATGAAAAATATACGGTGATTGAGCAAGTCACAAAACTCAGGACTGACCATGGACAAGACACAATCACTCAGAAAATCATAAAATTGTCACAAATTTCCAGTGAAGAAGACCTATGGAATTCCCTAAGGACTGTCAAAGATAACACAATAGAAGATGGTCAGGTTGCACTGCACCATGTTGACAATATGACCCTGGGGAAGTTCAGGAAACTCGTTGAGTGTGTCTTTCATGGTTCGGGTATAGAGGTTTTCATCTACACCACTAAAAAAAAACAGGAAACGGAAAGTGTTCAGCCACTGACAAGCAAACGACAACCAACATCATACGCCCTTATAGTCAGCAAGCACAATAATACGTACCTGGAAGCTCTGAAGACCATAAAGGAAGCTGTTCAAAATGCGAAAGATGCTAACAGCATAAGGCAAATCAGAGAAACCAAAGACGGCAAAGTTCTAATAACCATGGACAAGAACCAGGAAGCAATGAATTCCTTAAAAGCAGCAGTGGAATCCACCAACATGAAAGTGAGCACGAGGGGTACCCATTGGCCTAAAAAGAAAACATTCCACATTCGTGGGATTGATGCAACAGCCACAGTAGAAGATGTGGCTGGAGCAATAGAGCGAAAGGTCGGGGAGCAGATTAAGGAAAACTGCTCTATTGGAAATCTCAGGCCAAATGCTGGCAGCACTTTGGCAGTTACAATATCTATATCGGAAGACAAGGCCCGTGAATTAACCCAGAACCCGTATATTCGTATCGGGCTTTCGAATTGCAGGATCGAACCCAGAGTGAGGGTCGATCGTTGCAAAAGATGCTGGTTATACAACCACCAGACTGAAGAGTGTAAGGGTCCGGATCGCAGAAATTGCTGCTATAATTGTGGACAGGAAGGACATCTGTCAAAAGAATGCAAAGATAAACCATTCTGCCCAGTTTACAAAGAGACGCATAAGTCAAATACCGGAAAATGCATTAGCTTCCGTAGAGCTCTGAGTACGACTAAAAGAATGAAACGTCAAAAACTTTACTCCAGTAATGAAAATATTACAAATCAACGCCAATCGTAGTGTCCCAGTCCATGACATTGCTGCACTTACTGCTTCTAACAGGAAATGTGATGTTATTTGCATCAGCGAGCCCAATATCAAAAAGTGTGAAACTGGGAATAGAAATGTATACGTAAACCCTACCAAAGACGCTTTAATTGTTAATGTAAATAGCTCCATGCCTGTTTTAAATGTGTTTAGTGGGAACTGTTTTGTGTGTGTCCAGTATACGAACTTGTTTGTAATGTCAGTGTATATCTCCCCAAACATCCCTTTTCAAAGCTTCCAAAACTGCTTAGGGGAGGTGCAGGATATAGTTCTGCGCCTTCGGCATGGGAATAAAAACACACCATTTGTGATAACTGGAGATTTTAACTCAAAGAACGAAGTCTGGGGGGGCAGAGTAACAAACCGTAGGGGCAGAGAATTCTTGTCCTGGTGCAATGCTACGAACTTAAATGTCATTAATGATGGACTTGTCCCCACGCTTGTTAGAGACACTGGGCAATCATACATTGATCTTACTGTGGTGTGTGACCGAATACAACGACAAGACCCTCAGTGGACGGTGCTTGTGGATCCTGACGTGACGGAGCACAGGTTTATTTTAACCGAACTCTCAACCGTGAAGCCTGTAGTCAAGAAAAGAAAAACAAGGTTTGGTGAACCGAATAAAGAATTACTAGTTCACATGTTTAGAAAAAAGACCAGAGATATGCTGGATTCTACGAGTGTTTCTGATCTGGTGAGTCGCATCCGCAAGGCTTACCAAGAATGCACACCGAGGGTTTGCTGCAATGAGGACTATCGCTTGCCTTACTGGTGGAACGAGTCAATACAAGAGGCCATCTTAGATGTTCATCATAAGAGGCGTCTCTTTCAGAGAATAAAAAATGATCCAAACCGGCGTGAAGAAAAATATAGAGAATATAAGACTGCAAAAAATCTGCTAAAGACTGAAATCAAAACATTGAAAAGGCGAGCTTGGCAAAACCTTTGCAATGACCTCGAAGACGACATATTTGGCCAGGGATTCCAAATAACAAGAGCTCAATTGCAAAAAATGCCGGGTCGTGTTGAAATGTCAAGAGAGGAAAGCGAGAGACATTTTAAGGAGCTGTTTGTCACCAACTGCCCAAATAGAAAACAGCGACAAAAAGAACTAACTGTGATACAAGACTGTGATATGCTCAAACACCAGGAAATATTGGATGCCTGTGATAGTATCAAGGTTGGCAAAGCCCCAGGCCCAGATAATATACCATCTGTGATAATAAAAGCTGTGATTAATGGTAATGTCCAATTTTTTGTAAATTTTTATAATTCGTTTTTAACCAGGCAGTGTTTTCCAGGAGAATGGAAAAGAACCAAGCTATCGCTTATCGAGAAACCAAGAAAGTCACCTGACGACCCTGCAAAATATCGCCCAATTTGCTTAATAGATGAAATTGGAAAAGTCTACGAAAGACTCTTAAATACCCGGTTGATTGCGGAATTGCAAAACAAAATTAATGGCTTCCACGAAAACCAATTTGGATTCCGTAAAGGACGGTCTACTTCACATGCAATGGAAAAGATTCAAGACATGGTAGCAGCAAACAAAGGAAAACATTGTGCATTAATCTTGGTGGATGTTAAAAATGCGTTTAACACCGCATCCTGGACAGTCATCAGCGACCAGCTTAACAGAATAGGGGTGAGTGCATACCTTAAGAACATTTTAAATTCCTACATGGATGAAAGAGTAATTATCCTGAAGAGGGACCTTGAAAGACAAGTTTTTGGTGGTGTTCCACAGGGCTCGGTTCTCGGCCCTAGTATGTGGAATATTCTATATAACGAAGTGATGAACCTTCCAACGCCAAATGGAGTAGTAATATTGTGCTATGCCGACGATCTAGCGGTATTCGTAGCTTCTCGGACCTCCAACCAAATGATTGATAAGGCAAACCATACTCTTGATCTTGTATTTCAGTGGATGACTCAATATCATCTAGAGATTGCTCCTGGAAAAACCGAAGCTATTCTTCTTAGCTACAAAAGAAAGACCGATGCGATAAAATTTAAAATGCAGAGCCAAGAAATAAAACCCCAGGGAACAGTCAAATATTTGGGATTCCACCTAGACCGAAGGCTAAATATGACAAACCACATCCGAGAAACCTGTCTGAAGGCTGAGAAAACAATAAAGGCTCTAAATTGTCTTTTACCAAATATAGGAGGACCAACAGCACCGAAGCGGCGAATTCTGGCGATGGTGTGTCAAAGTGTAATCTTATATGGTGCGCCAATTTGGGCCCTTAAGACATATTTAGAAGTCAATAAAATGAGACTTATGAAGACACAGCGAAGCATTGCGCTTAGAGTCTGTTCTGCTTACTGCACCGTTTCAGGTGCATCTGCAATGGTTATTGCTGGTCTCATTCCGCTGCACCTTTTGGCGGAAGAGAGGAGGAGAATATTCCACATGGCTGGTGTAGCTTCTGTTATCCAGAAACAGATAGAGAGGGAGATGACTCTGCAGCAATGGCAGGAAGAGTGGCAGAGCGGCCCTGAAACTTGGACCAGACGCCTTATGCGTAATATTCGACCTTGGCACAATAGGAAATGGGGGACAGTATCCTACCATCTTACTCAGTTCCTCTCAGGCCACGGTACTTTCGGCACTTTTACTTATAAAATTAAAAAAAAGAGAGACGAAAGTTGCATATGCTGCGGGGCAGCTGTAGATGACCCAAATCACACTGTCTTCGAATGTCCTCAATGGGCAGAGAAGCGCCAAGAACTGTGCTCAGATTTAGGGGAAATAAGTGCAAGCAACGTCATTGACAATATGCTTAAATGTGAAAATGGGTGGAATAAGGTAACAGATTTCATAACCTATGTGATAAGCGCAAAAGAGAAAGTTGAGTTACGAGCCCAGGAAAATGCAGAATATTAGGCAATATTCCTTTCTTTCTTGAGGAGATGTCCTAACGGCGGGTCCAAGAAGGAAAGTGGAAGTTCTTAAAAGAGGAAAGGGTTTTAGTGGGTCGGGGGTCTCCCCATCCCCACACTCCCCCAAGCGCCGAAACACCAATGCCTGGGGGGTCTGCTAACAGATTTCCTAAACCTCTTTGAAAAGAAAAAAAAAAAAAAAAAAAAAAAGGGCATGAATCCTAATCCACTCGTGATTAATAAAAACAGTTAGTTGTAGATCTTATTCTATTTTGAATATACGTTTATTAAGCAATGGGTGTGCGATTAAAAAAACAATCTAAAAAAGGTGGCTTACTGTATTCACAAATATCTATATTTTGAAATAATCGTTTATATACAAACTCGGTGATTATTTGAAATTATAGAAATTTTTATCAATGTAAAAGTTCCATAAATAACATTAAAGATGATGTATTGAAATATATATTATTTTTTGAAACCATTTGTATAGATACTAAATACAAAAACTTTGGTTGTTCTTGAAAATTTGGTTTGAAACATTGCTGAAAGACAAAATCACCAGCAAGAATAGCGACGAAAACACACGTTTGATCGATTCGCTTTTAACGCTAATAACAGCACTCATTGTCACATTGCTCATCCCACCACTATGCGATGTTCTATTTGAATATGTGTGTTTAACATATGCCCATACTTTTTTCAAAACATATTATTTATCATTAATTTGTTTTGTACTGACCACTCACAATTTTGGCGAATAAGTCAATACAGTAATCTGTATTGTTTGTTTTTGATGTACTTATTATTTCCATTGTAGTTTTGCATCTAAGTTCATAACTAGATATTTTGCTGGAAATGCGTGAATTATATCAATGATTCCCTTGGAAACCGATGAGTTGCTGTTCCACGGTGTAAGACGAAGACCACGTAATCAGCATAAATATTCTATATAAACTTACTTGTTTGTAAATTAAAAGTTAGTCAGTTACTATATTTCACATTGTTCTATCGTATTTGTAAAAGTATCATTTTTGTAAAATTAACGTTCTTAAAAACTGTATTTCAAGTTAATAATTTGAAAGTCGTACGATACCACATTGTCCTTCCTTTTATTATCGTTGCTGGATTTTGTTTTTCTGTTCGTTTCAGCACGTTTAGCAAATTTAGCAATAATATTGTTACTTGGCAGTAAACTAGACACTAGCAATTGAAATTTGAACAGAGCCTCGAAGACTTCCTGTTGAAATTCTCATTGTCAACTATTCGGACGTTGCACTAAATCTCCCACACGTCAATTGGCGATTATTATCCATAATAAGTGGAAATAGAAGGCTGTATTGACCCAATAGGTCATTTAATCAAATAACCTCTACAATGCAAGTAAAACTACGTGGAAAATTCGATTATCAAATAGTCAACTTTTGGGACGAAAAAATGAATCACAAATGTGAAATAATTATTGATTTAATTAAATTAACTGTCTCGACCCTTACTTCGTGGAATCTGCTCATATCAGTGTTTTAAATGAAACTGACGGTTTCTAGTTAATTCCACAATATAATAAAAGTTATTGAAATTTTTTTTTGAATTTTCAATAACTTTTATTATATTGTGGAATTAACTAGAAACCGTGAGTTTCATTTAATACACTAATTATTGATTTGTTTCAAAATTTCCTTGTGTCACCTACAAAAAGGATACACTATCACGCAAGTTCTTAAAACTGTTCTTTTTAATTTCCCCTATATATAGTATCTATTGGATTAAAGTTTGTTTTGTTGAAAGTGAATATTCTTCTGAATTATGACATAAACAAATGACCAAAGTTACAAATTGTGATCAAAAGTTCCACATGGTGACCTAAACTAGTTACTTTCAATTGCAGAAAGCGAGAGTTTCCAAGAATGGAGACTGGAACTAATTTCAGCAAATAATGTTCATAAATAATAAAGTTTTGGTCATTACCAACCCATTTCAACCAAATATATGACTAATGAATTATAGTCACGTTCATGACTACAATTATGAGAAAACATTCTTGAATAAAACGCTTCTGAAGTGCATTCGTATTAACAATGTTGAACATTCATATATTTTATGTTTCTGGTAAGTGAAATGTTCATTCCTGTTCTAATGCGAAACAGATAATCAAAACAAATTAGTACAACAACAATAGATTGAACTTTATTCAAAAATTGAGAACAAAACGAAATTGAAACTTCTTTTTCTCACGTTAGAACTAATTAATTTGTAACCCTCTATAGGCCCTCAAAGGATAGTGGTTATGACCTCACAAATATTTCCATTGTTCCTGTACCGAATAATTTCGTAGTAATATACCTGTTAATTAATTTGTAGTCAAAGTAGATTATGAAAACTGACTAGAACGCATAACGTCAGTCGGACAGTTTCATATCTGCATAAATCATGATTTTATCCCTTGCAGAAAGTTTGAAATATGCATACACGTTAAAATAATAATAAGCGGATTTCCAGGTGGTGCATGTTGTAACGAAGTTTTTTTTTTGGTTACTAACTAAATACTATAATCAAAGAAAATTTGTAAACTACCCAACACATTTGAAGCCTTATTTCAGGATAATAATTATGATAAACTAATAATATTTTTCTTAAATTAATCAATATTGTAACGAAGTTTCTTTTCGTTACTATTCATGTAAAGGTTTCCGAATTTAGTTTTATTTGATATTATCTAACCGTTTAATATGTAGAAATTACTTAGATATAAATATTAATTCTAGATGTAACAAAGTTTCCTTTTTCGTTACTATTCACTTAAAGGTTTCCGAATTTACTTTTATTTAATATTATTTAACCGTTAGATATGTAGAAATTACTTAGATATGAAATATTAATTCTAAATGTAACAAAGTATCTTTCCTGTTCTTATTTATTTTAAGTTTCCGAATCTACTGTTATTTAATATTGCTTTTAACCCGTAATATGTGTAAAGATCACTTTGATAAAATATTCATTCCGGATTTTTATTTGAAAATTTCAAATGTTGACCGCGATCCGATGGTAAAATTTATGTTTAACCCTACCACGGAATACTGAGTAAGGAGCGCGCAGGTCGAACTAGCGGAGGAGAGGGAAAAGCAGTTTGAAACCTGGTAAGTGATAGTCGACAGTAGAGTAGTATCGAGTCCCGAGTTCCAACCGCCGGCAGTAGTACAACGCTCCGAAAAATAAGCAATTAAATCAATTTATTTACCGTTCTTGTAATTATTTTTGTAAGTAGTTTCTTTTTGAATTTTTTTTAGAATATTTGAAAATCAAAACATAAATGGTCTTTTCAATAGATTTTTGGATTTCTACTTTGAATTTATAGAATATTAGACATTTCATTTTCACTATAAGCATTAGTGGTTTCATGACATAGCAGAAATCGAAGTGTTATCCGTTTCTTTTGAATGTTTTGAATAATTTTTTCCCGTTTTTCTTTTTAAAATAAAAACATTAAAGCAATAACTGTGAAGGTAAGAATATTTGAAAATTATAATAACAGTGGTTTTTAAATAGATATTTGTATTTTGAATTTATAAAATATCAGATATTTCATTTTACTGCAAGCGTTAATGGTTTTGGTGATATATCAAAATATAACGAGAAACAGTACATTAAAAATCTCGACAATATTTTATTGAGTGCTAACCCGATTCCCTGTTTTTGCGTTTCGGTTGAAATATCAAAGACTTCCAGGTGTCTAGCCAGGGCTCTTCTGATATTTTAATTAGAAGGCGTATATTCCGTTAAATTGAAATCTTAAGGACTTCCAGGTGTCTAGCCAGGGCTCCTTGATATTTTGATTCCCGGATTTCAACCGTCTGTATCCCGTCCCGATTCCCTGTTTTTGCGTTTCGATTGAGATATCAAAGACTTCCAGGTGTCTAGCCAGGGCTCTTCTAATATTTTGATTAGAAGGCGTATACTCCGTTAAATTGAAATCTTAAGGACTTCCAGGTGTCTAGCCAGGGCTCCTTGATATTTTAATTCCCGGATTTCAACCGTCTGCATCCCGTCCCGATTCCCTGTTTTTGCATTTCGATTGAGATATCAAAGACTTCCAGGTGTCTAGCCAGGGCTCTTCTGATATTTTAATTAGAAGGCGTATATTCCGTTAAATTGAAATCTTAAGGACTTCCAGGTGCCTAGCCAGGGCTCCTTGATATTTTAATTCCCGGATTTCAACCGTCTGTATCCCGTCTCGATTCCCTGTTTTTTTGCGTTTCGATTGAGATATCAAAGACTTCCAGGTGTCTAGCCAGGGCTCTTCTGATATTTTAATTAGAAGGCGTATATTCCGTAAAATTGAAATCTTAAGGACTTCCAGGTGTCTAGCCAGGGCTCTTTGATATTTTAATTCCCGGATTTCAACCGTCTGTATCCCGTCCCGATTCCCTGTTTTTGCGTTTCGATTGAGATATCAAAGACTTCCAGGTGTCTAGCCAGGGCTCTTCTGATATTTTAATTAGAAGGCGTATATTCCGTTAAATTGAAATCTTAAGGACTTCCAGGTGTCTAGCCAGGGCTCCTTGATATTTTAATTCCCGGATTTCAACCGTCTGTATCCCGTCCCGATTCCCTGTTTTTGCATTTCGATTGAGATATCAAAGACTTCCAGGTGTCTAGCCAGGGCTCTTCTGATATTTTAATTAGAAGGCGTATATTCCGTTAAACTGAAATCTTAAGGACTTCCATGTGCCTAGCCAGGGCTCCTTGATATTTTAATTCCCGGATTTCAACCGTCTGTATCCCGTCCCGATTCCCTGTTTTTGCGTTTCGATTGAGATATCAAATACTTCCAGGTGTCTAGCCAGGGCTCTTCTGATATTTTAATTAGAAGGCGTGTATTCCGTTAAATTGAAATCTTAAGGACTTCCAGGTGTCTAGCCAGGGCTCCTTGATATTTTAATTCCCGGATTTCAACCGTCTATATCCCGTCCCGATTCCCTGTTTTTGCATTTCGATTGAGATATCAAAGACTTCCAGGTGTCTAGCCAGGGCTCTTCTGATATTTTAATTAGAAGGCGTATATTCCGTTAAACTGAAATCTTAAGGACTTCCAGGTGCCTAGCCAGGGCTCCTTGATATTTTAATTCCCGGATTTCAACCGTCTGTATCCCGTCCCGATTCCCTGTTTTTTGCGTTTCGATTGAGATATCAAAGACTTCCAGGTGTCTAGCCAGGGCTCTTCTGATATTTTGATTAGAATTACTCCGTTAAATTGAAATCTTAAGGACTTCCAGGTGTCTAGCCAAGGCTCCTTGATATTTTAATTCCCGGATTTCAACTGTCTGTATCCCGTCCCGATTCCCTGTTTTTGCGTTTCGATTGAGATATCAAAGACTTCCAGGTGTCTAGCCAGGGTTCTTCTGATATTTTAATTAGAAGGCGAATATTCCGTTAAATTGAAATCTTAAGGACTTCCAGGTGTCTAGCCAGGGCTCCTTGATATTTTAATTCCCGGATTTCAACCGTCTGTATCCCGTCCCGATTCCCTGTTTTTGCATTTCGATTGAGATATCAAAGACTTCCAGGTGTCTAGCCAGGGCTCTTCTGATATTTTAATTAGAAGGCGTATATTCCGTAAAATTGAAATCTTAAGGACTTCCAGGTGTCTAGCCAGGGCTCCTTGATATTTTAATTCCCGGATTTCAACCGTCTGTATCCCGTCCCGATTCCCTGTTTTTGCGTTTCGGTTGAAATATCAAAGACTTCCAAGTGTCTAGCCAGGGCTCTTCTGATATTTTAATTAGAAGGCGTATATTCCGTTAAATTGAAATCTTAAGGACTTCCAGGTGTCTAGCCAGGGCTCCTTGATATTTTAATTCCCGGATTTCAACCGTCTGTATCCCGTCCCGATTCCCTGTTTTTGCGTTTCGATTGAGATATCAAAGACTTCCAGGTGTCTACCCAGGGCTCCTTGATATTTTAATTCCCGGATTTCAACTGTTAGTACCCCGTCCCGATTCCCTGTTTTGCGTTTCGGTTGAAATATCAAAGACTTCCAGGTGTCTAGCCAGGGCTCTTCTGATATTTTAATTAGAAGGCGTATACTCCGTTAAATTGAAATCTTAAGGACTTCCAGGTGTCTAGCCAGGGCTCCTTGATATTTTAATTCCCGGATTTCAACCGTCAGTATCCCGTCCCGATTCCCTGTTTTTGCGTTTCGGTTGAAATATCAAAGACTTCCAGGTGTCTAGCCAGGGCTCTTCTGATATTTTAATTAGAAGGCGTATATTCCGTTAAATTGAAATCTTCAGGACTTCCAGGTGCCTAGCCAGGGCTCCTTGATATTTTAATTCCCGGATTTCAACCGTCTATATCCCGTCCCAATTCCCTGTTTTTGCGTTTCGATTGAGATATCAAAGACTTCCAGGTGTCTAGCCAGGGCTCCTTGATATTTTAATTCCCGGATTTCAACCGTTAATACCCCGTCCCGATTCCCTGTTTTGCGTTTCGGTTGATAAATCAAAGACTTCCAGGTATCTAGCCAGGGCTCTTCTGATATTTTGATTAGAAGGCGTATACTCCGTTAAATTGAAATCTTAAGGACTTCCAGGTGTCTAGCCAGGGATCCTTGATATTTTAATTCCCGGATTTCAACCGTCAGTATCCCGTCCCGATTCCCTGTTTTGCGTTTCGGTTGAAATATCAAAGACTCCCAGGTGTCTAGCCAGGGCTCTTCTGATGTTTCAATTAGGAGACGTATATTCCGTTAAATTGAAATCTTAAGGACTTCCAGGTGTCTAGCCAGGGCTCCTTGATAATTTAATTCCCGGATTTCAACCGTTAAATTTCTAGTCCCGATCCCCCGAAATTCCCGAAAGTAGTCCCACCACTTGGCCCGAGTTTTCGACAGTTTTATCCAAGAACCGGACCCTTTTCCGTATTTCCTTTCCCGATCTCTAGAAGCATCGTGTACTCAATACTCACATTTAGTCTACATACCGGGTGCATCGAAAGTGATTGGACACTTTGCTAGCATCCATATAGACTCCGTTTAGTTGATTTTAATTTATTAATCTGTATATTGAAAAGACCCGTGAAATAGGAGTTTGCTTTTAACGCTTTTATAATAAACATTTCCTTTGCTGATAAAAACTCTCTCGCTTATGTCCTGCCCGCTTCGTCTCTAATGACCGCATATTAAATGTATATAGTTCGCTAACATTTCTCTGCTTCTCTGGGAAAACCAGAGTATGGGTTACCTTTAGGTGTGATAAGTTTTTTTTTTTCTTCTGTATATAGATAACGATTTGAGTAACTACAAATCCTGTATTTATTAAATAAAAACATTACTGTAATATAACCTAACCGAACCTGTGTTTTACTGACCTATTATAGACGAGTACTTCCTTATGGTAGAGTAGTTGTTTGGCTGCACGAATTTTAGCTTCTCCGTAGTGTGGATCAGGATAATAACATTTATTTCAGGACTAGCGAGAACATTTGTTTTATATATTTAGCAACCTCCTGAATTTTGACGACAATAGACCCCTGGAATTTACCGTACCTCCATCTGAGGCTACCTGGAACTCTCGACGAGTGAAGTCGAGGGGCCGTGGAGACAACCACGTTAAAAATCTGTCGTCCGAGAAAGTGTAAGTTGTCAGAAGTGACGTTTCCGAGGCGTTAAGAGGTAGAGCAAGAGGCAGCTACCGATAAACCACGCGCAGTACAGCGCGCGGTCATCGCCTTAGGGAGGAAAAGCGCGTCACAATGTTAAGAATTCACAGAAAAAACCATTTGGCTGAGATATAATAAAGTTTAATTGTCATACACGCAGGTTGTCGTTTGTCAAAAAATGCGTAGCATAGAGATGATACTTGACAGAAAACTTTTCAAAAGATTTGAATGAGTGTTATAAATAATGTATATAAATTTTTTTCTTGAACATATATTTGTTAAGTAATAAATTTAATATTTCAAATCGATTTTGGCAGTTTTTTGATAAAAGATGCTTCTAGATTGAGTCCTCATTATCTTTGAATTCAAAAATTCGCTGGTTAATATTATAAGAGACTTCTTAACAGGGACCTCACGTTTTAGGAACCTGAAAACAGGTGGCATCCGTGACTTGCAACAAAATTTAGGTCAATTTGTAAACAACAAATCTAAAGAACGCAGTGAAATTAAGTGTTGAAATTTTAACACAATGAAACTTGGTTCTTTGTCTTGGGGATCAGGTATTTTGGTTAGGTTTTATATTGTTATAACAAAGATATAAGCCATTAAGTGATGGTGTGATTTTGCTAGTTTTGTGGTCACCAAGTTGAACGCCAATGTCTGATCCCCAAAAGGATACCTAGAGAATTCGATTCTGAAAATATGAAATCTCAAATGATTGTATATCTTAAGATTTGTTGCGCGCAAATTTTAGCAAACGAACAACTTTTTACTTTAGTTCAACCGTTCCACCGCCTTGATGGATGGCGCTGTGTAGAACTTCAATGGCAGATGACGAAAGTCAAATCGTAGACAAATAATATTATTACAAACTTATAGTTTAGTGTGTATCGTACATACATAAGAGAATATTATACACGTATAGTATCCAATTGTATCAGAGACCCTGATTGAATTCTCACATATTAGATGGGTTGGACGGAAAAGAAATAATACCAATGATGTATTATATAAAAACAAAAAAATTATTTATCAATAGATGATCAAACATATGTGTATCTGTCATTTTTAAGAGGGAAAAAAGAAAATGAGCCAACTATTTTTTTGTATAATGAAGGAAAAATGTTTCAGTTCCAATTTCCACAACACACATGATCAATATTTGCAAACAATGTAGAAACAAACTTGTACATGTTGATTGTATGTTTGCTTTTGTACTGTATACAGTGTTGAACAGCCAAATGGAATAAATTCCATAACGAAGAAATGAGAGCGTGCTGGGAAAAACGCTGGGACACGTCGATTTGTATTTTTAGATGCGCATTTTTCTCAAAAAAAAATAATTATATAGGGTGTGTCATGTGACAGTGCCCAATACCAATTCTTATTTTAAATACAACCTCCTGTATATTATTAGTTTTTTGGATTCTTCAGAAAATTCTAGACATAATTCAAATACAATGTCCCATACCTATCTTCAACTGTTTCGGAAATATTAAGTGTTTTCAGATGTATTACAAAAATTAACATTAAAAAAAGAAAATTATTTTATTCCACAAATAATGTAAAAAAAACAAAAATAAAACAATAATTTCAATGTAATAGATGTTCAAAATGTTCGCCGCGAACGTCTTGGCGACATGCTAATCTGGTATAGAAATGTCTTCTAACGTTACTCAACATCTCAGGCGTGAATTATCTAATCGCAAGCGTGATTCGTCTTTTTAAGTCATCTAAGTTGAATGGTTTAGTTTGGTATACAATACTTTTGACATATACCCACAAAAAGAAGTGTAATGGCGTCAGATCAGGAGATCGTGCTGGTCATTCTATCGATCCGAGCCTCCCTATCCACCGATTTGGAAAATTTTGGTACTGGGGCGGTGCTTCATCTTGCTGAAACCATAGTATATTGGCAGAAACTTGTGGGTTTGCTGGATCAGGATAAAAGTTTGTCAAAGTTGGCACGACATTATTTTGGAGCAGTTCTAAATATTTATCTCCATTCAAGTTGCCATCAATGAAAAAGGGACCTACGATATGATTTCCAACAATTCCTGCCCAAACATTAACTTTTTCAGGATATTTCGTATGTTCCTCCCTCATCCAGTGAGGATTCTCATTAGACCAATAGCGGCAATTTTGACGATTAACATGACCATGAAGTGTAAATGTGCTCCCATCAAAAAACAAAACATCTTCTAATTGGATCATATTGTTATCTAACATTTCCATCATTTGTTCACAAAAATACGTTCTCCTGTCGAATTCGTCTTTCATTAGCTCCTGAGTTGGCATCATTTTATAGGGATGCATTCTACTTTCCTTTAATATTCGAAAAATTGATGTGTAGCTAATGTTGAACAGTGAGGCTGCTTTTCGACCAGAATTATGTGGGTTTTCTTGAAACTCAAGCATAACATCCAATTTCGTATCATCGCTTAGTTCATTGGCAACTACTTTTTTTGTCTGTCTTACATGACCAAGCTCGCGAAACTGTTTTTATATTTTGCTTATTGTTCCTTGGGATATACGCGGCAAATTTGGAAATTTTTCGTGAAATAACCAAGAAACTTCCATTTGTGTCCGTCTGTTCTGATATTATTACGTACAGTTAACGAAAATCAAACGACAATAGCACTGACACTGATCACTACTGTCATGCAGACAGACAACAAGCTAAGGCTATGAGTTTTATACGAAAATAAACAAAACTGTTTTTGTATTTTTTTTATTTTATATCAGTGAAAAGGAACGCATTAATGGTTTTTGCTTATTTTCTCAATATTAAGAGCTAAATGGGAAATAAGTATTGAGTGTAATGTAGCGAATTTGTGAAATAAAATGATTTTTTTTAATGTTAATTTTTGTAATACATCTGAAAACGCTTAATATTTCCGAAACAGTTGAAGATAGGTATGGGACATTGTACATGAATTACGTCTAGAATTTTCTGAAGAATCCAAAAAACTAATAATATACAGGGAGTTGTATTTAAAATAAGAAAGTTGGTATCGGCCACTGTTACATGACACACCCTATATAATTATTTTTTTTTGAAAAAAATGCGCATCTAAAAATACAAATCGACGTGTCCAAGTGTTTTTCCCAACACGCTCTCATTTATTCGTTATCGAATTTATTCTATTTGGCTGTTCCACACTGTATATCGATCTCCCCACAATATATACATTATTATTTGTCATTACAGATCTTTCATTTTACAGTTTTCATTAGTTAATATAGTCGCTTTATAACTTTTTTAAACGTTTGCTATTTGTTGCGTTCCTTTGAACCGTCAAGAGTGGAAAGACAGAGGAAGAAAATATGTTGAATAAATTGAAGCCGATTCAGTACTACTATCGACATCTATCGTGAATATTTTGAACCAAAAAAATTACTAGATAAGTAACAAGTATTGTGTAGATTTTTAGGTTTATATACTTGTGAGGAGGCTACTCTTAAGGTGAGTGAAGCTTGAACACTGGTTAACTATGCTCGATCAACCAGAATCAAGCCTCTGGGCAGTTTTGGGGTACTTATTAAACATTCTTGAAGACTGACAGAGAACTTAAAACTTCATATTCTCCGATTACTCATATTTCCAGTCCTACTACAGTAGTTAATATTCCCAATTTTCGCGTGAATTTTTACCCTTCAATCGCACCGAGTAGAAATTCTGTCGAATAAATTACCGCTACTATTGATTTTTTAGGTTTTCCTCTTACTAAATGGAGCACTGAAACCGTTTTGTGACACATCGGTTGAAATTTTGACTCCTCTCACTTCATAACCCCAACGATATACTTGTCAATTTCTCAGGTTACCAATATTCCTATCCTCGACCCATTGAAGATTCTGTCATATATTCTAGCCGCAACAATGAGTAATTTGGTACGTCTGGCAGCAAAATGTTACTTCCACATTTTTTTTTCTAAAAGCAGTCTTTCAATCCAGTTTTTGGTTATCTTTGCCAAGACTCAACTCATGACTTAGATATCCTCAGCTTTACATAATCTTAAACCTGATTGTGGACCAAGTTAGTCAACATTTCTGTTTCATCGAAATCAATCTTTGGGTCTACCTTCCTTTATAGCTTTGTAACGAAGCTACTATTTTTCCGAGAGGCAGAAACAACCAAATTACCATGTTTCACTGTGAATATATAAATCCGTTATTTCTCCACGTAAATATTAAATTATTTTTGAATGTTATCAGAAAAATAGCCCAGTGTGAATAAAGCGGTTAGTTCTTCCGCGAATCAATTAATTAATAGAGTTGTATCACCCCCCGCGATCCGAAACTGAGTCTACCATAGACAAACCGACCCCACTATGCACATAGATGGTGAAACGGAAACGCCAGTATTGAAATAGGATATGATATCGAAACGGATGGACAGTTGGTTCACCGGTTGCAGTACGATTACCACGCCAGAAGCCGTCCAGTTAGCGATCTATACCAAAGATCGACGTCATTGTAAGTTTTCCGAAATTTACGTGAAGTGGTCCTGCGCAAGACCGTCCTAACTTTGGTAGGAAAATTTTGGCAAGCAGACCTCATATTCCGAAGAGGGGAGTTAGTTCTTGAAGTGCTAGCAGTCAGAGCAACACGCAGCTCAGACCGAGCTAGGATCCGAAGCCAAGTAAGTTTCCGGATTTTTACAGTCCGTAAAGTTGGTTCTGTGCAAGACCGCCCGAGCTCTAGTGGGGAAATATTGGTAATCCAATGTCACACTGAATTGGAAGACAGTTGTAATCCGGAGCAGCAGCAGGCCATTACGGCAGACAGACCACTCCGCCAAGCCGACCGAACCGAAGTCTGTGGTGACTTATTAAGTTATATATTTTAGGTATACGGTTCTCAACCTATAATAGATAATCCTACTCACGTAGCTAATATGTTTAACTCATTTTTAACAATGCGCCACAGAGAATGGTGACGAAAATTTCACGTACCGGAGCGATTGGAGAACAACTCAATTTTAATTTTAATGAATCAAAAATACCCAATGATACCATTCGTTTGTGTCCTTTTAATCAGGAAGAATTATATAAACTCTTACATGCCAAACTCAATATTAAAACATCTTGTGGTTTCGATGAAGTACCAGCATTCTTAATTAAAAAAATATTGCCATTCATAATATCCCCACTGACATATCTTGTCAATCTTTCCTTTTCGAATGGAACATTTCCGAATTTGATAAAAACTGGAAAAATAATTCCAATATTCAAGAGAGGTGATTCTAAACAGGAAATTACCGTCCTATAACTATTCCTTCTATATTTTCAAAAAAATTTGAGTATAGCTATCTGAAAAGGCTTATTGCATACCTACAGCTAAATAATACGATTGTGCAGAACCAACACGGTTTTCGAACTGCAAAATCAATTAACACCGCAATACATTCTTTTTATCAAGAACTTATATGATGGAGTCGGGTGAGTATCCTGTTGGGATCTTTTGTGATCTCAGCAGGGTATTTGACTGTGTCGATCATAACATCTTAACTATGAAATTATATAATATAGGAATCCAAAATCTTTCACTAAATTGGATCACATCTTACTTAAATGCACGTCAACAATACGTGAGCTCACCAAAAATAGCAAAGAACAGTATCGAAACCTGTACATCACATTATCTATCATCAACAGTAGGAGTACCCCAAGGATCAATTATGGGTCCAATTCTGTTTTCAATTTATATAAATGACATTGTGTCAGTTAACTTTTCAACTCACTTTACATTATATGCTGATGACACCTCGTTGTTGGTTTCTGTGTCAATCAGTAGTTGAAGATAATTGTAATAGTCTCTTGGCGGGTCTTTATAATTGGTTTTGCATAAATTCACTCTATCTTAATACAGAAAAAACGCAAGCAATACAATTTCATCATAGACAAAAACAACTGCAGTTTGTAGATCTAAAAATTAATAATCAATCGATAAAGTGTGTCTCTTATGTCAAATTTCTGGGCTTGCTGATCGACGAATGTCTTAATTGGAGTAAGCAATGTGAGGCAATTATTTCAAAGTTAAATTCCAGTAATTACTTATTTAAAAATCTAAGATCTGTTCTTACACAAAAACAAATGATTATGCTGTATCACGCACAAGTGGTCCCGTCTGGGGTATGGCATATCTTTCTGGAGAATGTCTACCAATTCTAAAGACGTATTTGTGTCACAGAAAAGAATAATTCGTTGTTTTGCTGGTGTCTCTCGTCCAACTGGTTGTAGAGAACAGTTTAAAAAATTGAAAATATTAACGTTGCCCTGTTTGTATATTTTTAATGTTTGTGTTTTCATATATAACAACATATGTGATTTCAAAACTAACTACCAGAAGCAAAATATCAATACAAGACGCTGTAATAATTTGTCTTTGACTTTTCCTAAAAGTAATATTACTTTCAAATCCCCTCCTATAATGGGACTACGACTTTTTAATAAATTACCATTATATATTAAATGAAGTAAAACAATAAAATCATTCAAAATTTTACTCAAATCGTTTTTAGTAGATATGTGTTTTTATTCAGTGGATGAGTTTTTAAATTTGTAAGAACTTTGTGTATATTATCCTATATTTTCCACTATGCGTCAATCTCGCTTTACTTTTAGGCTGTACTAGTTAGTTAGTTAAGTAGTTAAATTAGTTTTTAAGAAAACTGTTGACGAATTTTATACAAACTTTGTTTGTCATTCAAAAAATAAAGAATTTTATTTATTTATTTAACCGCCGAAATTGTAGAAACGAGTTAAGTCAAGCCGTGTGGGGGAAAATTGCTACTGGGGGAGCTGAATATTCCACGTCGCAGTAGTGGTCGTATTTGAGCCTTAAGCCAATCGAATATAACGGGTGAGGGAAAACTACTACTGGAGAGGCTGAATATTTCACGCCGCAGTAGTGGTCGCGTTTGGACCTTAAGCCAACCGAATTAAAACCGAAAAACTGTCACTGGGGGTGCTGAATTGACAGTCATGCATACGGGGATTTGTTACCGCGAGACTTGAGAACAATAGCCGAGTAAACTAGAGCTTTGACCGACCGAAAGCTTTCGCTTGCATTTGTTCCGTTTGAATCTGCCTTGAAGTTACCCTATAGATTCCGTTAAAACCCGCTTGTCATTAATTTTAAGTGCTTTTACCCCGTTTGTTCCTTTCGCCTGATAGTAAAAATTGTGATGATTTATTCTTTTCCTGTACCGTTAGCTATTGTAAATAAAGCTCATTGTGTTTTAATTGGCGTTTTACTTCAATTACGGGTTACTTTTCACCAACTCCATACTTGGATAGCTTCGTGTAAGGTAAGGAATTTTGAGCAGAAAATACCCAGGTTTCAAACCCATGAAGGCAAGTAAAATTTGTCCCGACTGGCCGCAGCGCTTTTCATCAACAACATAGTGACTCCTGGAGTATTTTATTCTTCACTGATGCTGTCCGGAGCAAGTGGAGCATACCACGATAAAAACGCAACCGGGGCAACCCGTTACCTGGACTTGGCGTCAAATGACAGGTAGCGACGAAAGAGCGTTACAGCGTCCGTAAATTCTTGGATCATAATAGCCTCCTTCAAATTATTATTATTATTATTACAAATTGATTAGGGCAGAGGATCTATTATGTCCCAAAAAAATACATTCCAAAAAAATACCTACTAGTAGTGAAAAAACAAATAAGAGGAATAAGAAATTATGATTAAGCTCTAAAAGTGATTAAATAAGTTACACTGATCTAGTTTATTTTTGAACATGTTGACACTTGTTGCTGAGACAATTTCCCTATCCAAATCATTTCAAATATTGAAAATTCTGTTTGGTAAAAAGTTTTGTCTCGATCTAACCGCAAAATGTTCCTTTTTTAACTTGAACTGGTGTCCTCGAAGTATCGTGTCCGTATTTAGAGTGAAAACTGTATTTAGATCACCAACATTATATTTAAGAATTCGAATGCCTCGTAACCTACGCAGCTCAAACGTGGTAATATTTGCCATGGATAATCCTTCTTCATATGAAGGTCTTACAGGTCCAAAAGCAACTCTGGTAGCCTTCCGCTGTACACTTTAAACAAAAGTGGGCCCAAAACTGAGCCCTGCGGAACTCCACTTTTAACTGGTCTTTAATGAGAAAAGGAGTCACCAACTCGAACTTTCAAAAAGTTTTCAATCCATAGTTTTAAGTTTGCTCTAATACCGAAATGTTCTAACTTGTACAGGAGTCTTCGCTTGGGAACCCGGTCGAAAGCCTCGGAAAAATCTAAATACACCACATCAACAGGTTCTCTATTATTCTAGAATGATGTCCAGTCATTCACACAATGAAGTAAGTTAGTAAGTGTTGACCGCCCTGGAATAAATCCGTGTTGTTGTTTTGGAATAATATGTTGTTCGAGGAGGAAATCCAAATCATTTCAAATATTGAAAATTCTGTTTGGTGAAAAGTTTTGTCTCGATATAACCGCAAAATTTTCCTTTTTTAACTTGAACTGGTGTCCTCGAAGTATCGTGTCCGTATTTAGAGTGAAAACTGTATTTAGATCACCAACATTATATTTAAGAATTCGAATGCCTCGTAACCTACGCAGCTCAAACGTGGTAATATTTGCCATGGATAATCCTTCTTCATATGAAGGTCTTACAGGTCCAAAAGCAACTCTGGTGGCCTTCCGCTGTACAGTTTACAGCAACGTTCTATCACGAGTTAAGTCCGGGTACCAGACTGGGCCCGCGTATTCAAGGATAGGTCTGACGTAAGTAGCATACAATTTGCAGAAGCTCTGAAAGGATACTTTTGAGAAGCATTACCTAATAAGATGAAGTCTGGTATTTGCACGTTTGGATACTGAGAGCACATGATCGGACCACGATAGTTCACTATTCACGATAACACCCAGGTCACTATGACAGGTCACTGTGATTAGAATTTGACCGTCAATAAAATAATCAAAATGTGGGTTGTTTTTATCGACGTGAAGCACCACACATTTTTCAGTGTTCAATGGAAGTAACCATTCCGAAGACCACTGATTATTGACATTAGGTCATTTTGAATAGATAGATGACTTGTGATTGGATTGTCATATATTTTTGAGTCGTCGGCATATTGCGATATTTTGCTGGAAACGTGAAACGGTAAATCGCTAGTGTCCACTGTAAACAAAAGTGGGCCCAAAACTGAGCCCTGCGGAACTCCACTTTTAACTGGTCTTTAATGAGAAAAGGAGTCACCAACTCGAACTTTCAAAAAGTTTTCAATCCCTAGTTTTATGTTTGCTCTAATACCGAAATGTTCTAACTTGTACAGGAGTCTTCGCTTGGGAACCCGGTCGAAAGCCTCGGAAAAATCTAAATACACCACATAAACAGGTTCTCTATTATTCTAGAATGATGTCCAGTCATTCACACAATGAAGTAAGTTAGTAAGTGTTGACCGCCCTGGAATAAATCCGTGTTGTTGTTTTGGAATAATATGTTGTTCGAGGAGGAAATCCATCATAGTCTCGGAAATAATGGATTCGATTGGGCGATAATTGTGGCTATCGAGCTTATTTCCCTTCTTCAATTGTGGCAAATGAGTTCAGGATCATCCACGAATCTAAGGTGGATGAGTTTTCCCTATCATGTATATGTTTCTATTTTCACACTATAAGTTAAAGATGGTGATGATTAGTTGGAGGGAAAAGGGGACTTTTCCTACACCTCTTTTTTTGTTTGGGAGAGTAGGTCGACCGTTGTTGTAGTGTTTTCGTATACATTTATCTTTAAAACTACAGGACTGTTATATTCAACAGATTCGTCATAGTTTTTTTCACATTATATAACCGTTCGTACCGTAGTGAGCTCGGAATCCATCCCTTCCTCTTGGCTAGTAATAGAGCTCAAATTCTGAGTCTGTTCCTTAAAATGTCTCTGTATATCTTATTATGGTAGTTGAGCAAGCTAATTGTTCTGTACTTTCCCATAGTGTCTTATCTCTTATTCAATGGAGTAAGCGAGTTATTCCACAAGGTCGGGATATTTCGGTTATACAAGCAACAATTTAAGATATTTTATTCATCATAATTGGTCTCCTTAAAATCACAGTCTCCGTTACTACTCCGAATTCTCCAGGTGCCCTATTATTTCGCATTCTATGGAGTACGTCATTTAGTTCGTTCCGAGAGCTGTTAAGTATGTCTTTGAAGCCTTGGTTTTTTATCTTTTGCAACTTTCCCAACTGTTTGGTGATGCGTTTCTTTTTTGTCGTTGTGCAAATTCAGTTACAGGAACTTTCAAATATTTATCTTCATTCAATTTAACATTATTTGGACTTACCCTCTACACTAGGAAGTCCAGTGATACTTATTTAATTTTGGGAAACATTTATAATATCGCATAAATAAAAACATTAAGCTGATGGGTAATAAAAGCGGCATCCTTTTTATGTGCATCGCTATACACTCGAATCCTTATCATGTATTTTGTTTACATATGTGACATATCTCGACGTCTATTTCAAGATCATGGGTCACTACAAATTCGCGTCTGTTGAAACGATGGTAATTATTTTTCTAATTAACTATACGGCGAAATGTTTTTGTTATTTTGGAGCACGTTCCCATGGTGTTAGTCTAAACACACTATCCCGTATACATCTTTATTAAGCGCGCCTCAAGCTGATCATCGTGTACGGATCGATGTTCTGTAGTCATAATTTTTATGTGTCGTGTAGCTATTGGTTAATGAACATTTTAATATCTGGATTTCTGATTGGCTGGCTGTATCGTTACGTTGGGGCATTGTTCGTTCGATAGAGATATTGGTAGGGCACATTGAATGTTTATGTCACCATTTTTGGTTGGAAATTATCATTTCACCCTATATGTGTGAATAACCAATTCGTACCATTCAATTTCCCGAGTATTGTTGGAGATTTCGGAAGTTAGGAAATATCATCTTTGGGGATTAATAAATTCAACACATAAAAGCCATCTAACATTTTTTTTTGGAGGAACTTTGAACTTTCATTGGAATGTTTTATGTGGTACCTAAGAGGGAAATATATCCATAAATAAGCCTTGAATACCATATCTTGGGTAATAACGTCTTCAACCCTTTATTAAAACTCGATCTGGCCAATTGGATTTTTTTTTGCCTTGCTTATATACTTATATATCTTCATATCTTGTTGATATTTTGGTGCTTCACCATGGTTAATTTTACTGGTCAAGTTTGAGTGGAATTAACTTAGACGGTTGAAAATTTGAACTTTACCTTGGATTTGGAAAATAATATATAGGGTTGAATAGCATTTAAGAAGAGACTCTGTCTGTGAGAAGCTGATTCTATGGGAGTAGAAGTTGTCACTAGTCACCATTCAACGTTGAGTAGAAGTTGTTACTAGTCACAATTCAACGTTTGAGGCTTTCACGCAAGTTTTGGAACTTTGATTTATTTAATATAATTATTTTGAGTAGTAGTATTGGAATTTTGTCTTTAATATCAGTCGGTATATATTATAAGCGATTGATTTCACGGTTACAGTGAACTACTTGTGGTAGGTATTTTATGACAATACTTATGTAGTATTATAACTTTACATTAAATTACTTATCAATTATTGATGCAATACTGTGATCATCATATATTAGATTATCTGTCTTACCATTTATATTTGCTTCTGTGGATTATTGATAACTACACCTACTTGTGAAGATTTCTTAAACGTTACTGTGGCTTATCCAATTGCAATATTTTGATTTATTCAAGTTGGTGTAGTATGCGTATGAGCTCATATGTTATTGGGCCATAATTTAATAATTATTCTCAGATCACCTTATTGATTACTCAAATGTAAATGTTATTCTGTTCCATAGATACGTATGGTAACTATGTTAATGATATAACCTGGAAGTGTAATATTTGGGTATAGGGACTCAAGTGTCCAGAGTTTCCTAATTTTTATTAGGTAATTGGGTACTCCTTAAGGGAAGGTTCATTTGAACGCAACCTAATGGCCTATATATATTTCTACTGAATGAACAATCCAAGCTGTAACTCAAGTCAAATTAATTAACGCTACTGGGGTAAATTGGGAAGCTTTAGGATTTTATTTAAAGTGGACTTTGGGATTTTAATTGGGGAAATTTATAGTATATCAAATTACCTTACCTTAGTGTAATTTCGGGATATAATTGGGACATACTTGGGGGAACATCGTTTTCATAACTGATTAGTAAAGATTGTGGTACTCAAGGATATTTATTACTGTTGAGGGTAACATTGGCTATTAGAGGGATAATTGTTGTTTGTTTTTTATCATTTATGTAAGGGATTTCACTCACCTATGACAAATTGTGGTTACAATTTATGAGTTTTAGGCCATTTGGGGAAACTTGGGTAAGTGACAATTGGCATTTATTTCTCCATCTAATCGGTAGTATAAGCGTGGGAAAACTTGTGTAGGTAGTTGTCGGGAGACAAGATTGCTTGGCGCCTATTCCTAAAAATAGGGAAAAAAGATGGGACCGATCCCCGATCGTCTAGAACCATTTGCCTAACATCGTTTCTACTCAAAGCTATGGAGAAAGTAGTGAATAACTACATAAGAACGGAGAACCTCGAAAATATACCACTTCATAAATGTCAGCATGCCTACAGAGTGGGTCGATCAACTGAGGCGACTCTGTATTAGCTTACGGAACTCATCCAGAGAACTTTGAGCAACAAAGAAATCGCAATGTGAGCATGCCTATATATATATATATATATATATATATATATATATATATATATATTGAGATGATATATTCAATAAGATATAAAGATTATAGATATCAGAGAGTAGTAACATAAGATAAAACAATTATAAAATAACATGTGACAACATAATTTAGTTTTTTTTAGAACATTCAGTTAACAATAGGTTTAAATATAATACCAAATATAATATAAATTCAATTTGATTAGTAGTATATAAAGTATAAGTATAGTAGCCAAATTTCTTCAAAATACTAAGTTGATTTAAGTTCAATTTACAAAGTTATTGATTAGATCATAAATTTAAGGAATCTAAAGTTTCATACTAAAAGTTTGTCAAATATATCAAATCTATAGAACTCATGAGTCATGTCCATAGATTTGGAAAATTGTTGGTTAAAATATCTATAAAAAAAAATATTTCAGATAAAGATATTTAGTTTAATAAAACCTATGCAATGAATGTGACATCTAAATATTTCATAAATAAAGTTTCTAGTTTGAAGGAAAATTAAAACAAAACTTAATTAAGATCACTCAATTTAAAATTTAGAAATAATAATGGAAAATATTATATGTGGAAAGAATTATAAATTTATATTATAGCGTATGTAGAATAAACAAGAATGTAAAAATCTTTTTGATTACAAAATATAAAATAAATAATCATTTGTCAATAATATTTCTCTGAACTTTATAAATTCCAAGTATTTCTCAAGATATCAAATTAAATCTCATTATAGTGTAATCAAAATTAAATAAATAAGTCAGATCAAAATCATTACAAATTATCAATAAGATAATTTCACGTTACAAGTTAGCATAAGACAGAACCTTAAAAGAAACCAAGCTCAATTAATTAATTTAACGGAAGCGAGACATTAGACATTAAAGATTCTTGTTAGCGACATAAATTTTATGAAATCTGTATTGGTATACAATGTCGATAAAAAAGGGAATAAGAAAACATGGGACAGAATGACCAACTGATTATTACTAATGATTATTGACAAATTATGAAGAAGGAATTTTATAAAAATGGTAAAACAAATGAAATGTTATTTTAAATTGTAGCGAATAACGAATTAAATGTGAAACAAATTGTAAACATATGCTTTTGAATATTTCTGTTTTACAATTGCCATATATCAAAATTTGAGCTGACCAATCAGAATGACTACTTGATGGAACTTTCTAGAGTGTATAAAGCTTCCGGTTATCAAGAAAGGGTTGTGAAAAGGAGGATGACGCGGGGAGAGTAAAACATGAAGCCAGAGTGATGAGATGTTTTAAAATGAGTAAATAAAAATTGATAATAAAAGTGAAATATCGTAGCAGTTAAGAAAAATAAAATTAAAAAAAAAACTTTATATAGTACACAAATTAATACAAAGTGTAAATCAAAATTCCGAGAAGTGAATAATTGAATCCAGTTTCAAAACAAATAAATCAGAATCAAGAACCAAGGCGGCGTTAGAAGTGCGGACATTTTGTGAAGCGCTGTTACAAACAGGTTAGTGATATTAAAATTTTATTTTGGCCAAAATAAGTAATAAAAAGAAGTACTGAATTAAACGATCGTTCATTGCAAACTTAATTGAAATTTTAAAAGACCTAAATTAAATAAAAATTTGTATGTAATATTGAGAATAACAAAATCAGTGTAATATTAAATAAGAATGTTTGAAGATTATATGACTTACCAGATATTTGGTTAATAACTGTAATTTGTATATGTAATAGTCTTATAAAAAATCATAATTTGATAAGTCACTAAATTTATTTTCACATTCACATATAATATATAAATATCCACTTTTACTTGCTGAAATATTACAATATAAACCGACACACTACGAAAAACGATTTTAAACAAACTGAACGTTTAAATAGAATTTTACCAACATAAAACTGTTTTCTGTGATAAAAAAAAAGGTTTTTTGTATCTGCACGTGTTTCTTTAGAAGCTTTAAGAAAATATTAGATTTATGTAAATGAGTTCATAGGCGTCACATTTATTTTGTAACCATTTCGTAATATGAATTAACATACAAATTTTAGAATTAAAATTTTGTTTAATTGCTATATAATTTCCGTTTAAGACTAGTCACCCTGAGTGTAATTAGGTTTCATTAACATTAGAAGAAGAGGAATTTTAAAATAAAAAAAAAACATTAAGGTAAGAAAAATTAATTCAATTTCACTGGGAAAAACATGTATAAATAAAAAATTTTAGTAACGTTAAAACAAATAGATTAAATTGGCATCCTAACAATTAAGTACAATACATTAATAAAGACCTGATAAACAATTAAATTTCACTCATTAAAAATAAACAATCATATAGTAATATCTGCTAGTGAAGTAATAAAAGATTTGATGGCGTGCAGAAATCTAGCTGGTAAGAGTTGAGGCTGTTACCCAAAAATACTGCGATTATACTACGCCATGATTGTGAGAGCAGCAATTACGTATGAGGCAATAGTTTGGCATACTAAAGCAAGTCAATACAGCACGAGAAAGACCCTCGACAAAGTTCAAATGCTTGTCTGTATGTGCATCACTGGAGCTATGAGATCGTTTCCAACTAGGGTACTTGAGTTCATGACAGATCTCACACCTCTACATCTGGTAACAGAAACAGGCAATTCTTAGAATAATCATCCCTATAAACTAGAGTTATTGAACATGAAAAAACTCCGGACAAATCCGTATTTGGACATCACTTGAAATTCAACAACCACAATGTCGATCACGAGAGCGGAGTAACACTCTTACACAACATAACAACCAAACATTTTTTAAAACTTGATTTGTACGAGGATATGGAAATCATGAAGGAGGTCGATAAAAACAATAAGTGCCTTAATGTACAGACAGAGTTTCACAGAAATTTTACCCCTACACATAAAAAATTTTCGATGGTGAGATCCTACTTAATGATGACAATAGTTCAGATCAGTTGGGATCAATACAACACGTGACCACAACATCATAATTCGAGCTACATTTCCAACTTCCATGGCGGGAGGTTTCGTGCTTCTGCGCCTCTTCTCTTTGGGGCCTCTTCCAGGGGATCGGCCGGTTTGTTGCTGGAGGAATGTAATACAATGTGTGTCGGAGAAAATAGCTCGAGGAGTAGTTGTTTATCCTTCAGAGACTTTCGGGTCACTTCCCTGATTGGGATTCCGGGGCGGGGTGGTGTGCAGGCGGGATTATTCTTGTCTGATTGTGAGTCACTTTTTCATTAAAGTTGTTTTTCATTCTTCCTTTTCTTTCGTGGCTCTTACTTTACTTTATAACCTGAACTATTTTCAGTTATTCTCACCATCACACATTTGTTTCTCTGAAGAGGTCATACGAACGTAATTGTTAAAGAAATTTACTAATCTTTCAAGCTTTTGTCAACTTTTGCTTCTATGATTCTCATGACGTCATCAGAGCACCGGCTGTTGTTAGCCTACCTTACTAATTACCACCTTCAGAAATTATTCATTTTCAACTTATCCTTTACAATTGTTGTCAAATGTCAAACAGGTGACTCATAAATGTTGTATTGAGTTAAATTGTATCCCCTACTTTAGGGATTCATCCATTGTACAATGGGTTGTGTGTGCTTTTTATTATTATTTTAATTAAATAGTGACTGTGTTTCAAGCACTATATTCTAATTCATTTTATTTATCTTCTAATTTGTGAGGATTTGGAGTACACCCTGACCATGTGAGTGAATTGTATCTATTTGGCTTTAGGCCCTTCTAAACCTTTTATTTTATATCGAGAATGTAAGATCAATTTTCTTACTTTTACAGGGGGCACTGATGATGGTCACTCGGGAATAACAGGAAATGAACATGCCAACACACTTGCCAGGGAGGTAACGCCCTTTATTGGCCGGAGCCTTTCTGAGGTGTAGGAAAATGATCATATAAGAAATAATTTCGGATGAAGGAGGAAACCGAAAGAGAAACACTCTGGCGGTGCCTTCCCGGGCTGGATCACTCTAAAAAGTTTCTGCGGATCTTTCACAGTACTTGATCCAAAAAGTACTTTTATCTCAGTAAAAATAAGCTACATTCCCTCACGGGCCTCCTTACAGGACACTGTTGCCTTAGAAAGTACCTAATAAGAATAGGTCTAGCAGAAATTGACGAGTGTAAATTCTGCGGAGAGAAGGAAGAATCATCTAGTCTAGAATGCACAGAAAATACTTCGGGCAAGGAACTTGTAAGAGTGAGGGTCTAACCTCCTTGAAGCTGTCCCAAATACTAGAGTTCATTAGATCCCTGGAACTGGGAGGCGAGCTGTAGTAGTAGCGAGAACAGCTCTGAGAGGGGGCACAATAAACCTTAGGTTTCAGTGCATTGTAACCCCGTTAAAATCTAATCTAATCTAAATAGCACTGGATCTAATATAAATTTTACTCACTGCAAAATTAGTACTACTTTAAATGTTGTACAAGATATATTATAATAATGTTCATGTTTATAATAGTTTCAGTAATCGTAGATTATTATTATGTATTCAATAAGTTTCTAACATATGACAAACTATTCAATATTTACGTTCTAGGCGCCAAAGTATTTTGCGTTCTAAGACATAAAAGTATTTCTCAGCTAGTGACAAAAAAGAGCCACTTCGCTAACTGATATTTTAATGAATATGTGTCTACATTTTATGAAATATTATATTTAAAATTTAAAATACATACATTATATCTAATTGCTACTTATTGATTCAATTTACAAACGTTTTTATTCTTAGTAAGCCCTTGGTGTTAGCGAAATTATGCTGATCTAGTTTACTCATTTTACGTTCAGTTTCACAATAATAAATAAATTGGGTTGTAACTGCCCTGCAGGGTTTTTCTGTCTGCACTTTTTTATATAAACATATCAAATAATCATCCAACACTCAGTTGAAATTTTTTTGTTATTTCAATATCAAAAGAAGCCTTCGACGGCGATGGGAAGTCGTTCTCGGTATATTCACACAGCAGTATTTGGCTTGCGGTGATAGGATTTTTTAATATATTCCCTACAATATCAAATCAAATCTAATTTACGGGCCTGTTGTTTTCTGTAATTTCAAAGTTACCGGAAGTTTTGTTTCTAACTAAATATAAAATATGAATAACCAAATCGTTGTTTTATTATTTTTGATTATTCAAAATTACTTCTATAAGAAACATTCATCAATCGGTATACATTTTTCGACTATTCAGAATCAAAACAGTTGGTCTTGATTCATTTCCATAACATTACAAAACCCTTACAAAATTTAGATTCATAAACAATGAATTCAGATGATTTGCAACCTCTGTAGAATGGAGATAATAGTCTGCTTGGTTTATAGAGAATGTGAAGAGGAAGATAAACTAATCAATCACATGTTGTATGACTGTCCGACACTTTAATCTACAAGCAAATCTGTGTCAAGTACATGTACATAGAGCTAAGTGAATCAGAAGAGATAATTATTTTCTCAAAAGTAATAAATCGTTTTGGAAGGTACTCCCGTGATTCAGTGAAAATTGAAAAGCGATGATAAATGACTGGGTGTTCATTATATGGGAGTCGTCCAAAAGAGATCGATGGATGTTCACGAGAAAGTGGAAACATTTAAATTATACCTAACAATGACATGCTTTCATCGACCAAATCTCAAACACTTGTCGAAAGCAAAACAAGAAACAAAAATTCAGAATTCGATGAGACCGTATTTCCGCTAAAGTGCATGATTAATCTTAGAATTATGTAGATACTCGATTATCTTAGCTATTAGTCGGTTTATGCAATTTTCTGTATGTATGTCCATAATCACAATAAATTCCAACAAACTCCATTCTAACTTTTCTCACAAACGATCAATAAACTTTTTTTCTATAATCTCCATTTTTGTTGACAACCAGAAAACAAAATAAATTAAAGGTTTTTCAAGCAATGCAAAGATTTGGAAATTATGTTACCTACTAATGTCATAGATTCGAAGAACTATTATCTACTTGGATGTTTTCTGGAAATTCAAGTTATCTGTTAGTGTATCAACTAATAATTTGTAAGAGGAAGGATCTTCCACTTTGATTTCATCTAAACTCAAAATAAATGGTTTTAAAGATTAAAACTAACTTTTCCGCATCTGTAGCCCTGAACAATATTCTATCATGAAATTGCTACTTGTATACAAACCGAAATTTCTCCAAAAATAACCAAAACTTTTGTATATCTGGATTTATAGGATCCGCTGTACTCGCTCTAGTCAACTAAAAATCAATAGGGCACATCTGTGAGACACCTTGAACAATATTCAATCATGAAATTGATCAATCATATACTATCTGGAGGCTGTATCGTGCCAACAAACTGAAACTTCCCCAAAAATGATAAAAATTTGGTACTTCAAGTACCATAGCACCCGTTGTACTGGCTTTAATGAGCTGAATATCAATATGGTTCATCTTTGAGAAGCTCTGAATTATATGCAATCATAAAATTGGTCACTTGTATTTCCTCCAGCGGCTGTATCGTGCTAACAAACTGAAATTTCTCAAAAAATGACAAAATGTCGTACCAAAATGTCGTACCATAGCACCCGTTGTACTGGCTCTGGTGAGCTGAAAAGCAATACAGTTCATCTGTGACATGTCCTTAACAATATTACATAATAAAATTGGTGACTCATTGCACTCCGGAGGCTGTATCGTGCTAACAAGACATGTAAGGAAAAGTGGTTACTCGCTATCTTAGGCATAGCCAGGATTTTTTCAATTTTATAGAAAATCCTTTTCTCCTCGTCGGGATGTGTAACCATACTTTGTCCCCTTCTTTAAAACCGCCTACTGTGGCCTGCGTGTCGTACCGACTTTTCATTGTGTCACTGGCTGCTTGAAGATTGTTCGAACTAGTTTATGAATATCGTCCAGCCTTCTTCTCAATTTGATCACGTAGTCTTCGCCTGCTAGATCCTCTCCAGGCCGACAGCCAAATTCCAGGTCACAAGGAAGCCTCATTTTACGTCCAAACAGTATTTTCGCAGGTGTTTCACCCGTGGACTCATTGACGACAGATCGATAAGCCAATGCGAATATGGAAATATACTGGTCCCAATATCTCTGATGGCTGGAAACTACTTTGGACAGGTATTTTCTAATAGTCCTGTTCATTCTCTCGAGCATTCCATCTGACTGTGGATGTAATGCTGTTGTCCTGGTCTTCTTCATTCCCAGCTTGTCGCAGATCTCCTGGAATAGATGGCTTTCGAAATTTCTTCCCTGGTCGCTGTGGACTTCCAAGGGCACTCCATACCGGCTGATAAATTCTTTCACCAATACATCCCCGACAGTTGTGGCCTCATGGTTCGGGATAGCGTAAATTTCCCCCAACTTTGTGAAATGATCCATTACAACCAATATGTATTTGCCACTATTTTCAATCGTCGGAAATGGCCAGCGATATCTAATGCAATCCTTTCGAAAGGGCTTCGAACATTGTACTGTTTCATGGGCGCCTTTCTCTTGCGATGTGGTCCATTACTGATAGCACAAGTCGTACATTTCTTACACCAGTCCTTCACATCGTCGGAGCTGTTCATCCAATAAAACCTCTCACGGATTCGCTGGAGGGTTTTCTTCACCCCCAGATGACCTCCCGATGGACTGTTGTGTAACTTCTTTAGTACATCGGCTACTCTTGTTCTCGGGATAACTAGCTGTCTCCTCGTCTCGGAACCATCATCGTTTGCAAGGACTCTTTGCAACAGCCCTTCTTCCAGGACAAGGGAGTCCCACTGAGCCCAATTCGCTTTGAATGTCGGTGAAAATCTTGACACTTCTTGCCAGGTAGGTCGCCGATTTTCTTCCTTCCACTGCCGAATCCTCTTTAGGCAAGGGTAATTCTCCTGATCTCCTCTGATTCTGGTCGATGACCATTCTTCATTGACTACAGTAGTTCTTGAAACTGCAGCTTCCCCAGATTTCACCTTGTTGTAGTGAGAGCAGTCTGTTGGGAACGGCCGTTTAGAAAGGGAGTCGGCATTTCGGTGACTCACACCAGCTTGGTGTTCGCTAGTGTCTGATTTCTCCTGTGACTGGAGTTCTTGGGTTGCAGGAGTCTTGGGGCGCTTAGAAGGACTGCGTACGTGCTCTAGCTCGTCACATTTATGGCATTTGATCTTCTTCGGCTTCTTGTTTGCCATACCTTTCAACAAGTTAACGATCTGGTCAAGTCTGTTATCGTCACCTTCTTCCTGTATGGTCCTACTTTTGTTGTATCCCGAAGCCCTCGTGGCTGCTTAATACTAAAGAGCAGCAGTCAATGCATCGACCAATGTTTTGGGATGGGCTAATCGAAGCGTCTTCTCCATATCGTGGTCACATAACCCGACAATAAAGGCTTGGATGCCTAAAAATTCCATCATGTTATCTGGTGCTGATGGATAAGCAAATCGAACTAGTCGGGCAATATCCAGTTCCTTCTCTTGAAGGGTTCCGTCACGCTTCCGCCTTCGGTTCTTCAGCTGAAATCTGTACAATTGTTCCAAATGTTCGTGACCGTATCGCATGTCCAGCTTCTTTTTTGGCTGCTCAAAGTCATCCGTTTCTTCAAGCGGTATCGTCTGAAGTACATCTAAGGCATTTCCCCGATGAGCTATAGTTAGGTTCACTGCTTTCTCCTTATCGGACCGATTATTCACTCTAGCGGCTGCTTCAAACGGACGTTGGGGCCTTGACTCGGGTAAAACTGCCAATGTCTTCTAACTTAGGGTGTGTTTCTGTCTTGCAGGGTTTCGTTTGCTCGGTCTTCTTTTCTTCCGCTATCGTGTCTTGAGTTCTTATATCTGTCATCTTTTTTTCTAACTACTTGATTTTCTCGTCCATCGTTATGATCTTATTCTCAATCTTCTCGTCCATCCTTGTAATCTTATTCTCGATTTTCTCGTCAATCGTTGACATTTTATTCATGATTTCAGATTTTAGAGACGAAATTTCATTTTCAACGTTAGCGGAAATGTCGTTTTTAGTTAATAAGATATCGGCAGATATATCGTTCTTCAAGGCAGAAATCTTGTCGTCAATATTGGCAGAAATGTCGTTCTTTATAGCAGAAATATCGTTTTTCACATTCGTTGAAATTTTCTCTTCCATGGCAGAAATATCGTTCTTCATAATAGAAATATTACCAGAAATTGACGAGATTAAGGTGGAAGCCTCGTCATTAAATAAAATTGTTTTTCGATCAAAGCCGTCATTTTCCAGTGCCACTTCTTCTGGGCCTACCTCTCTTCTTCTTTCCCTCTGGTCTTTTCCATACTACTTCTTTTACATCTCTTGAGTGTTCCATCCGTTCTAAGTGACCTAACTACTGCAGTCTTTTTTATTGGATTACTTCAATTATTGTTGAGTCATTGTATAGATCATACAACTTCTTATTTGTGCGCCTCTCCCGTCCTTCTTCTGTTTTTTTTTCGCCATAAATTTTCCTTAATATCTTCCTCTCCCAGATTTCGAGTTTGGATTTCTGCTTCTTATTCATAACCCATGTTTCACATCCGCATAGCACTGTCGGTCTTAATATTGTTTTATAAATTCTTTTCTTTGTTGCTCGTGTGACTTGTTTTGATCTAAAGATTTTGAGTAATCCTCCAGCGCATCTATTGCCCTTGGCCAGTTTAAGATCGATTTCTGCTTCTTCCTCACATATACCATTTATTAGGACACCTAGATACATATAGTTCTTGGTTTCCTTTATTTGTATTATTTTATCGTTCTGTAGCTCTAGCCGTAATGTCTCAGGCTCTTCCGTTACTGTTTTATTTCTTAGTTTCATGTACTGGCTTTTTGCTTCATTTATCTCCAACCCCACTTCTTGTGCTGCTGTCACTAGACCTTTTGCTATTTTCATGAGTTCTTTTTTTTTCCTTGATAAAAAAACCACGTCATCTGCATATGCCAAAGATTGGTGGCTTTTGTTCAGTAATGTACCCCGACGGTTGATTTTGCTCTTCCTTATAACATATTCTAATGTTATGTTGAATAGCATGGTAGATACGGGGTCTCCTTGCCTCAGTCCTTGGGTTGTATCAAATTCTTCTGATTCTTCCCCTTCTACTCTTACTACATTTCTTGTCTGCTTGAGTGTCATTTCCATCAGTTTGCATAGCTTCCCTGGAATTTTGTATTTTATCAAGACTCTCGATAGCTTAGTCCTGTTTATCGTGTCATAGGCTGCCATTTTTACATAGCAATTTATTTATATTACCCCACACCCGACACCAATGTAATGTTTTTCTTATTTATTTAAACGTTTTTATTACGGGTGTGATAGATTCATAGACACGGTAGGTTGACTTACTTAATTTATTTATTCACTACACTATTCACTAATTATATACACAGTATATGCACTTAAACTAATTTATATAATCACTTCACTAATTTATATTCACTTATTTACTGTTTATCTCACGATGTCAAATTATAAACTTAGTGCCTTTTTTACTAGATAATTCTAGATTGCGGCTTACACAAAAACAATTGCCTCTCTGGCATTTTCTAGATAAGACTGGCCACAGTAACAATGTCTAGATAAGATAGTCACAATCGTAAACAGTTCTGCGCATCCGTCATAATTTTAACTTTCATACATGGCTTAGACGGAGTCGTATCAGGGACTATACCAGTGTGCTGTTTCGTAAATATATTTAAAGAGGAAAAAAACTTCATGGAAGAACTAGAAGATTCTGTTTGATCAATTCAATATTTTAAAAATATTTTGAGGCTACTGTAATGTTTTTTAATTTAATAAAAAGTGAAATTGTCCTTCTATTATCTTGAATTTCCCACGAACGTCAAATTTGGCATTGACATTAACCTTCGAATAAAAAATTCCCGTGAAATTTATAGTTTGAAGTTCCCGCCTAATTGTCAATTTAGTTGCCTTTCCAATTAAGCGATTGCGCTATTCCGATCCGAAAGGTTAACATGGGCGTGGAACGTCTATAGTATATATGGTTTGTGATATACAACTTGTAAACGTCATCGGCGAGGCAAATTAAATACAAACATTTAGTCCTTGGCAATTCTAACTATTCAAAACTCTTCTTTGATCAGAACACGTTCTCTGCGAGGGTTAAACATCGACCATAAGAGGTTGAACGCCCGGTTAGGAGGATCATAAAAAATATAGGCAACTGTTTACTATAACATTTCTTTTAATGAATTTCGCATGTACTGGTTGGATTGAGTGGACTGTATATTCATTTCTCATGTTATAAAACGATCTAAATTACTGGACCACCGTAACTTTTTTATTTATTCAAAAGACATACATAATGACAAATCAGTTTTTTATACTATTCATAACTTGAAAAACAGAAACATATTTAATATACAGATCAAGCACGTTTTAGACTTTGGGTTTTTTATACTCTATATTAAAAAGAATCGAATTTTATCATGGTTGATATATTTTTCTCAATTTTTCTAATACAGATTGGGAGACCTATACTTAGCCCGAAGATGACGTGGACTTTTCTGAGAGATATTTCTGAATTTCCTAAAAATCCTGAGTATTGTTTTCCCCTGCTTTTCTGATTTCTATACATTCTCATGTTCTCTCTATCGTCAATTCACTTTGACCCGGTATTTTTGGAAAAATTCGATCTAAGTAGGTATATTGAAATACATTTTTCTCTAAGAACTCTATTTCTTGTACTTCCATATAGGGCCCTTTTGACTTATTTATTTCTGCAAACATAAACCTAAAAAATTAATTTTCAAATAATTTACTTTTTTAGAAAATCCTCTCTTCATACCAAAAAAGTGCTTCACTTTTATCTCACTTCCAATATTTCCTATTATCAAGAAAGTTATTTCATTTCCCAATGTTGTGTAGGAAAGAGCAAAGGCTTTTTAACTTGGATTATTTGTATGTTCACTGATCCAGAACACAATTATATGAACACCCATCAATCAAAATCAACTATATAAACCAACTTTTGCCGTTAAAATTGAATTAAAAATTACAAATTCTTTCAAAATACGTCAATTAATTAGAATAATAAACATATCGTGTTTCTCTTTCTGGAAAGATGAAGTTTTCTCTGACTTTTTGCTAATAAAACTGGAGCGTAATGGTGATAGCCAATATTGTATGACAAATTACTCCACCACCTTTTTCAGAAGATTCATCATTGCTTACCTGGAAAAATTAGAATATCACTGATATAATCGCCAGCTTGGATCTACTGTTTTTTCAACTGAAAAATGGCTTATGAATCTTGAGTTTTTCACCTTGATGAGTTTTTTTCACCGGACAAACAAAAATTGGATTGAAAATTACTCGTATGTTATTTTATGCTAGAATGGCATGAAAATATAAAAAAATTTGCCTTGAAATCTATATTCGGAAACACGCTATGTTGATCAAATTGCGTCATATCCATTTTTCCTCAAATATGCTGAAAATATTAAAAAACTCATTTTACATTGTGAGCTAATGAAGCAACATTTTATTTAGATATAAAGTTTCAATTGGCATACCTACCTCAAGTGAGGAAGATGTATGTGTATTTTGAAAAGATTTATAGGGATACAGGAATATTATTTTCAAATTTAGATACTAACTGTTTCTTCGTTTACACAATTATTGATCAAAGTCAATTATACTTTATTCATGCGTTAGAATTGAGTTCCAGCAAACAGTTATTTTAGAGTAGCACAACTATGTATGGTTCTGCATATGATTGAATATGTTCAAATATCTATCAAGATACAAGGCTACTATCAGATGGAATAGTGATTAATGCTTCTCTAAATACCCAACATTAATCATACACCGATTATCTATATTTTCTGGTAGTATATATATTTTTCTATTTGTCATTTCTTTCGTGTCTTTCTAAAATTGATAATAAAACCTATTTCTTCAAGACTATTTGTTAATCAACATTGACAAATACAATTAGGATTAACTTGTTTTTTCAGCTTTTGATTTAATAATCTGATTGTTTTAAGTATCCATTAGAGTTTACACAGTGAGCATGTAAAAGATGGAACAAATTCGTTAAAAGCTTGATCTGGCAATTGGGGAAAAAAGCTCAGACACGTCGATTTTATTTTTCAGTTATTTCAGGTATAGGAATACCATATTTTGGTAGTACCATCAAAAAGAACGCATTTTTCTGTGTACGGATGTTGATTCTTTTAAGCTATTGCATAACTTCTATCGCGGGCCTTGAGCGTGGAGACCGAATCCAGAAATTCCGTAACGAAAATAACTTAACACCCCCGACTCCGACCGGCACAGCGGTGATACTTTTTAGTTTTGCCATAGGTGTATAGGTATTTATCATCTATGTACAACAGTGAATATCTGTACTCGTATAATCTGTGTAAAAAATAGTGAAAGAAAATGAGTGAGTACTCTATATACATACATTGTATCATTATTATAACAAATGCAGTATTATTTTTTGTTTTGTTAATTTATATTTTTATGTATAGGTAATACATATTAATGCCGCGCAGAGAAAGTATATATGATATTATATATATATATATATATATATATATATATATATATATATATATATATATATATAAATGTACATCGCGCGAAATTCGATGATCAAACTCTTGATATCGGTATTTTTGTTCAAATTTTTTGAATGAATAATTATTTTGGTGTGTAATTACACTATTAATACCTAATAATTTATACCTATTATTTATACCTATAATATTTTCTTTTTATAGAAAAGAAAAGTATAAGGAGCTAAAAAGAAAAATAAATTGTGAATGTCAAAGTGTAGAACTCTATGCAATAGCTTTACCGCGGCAGTCTACGAGTGCCACACGTCTTTTTTTATGTTAATATATTACCGTCTGTTAGAGAAATGAAATGTATTTCATTCATAATAATGTAATTTATGAAGATGTAAGCAGGAATTTTTATATTTTTATACAACGATTTCGATAGTTGCTCCATAAACTGAGAAATTATTTGTTGTGTGTTTTTATACCAAAATAAATAAACTGTTTATATGACTACTGTTTTATTTTTTCCAATTCAATTACCATTTATGGTCCATCGTTTGATATTTCATTCAATTTAACTCAATAATGATTAGATGTTGAGTTAAATTAAATGAAATATCAAATGATGGACCATAAATGGTAATTAAATTGGAAAGAATAAAACAGTAATCATATAAACAGTTTATTTATTTTGGTATAAAAACACACAACAAATAATTTCTTTCACAAATTACTTTTCTTCACAAACAGAGTGACAATAAATAAACTATATTGTAAAAACAATGCAATAATTAAAAAATTATTTGAGTAACATACATTCTAGATTGGAGTATCATTAGATTTTTAAATGATAAATCAAGATAAACGTAGGAAATTATTTATGAAAAGTTTATATTAATTCATTTATTTATTATTATACTCCTATAAACACACAAAAATGGACAAACTACTGACGTATAACTGCTACTTACTTAATCAAAAAAAGTGTTAGCAATGAGTGGTTAACTACTATTTTTGGCAACTTCCTGTGAAAAAAACATTTGAGTATAATTACTGTGATTGTTAGATCAAAAATAATTGCAAATACTAGGTACCAAGTAATTATATATAAGAGTGCTAAACAGTACTTGTTACTGTACAAAATTTAAAATAATATATCTAACATTTCATTTCATTTTAAAACACATCTTTGTCTCTTCACTGGAAGTATTAAATAGGTTTATATCACAAGCTTAAAACTGGTATATTGCATATTTGTATATTTCTACATTTTAAAGCATCACATAAGGCAGTTTAAGTTACTGTGCAGCTCCTGGCAGTCTATGATTGTTAAAATGTTCCTTAAGAGCTCTTAAAAATCCCACCGTCTCGGGGAAGTCCTTTCTTGTTTCTGGTTGAGCTTCTACAAGTAGACACACAAAATAACAATAATAAATAAGTAAACAGATAAATATGTTTGAAAATTTATATTACCAATAGAAAACAAAATGCGCTTACTATTGAAATAATAAGTTTACACATGTTTTTGTACTAAGCCAATAAAATATCAAAAAATGTTTGAATGTTTAATTTTTTTTGAATTCCTTTATTGGGGTTTCCGATTTTTTTAGGAATTCTTGATTTTTTTGGTGTTCAACTATTTTTTGATTTATTATTTTTTGTCTTTATTGGATATTTTGGATTTTTGGTTACCGCTAGATCAAATACTTAGACGAAATGCCTCAACAAAAGTTAAAACTCACTTTCCTCTACCATAAATTGTCATACCATGGGCAATATATGAAAATCAGCAAGGGGTCAATACCTTCCATCCCATAGCTGGTGGAGGGAATAGCTATAACATAAAATAAAACACAGATTATTATTTTTTCAATGGGTACATTTTAAAATGGAATTATGATGTACACACTAGCTATAGGTTGAGTGGATGAAAGACGGGTACTGAGTGAGTCATTTTATTAAAATTATAGCTACGCGCTTTCAGCCATTGGGCCATTCTAAAAGCTGTCGTCAAGAAAAAAACATACGACAGGTGTCAAAAAACATCAAACCCTGTAACTGCTACATACAATGAAATAAAATGTTTGATGTTACCTCATTATTTAAGTAAAATTTGTTAAAATTACCCTATAAAGAGGGTGTACACACATATCCTCTAGTTGATAATTTTAAATTAGACGTTTCGTTATGTGAATTACAATTGTAGACCCTCTTTATAGGGTATTCTAACAAATTTTACTTAAATAATGATGTAACATCAAACATTTAATTTCATCGTATGTGGCAGTTACAGGGTTTGATGTTTTTTAACACCTGTTGTATGTTTTTTTCTTGACGACAGCTTTGAGAATGGCCTAATGGCCGAAAGCGCTTAACTGAAATTTTAATAAAATTACACACTCAGCACTCGTCTTTTCATTCACTCAATTAACATTTTAGAATATCCAAAATATATGTGTATAAATAGAACGACACAAAGAGACAGAATAGGACAAAATGTGACGATCAACACCTTTAATTTCGGAAGAGTACAACGTTTTAAGTATCTGGGGGCCGTAATCACAGCGGACAACGATGTTACCGAAGAAATAAAAGACAGAATCCAATCTGCAAACCGCTGTCTATTTGCACTGAATAAGCTCATAAAATCAAAAAATCTCACAAGAAGTTCAAAGATCAAAATCTATAAATCCATCGTCAGACCTGTAATAACATACGGATGCGAAACGTGGACCATGACCAAAGCAAACGAAGAAAAGCTCAGACGCTTTGAACGAAAAATACTTAGAAAAATTTTCGGACCTCAACATGACATCACCACAAACCAGTATAAGATCAGAACCAATATCGAATTAAAAGCACTCTACAACGACGCCGATATTGTCCAAGAAATTAAATCACAGCGACTAAGATGGGCAGGCCACGTGCACAGACTGAATAACGAAAGACTTGTAAAACTGGTATGGGAGGAGATTCCCACAGGCAAAAGACCACTCGGACGTCCCAGAATGCGATGGAGAGATAACATCCAAGCAGATCTCCGGAAAATGAACATTCCATTTGACCCTAGGTTGATGGAAGACCGAACAAATTGGAAAAAAGTTGTACAGTCAGCCAAGACCCACCCAGGGTTGTAGCGCTACGTGATGATGATGAATATCCAAAATTATAGCATGCTATATTGAATACAATGAAACTTACCATCAATTTTTGTTAATTTCCACTCATATGGGAAGACAAATCAAACTGTCTCAAAAACCTCCCTTCATCTTTTTCAAATCTAAAGAAACACTGTTTTTGAGAATGAAGGAAACATATCCTCCATCGTTTCCTCGTCGACAAATTTAATTATTTATTACCACTGCGTTTCAACCATATTAATTTCATCTTCCTGGGCTGGAGGAACAAAACAGTAAAAATAAATATTTACTTTAGTAATGTAACAATTTTCAGTTTAGCTAATGTAAAAAAACTACCATGATCTCTAAAGGTGTCGATTAAATTAGTAAAAATTCTGTGTTTTATAAAAATGAAGAAAATGGTTTTTAATTGGGAAAGAAAGAACGCTCAAATTTATTTAATAAAACTTACCGAGTACACAATTTATTAGACTCCTTCAGAATACACTTTGACATTGTCTTTACAATTGATAACAATAAAACAACGATACAACAGATAAATATGACACTATAGCACTTAAAAAATACACCAAAATACCGAAACCTTATAATAACCTCAACACTTGAACTGAGAAACGATAACAGTATAACAGATAACATGTGGGGACGAGCAATACGACATCGCGCATACGCAGTATTAAAAATCAATAAAATTTGATTACTAACGACGTTACAGTTTTCGTTAACTTTTTGGAATTATCTACCGATTTTAGTTACTCGACAGGCTCTATAGATGGCACGGTCTGCAGTGTCCCTAGCTTGACGCAGACAACTGACGTCAAAAAAACCGCGAAAATAGCGAAACCAAAATGATAGGTAAAGAACATAGCTTCTAATAGGTAGTTGAGTTTTTTAAATATTATACCTTCCCATAATAGAGAGCGCTACTAATTTACATACATACATTTCGTATAATGCAGTAAGGGGTTAACATACGGTTATGTAACATAAAAAATATGACAACCGTACACAGAAAAATGTGTTCTTTTTGATGGTACTATCAAAGTAGGGTATTCCCATTTTAAAAGAATCATAGGTACATCATAACTCGAACAGTGATAACGTCAACAAAAATATGAGTACACCAAAAAATGCATTACTAAAAAATATAATCGACGTGTCTCAGCTATTTCCCCAATTGGGAGATCAAGCTTTTAACAATTTTGTTCCAACCTTTACGTACTCATTGTATATAAAGTAAACGAAGCTTATAAAACTGACGATTTTTTCCAAATCCTCTTCAGTTATTTTAAATGATTCATAGCGACTGAAATAGTCTTCGTTTTACGTTTAGGATTCTCGGTAGAAATAAATTGTTCATAATGGCATTTAATGGATTTTTTTACTCCGCGTCTCTACTTTTATCCCGAATTAGCATGTCAGATGAGTGTTCAGTCGCGGAGAAAACTTTTGTTGTTATCGATTACAAATATAAATCACAGCTCCTGAACATTGTTTCGAAAAAGTTCGAAATATGTGTGCTTATTTAGAGCTTCACTTTGGAAAATACGCCCGTTTAATTGAGCTACATTTGAAACTTACGACAATGGATACTGGTTCCATGAAAGTGAAATGTACAATTTACTAAACGATTTTTCCTAGTGGAGTAGTATATCTACAGCTCGATTTCACCCTGCAAATTGTGATGGCATTACTACCATTATAGTTTCAACAGTAGCGTTATGATTAAATATTCATGTATTATTCATATATTAATCGATGTCTCAACGTTTTAGTATCAATACCACCTTAACTCTGTGTACTTTGATAAGTTTAATCAGTTCATCGACCGATTTTTATACGTATTGACGTTACAGTCTAGCCTCTTGATTCTTTCCGTGCTGTTAATCACTAAGACATAACGCACCTAATCAACCTGAAAAATAGTAATACTACGACTATTACTAGATAAAATTGGTATTGATCTTAGTTGGAAACAACACAGATGAGAGTTCAGCGCCTCTTCACGAGATGGCTACTGGATGTGAAACAGCCATCAAACAACTTTGTCCATATCCCATCTGTTGTAAATTTGTCTGAGAGAAGTTGAAGAAACGAACAGAAATAGTAATTATGGTAGATACCTAGGTATACAGGAATAGAACGGAATGTGGAAGCCTATGAGATTGTTCAGAAATAAATCAAAACATCATCACTGGAACGTGAAATAGAAGTTGGAGAAAGCAAACTCAACTACGGTATGCAATTACGGTAACAATTTAAAGGAAGATTACAATTACAAAAAGACGGAGGATATTGGAGAGATCTGTGGTCAGCAAGATGTAGTAAGATGGTCCAGAATAAACTAAGACAGTGTAGAGACCATGTGGATATAATGCCCAACGACCGACCATCTAAAATAGCAAAAATGGTAAACCCAACAACGCGAGAATCTCACGAAGACCACAAAACATGGACTTCGACAACATAAGAATGAGGAGAAGACAAAATATCTGAACAATATCTCAATCCTTCAGCCAGAGAACTACAGTGTACTGTTATGAAAAGGCACACTGGTATAGTTCCTGAATCCGACTCTGTCTAAGCCATGTGTGAAAGTTAAAATTATGGCGGATGCGCAGGGATTTCTTAGAACTGTTTACGATTGTGACTATCTCATCTGGAAATTGTTTCTGTGACCAATCTTATCTAGTAAATCTCCTAGCCAATTGTTTTTTTGAAAGCCGGAATCTAGAATTATCTAGTTCAAAAATGCACTCATATACAAAAGACCGACCATGGAGAGTTAGTTTAGTTGATAAAGTGATCTCGACAAATAAACAATAATACACTGAAATAGCGAACAGTAAAGTGTTGATATAAATTAATAATTAAGGTTGTGTGCATATAAATAAAATTTAAGTGAATAGTTAAGTGTATATAAATTAAGTGTTAGTGAGTAGTTTAGTGTTTAAATAAATTCATACGTAGCCACACCGTGTGTTTAAAGTTTATCCCACATGTTTACTGTTTAAATAAATTAGAAAAATATTACATTGGTGTCAGAAGTGGGATAATATAAATAAATATCTACGTAAAAATGGCCAAGAGACGAAGGGACTTCAAAGTGACCAAGTTAAAAGCAGAGTTGGAAGATCGTGAGTTGGAAACGTCCAGTAAGAGAACTGAATTAGTAGAAAGACTTAAAGTGGCACTAGAGAATGACGGCTTTGATCCATAAACAGTTTTATTCAATGACATGGACGAACAGATTTCTGCCATGGAAGAGAACATGGACGAGAAGATTTATGTTATGAAGAACGACATTTCTGCTATTATTTCTGCCAACATGGACGAGAAGATTTCTGCCATGGACGAGAAAATTTCAACGAATATGAAAAACGATATTTCTGCTAAGAAGATCTACATTTCTGGTGATATTGACGACAAGATTTCAGCTTTGACGAACGATATATCTGCCGATATCTTATTAATGAAAAACGACATTGCCGCTGACGTTGTCTCTAAAATTTGAAATCGAGAGTAAGATGTCAACGATGGACGAGAAAATCGAGAATAAAATGTCAACGATGGACGAGATAATCGAGAATAAGATTACAACGATGGACGAGAAGATTGAGAATAAGATTACAACGATGGACGAGAAGATTGAGAATAAGATTACAACGTTGGACGAGAAAAGCAAGGAGTTAGAAAAGCGATGACAGATATAAGAACTCGAGACACGCCACCGAAAGAAAAGGAGACCGAGCAAACGAAACCTTGCAAGACAGAAACACATCATAAGTTAGAAGACATTGGCAGTTTTACCCGAGTCAAGGCCCCCACGTTCGATGGAAAAATGTCGGGGACCAATTATGTGAAACAGTTTGAAGCAGCCGCTAGAGTGAATAATTAGTCCGATAAGGAGAAAGCAGTGAACCTAACTATAGCGCTTCGGGGAGATGCCTTAGATGTACTTCAGACAATACCTTTGGAAGAATCGGATGACTTCGAGCAGCTCAAGAAAAGGTTGGACATACGATACGGTCACGAACATCTAGAACATTTGTACAAATCCCAGATGAAGAACCGAAGGCAGAAACGTGATGAACCCTTCAAGAGTATGAAGTGGACGTTGCCCGACTAGTTCGATTTGCTTGTCCGTCAGCACCAGAGAACATAATGGAATGTCGGTGCATCCAGGCCTTTATTGATGGCTTACGTGACCCCGATATGCAGAGGACGCTTCGTTTAACCCATCCGAAAACATTAGTCGACGGATTAACTGCCGCTCTTGAATATGAAGCAGCCACGATGGCTTCCGAATACAGACAAGGTAGGACCATACAGGAAGACGGTTACGATGACAGACTTGACCAGATCGTCAAATTCTTGAAAAGTATGGTAAACAAGAAGCCAATGAAAATCAGGTGCTGTAATTGTGGCGAGCTAGAGCATGCACGCAGTTCGTGTAAGAGTCCTACGACTCCTGAAAACCAAAAACATCTTAAATGCAAAGCATCCAAGAAAAGCTCGAGGTACAATAAAGGTAGGACCATGCAGGAAGAAGAAGACGATGACAAACTTGAGCAGATCGTCAACTTGTTGAAAGGTATGGCAGACAAGATACCGAAGAATATCAAATGCCGGTATTGTGGCGAGCTAGAGCACATACGCAGTCCGTCTAAGCGCACCAAGACTCTTGTAACCCAAGAACTCCAGTCACAGGGAAAATCAGACAGGGGTGAACATCCGGCTGATGTGAATCACCGAAAAGCCATTTATTTGCCTAGACGGTCATGCCCTGTAGACTATTCACAATGCAACAAGTCGAAATCTAAGGAAGTTGCAGATTCAAGAACTACTGTAGTCAATGAGGAATGGTCACCCACCAGGATCAGAGAAGATCAGGAGAATGATCCTCACCTGAAGATGATCCGGCATTGGAAGAGAGAAAATCGGCCACCTACCTGGCAAGAAGTGTCAAAATTCTCACCGAAACTCAAGGCGTATTGGGCTCAGTGGGACTCCCTTGTCCTGGAAGAAGGGCTGTTGAAAAGAGTCATTGAAAACGATGATGGTTCCGAGATGAGGAGACAGCTGGTTATCCCTAGAACGGGAGTAGCTGATGTACCGAAGAAGTTACACGACAGTCCATCGGGAGGTCATCTGGGAGTGAAGAAAACCCTTCAGCGGGTCCGTGAAAGGTTTTATTGGATGAACAGCTCCAACGATGTGAAGGCCTGGTGTAAGAAATGTACGACTTGTGCTACGAGTAATAAACCACATCGCAAGAGAAAGGCACCTATGAAACAGTATAATGTTGGAAGCCCTTTCGAAAGAATTGCTTTAGATATCACTGGACCATTTCTGACGACAGAAAATGGTGGCAAATACATAGTGCTTGTAATGAATTATTTTACAAAGTGGGTGGAAATTTACGCTATCCCGAACAAAGAGGCCTCAACTGTCGCGGATGTATTGGTGGAAGAATTTATCAGCCGATATAGAGTGCCCCTGGAAGTCCACAGTGACCAAGGAAGAAATTTCGAAAGCCATCTATCCCAGGAAATTTGCAACAAGCTGGGAATGAAGAAGACCATGACAACAGCATTACATCAACAGTCAAATGGAATGGTCGAGAGGATGGACAGGACTATTGTAAAATACCTGTCCAAAGTAGTTTCCAGCCATCAGAGAGATTGGGACCAGTATCTTTCACTATTCACATTGGCTTATGGATCTGCCGTCAATGAGTTCACGGATGAAACACCTGCGAAAATCCTGTTTGGACGTGAAATGAGGCTTCCTTGTGACCTGGAATTTGGCTGTCGGCCTGAAGAAGATCTAGCATGAGAAAACTGTGTGATCCAATTGAGAAGAAGACTGGACGATATTCATGAATTAGTTCGAACAAACCTTCAAGCTGCCAGCGACAGAATGAAAAGTTGGTACGACACGCAGGCCACAGTAGGCAGTTTTGAAGAAGGGGACAAAGTATTGTTACACAACCCGACGAGGAGAAAAGGATTTGCTCCAAAATTACAAAAATCCAGGGCAGGTCCATACTTAATCAAGAAAAGGATCAATGATGTTATATATGGCATAAGCAAGATCCCCAACGGAAAACCAAAAGTAGTTCACCAAAACTGACTAGCGCCATTCGAAGGAGACCTAGACCTAGAGAAAGGAGAAAACAATATTCGAGATGTGTCTGACCCTACCTTCGATGAATTTATGGGCGCGTATGGAGGTACCGGGAAATCTAGATATGTAGTCACTTCGGAACAACAACAAGATTTGTTCACTCTCCCGGTACATTATTCACTGGCATACAACATCCCCGCCCGTATCAAGAACGCATGAGGGTTGGCAACCTTCTTTCGAAAGAAGTTCGGGCAATTAGAAAAACTTGAAGACCAGATACCAGCCACTGGCAAGACACTGAAACTAAAACATAATTCGCGGTACGTGTTCTACGTGGTAACTAAAAATTAATTTCAAGATCAATCTACCTACCGCGATGTATGCGAAGCACTTTGAAACCTCCGAGAGCATGTATTAGAATCCAGCGTGAAGAAACTGGGTATGCCCAAGATAGCGAGTTATCAGTTGGATTAGCGAGTCATCAGGAACATGGTGGAGGTTATCCTCCAAGATACAGGCGTCCAGATATTAATTAGTAGCTACAACCCCCGTTATCAGTATCCGATGAAGACGGTGCCCTGTTATTTCCATGAGATCGGAAAGTGTAGAAATGGGGCCAGTTGCCGATTCAAACATCCAGTCTCGGCTACACAAAAGTTCCAGGAGGAACTTCCATTCAAGGAGGGGGTAATGTTACGAAATAGCACACTGGTATATTTCTTGAATCCGACTCTGTGTAAGCTATGTATGAAAGTAAAAATTATGGCGGATGCGCAGGGATTTCTTAGAACTGTTTACGGTTGTGACTATCTTATCTTGACATTGTTTCTGTGACCAGTCTTATCTAGAAAATTGCAGAGCTAATTGTTTTTGTGTAAGCCGGAATCTAGAATTATCTAGTGAAAAAAGGCACTCATATATAAAGGACCGAACATGGAGAGTTAGTTTAGTTGATAAAGTGATCTCGACAAATTAACAAAAACACACTCAAATAGCGAACAGTGAAGTGTTGATATAAATTAATAATTAAGGTTGTGTGTATATAAATTAAATTTAAGTGAATAGTTAGGTGTATATAAATTAAGTGTTAGTGAGTAGTTTAGTAGTTAAATAAATTAGTAAGTAGCCACACCGTCTGTTCAAAGTTTATCCCCCCCGTTTACTGTTTAAATGAATGAGAAAAATATTACAGTATCTTAACGAAACGGTAGTGTCAAAATACCATCAATGCATTGTCGCTGTATGTAAAAAAATTGCCTGAACTATTGCTAAAATAGATGATAAAACTGTTTTTGTCATACTAATGCTCACACTTCTCTTGATTGCACGATATGTTAAATAACGGTCTTCTTAGAATTCTAAAGTCACAATAAATAGTAGCTCGAAAATTTTGGAAGATATTTCTATTATTTGGCCCGGAAGTAATTTTCAACTTACTGTAAAGAACACAAATAATATTTCTCGAACCTCAAAAAGTTTTAATTACTAACACTGTTAGAAATGTCAAACTTCACTAAATATTCCACCTGGCAACACCAGTTTTGTTAGTTTTCAATACATAAATGGTGACTCCGTAATTTGCAAGATTAAGTACGTTTTTTGATTCAACGTAATGTAATGAATGTAAAAATATGGTGGGGCTTTCCAATTATTACACGAATAGCAACACAATTCTAGTTTGAAAAATATGCATGCTTAAAAATGCTATTATCAATCCGTATACGTATCTAGTTACAAACACGAAATAGGCTACATTATGAGGAATAGTGAACAGCGAGCAGCTGGCATATTTGTAATGAATATTAAACTCAAATTGTATGTACAAAATTTGTGGTTGAATCATGGAAATGTCGGATTTGACGCTGTACTAATTGTAGTTATTTGGTGAAAATTAGTTTTTTTTATGAAGAGGAACCAATTCCAAACAAAATAACGAATATTTCATTTGATAATTTCAAAAATGCTTGGGAAGTATGAAATTTCTTAAATTAATGTGGAATACAAGAAAAATAGACCAAATAGGAACTCAATAGCCAATCTGAAAACTCAATACTGAGATTATTTGTTTTAATGAGGTTTTAATGCGTTCCTTGAAACTACACGACAACAATGACAATATCCGAACCACGTTTATTTTGTTGCAACAAGTCTCCTCATTGCCTGTTCTAAATTAATCAGTGCCAGTATGGATGTATCTCCAGAAAAATTGGCAATTGTAGCTGTATGTTATAATTACACTCCTAAACAGTACCTTTCTACTCAGCGACTTTTATTCGTCCTAACTTATAGTAGTCACTAATTAGTGATTGAATAGAAAAGATCTCAGTTTGTATTTCATATCCTCATGTCTAACCTTATGCTTGTGCTTACTTCAATATTAATAGCCCAATTCGGCTATGTCAGTAACTCAGAATCATTTTTTGTGACAGGAATGCGCTTGGCCTCGGGATTAGAATATAGATGTTCAATAAATTATATCTTGATAATGTATTTATATATATTTATATATACAGGTTGTCTCGCATAAGAACCGACACAGAGCAAAGGCGTATAGGGGAGCCCAAAATATGACGATTGGGGGCAATTTACCTCTATATCAAGTTCCATCCCTAAGGAGTTATAGGATCTCAAATTGGGGCCCAAAATTTCGAAAAAAATTAATTTCTTTGCAACCCTTCAACTTAAAAATACTAAATTTGGTACACTGTATGAGTCTGATAAGAGCATTAAGTAATCGTAAGTAGACGGCGATCGAACCATTTTGGGAGGTGACCTAACCTTAAAATTTCACAGAATTTTTTGATCTCTCTTTCGATTTGAAAATATCATACCATGGATAACTTAATTCTCAAACTTTTTTTACTCTTGTAATTTTGCACAAAACTTTGTCATTGTCAAGGAAAAATCGAATAACCAAAGACATGTTCTCAACAATGTTATTTAAAAAGTTACAAAAAAGTCAAGAGTTGGCTATGAATTTATACGTCAAATTTGACAATTTGGAATTCAGTTCGTATAGTAAGTAAATTGTTACAATTTTTTTAAATTAGTGGAAAATTCTCATTTAGCGAACAGGTGGATATGTTATTGAACTTAGGTTTTTGTGAAGGGAACTGTAGAAGAAGCATGGAAGAATATCGGAGGAGGTTTCCTAATCGCGTAGTTCCTCACAGAGAAACATTTTCTAATGCTGAAAGACGGACTAGAGAAACAGGAAAGTTTTATAGTGTTAATCGAGGACGGAATGTTCAAATGAGTGTGCGAGATGAAGAACTCATTATGGACGATCAACGGCATATTAGCTCTAGAACTTTATCTAGACAGAGTGTCATATCAAGATCAACTACTAGACGTAATTTACTCCATCCATATCATGCTCATAAAGTGCAAGAATTGTTACCTCAAGACTTGTTTTAGCGAGTGAATTTCTGTCGATTTATTTTACGTCAGGATATTCACTTTCAAAAGAAGATTCTTTTTACGGATGAGGCTTGCTTTACTCGTAGAGGTATAAAAAATATGCATAACTATCATGAGTATTCAGATGAAAACCCTCATGTAATAACTCCTCGAGATTTCCAACGTGAGTTTAAGATTAACTGTGAAATAGTTTTCTGACCGAGTCAATGTGTGTAAGTACAGGTTATGGGATTATGGTCAATGAAACAACGAAAATCTATAATTTTTTCAGCCAACGTTTCGACCTTTATTGGATCATCTTCAGGGCGTCTACAAGAAACATACAAAGAATGTATTTTTTTTGTGTGATACACTAAACACAAAAGTCATCAAATTTGTTAAAATCAAATAAAATTTGTACAATAGTATATGTAAGAAACGACAGAAACTATAGTTAAAATATATTAAAAGGTATTTTTTTTAAATATCAGTTATGAAAACCACAGGAAAACAGGTGAGATCCTTCAATGTCATTAATTGCGACATGCAGTTAGAGTTTACTTATGAATTATATGATGTTTATTATCTTTCAACGCCCAATATCTGCCAGTTTAAGTGGTTTAACTGGTTTTTGAACTCGTTTCTCACCTGATATCTTTAAAATTCATTTTATATCCAGTTCCCACCGTACCCAAACATGAACACAAACAACAAATTGAAATGTTATTTCCTTTTTTGATGGAAATTTTTTTGGAAGGCCTGATATGATAGGGAATTTGCTCAAGAAGAAAATCAATTTTGGTAAGTCTTTGTTTGTTTAACATAGTTTTAATTAGGTTTTTTCATCTGGTTTTCGTTATTTTGTGAGTTATTTAAGTATCACAAAAAATTGTTTCTTAATATTAGCAACAATAGATTCACATTTAATCAAAGAATATCTTTTTAAACATATTCATGATCATAAATTGTACCGTAATATCAATTTTCCTGTAAGTTTTTTGGTTCTCTCAATTAATTGAGAGGTGGGGGAGAGGGAAAAAGTTCTTTTCTTCATTTGATTTTTTTTCCTCTGGTCTATATTCCTGTAGAACTATACTGGGGATTGTACCTACACAAATATTTGCAACAATATACAACCTTAAACTAGCGGATATTGGGCGTTGAAAGATAATAAACATCATATAATTCATAAGTAAACTCTAACTGCATGTCGCAATTAATGACATAAAAGGATATCACCTGTTTTCCTGTGGTTGTCATAGCGTTATTTTAAAAAAAATTAACTTTTAATAATATATTTTAACTATAGTTTTTGTCGTTTCTTACATATAGGTACTATTTTACAAATTTTATTTGATTTTAACAAATTTTATGACTTTTATGTTTAGTGTATCACACAAAAAAAATACATTCTTTGTATGTTTCTTGTAGAAATACATTCTTTGTATGTTTCTTGTAGACGCCCTCAAGATGACCCAATAAAGGTCGAAATGTTGGCTGAAAAAATAATAGATTTTCGTTGTTTTATTGACCATAATCCCATAACCTGTACTTTAAGATTAACGTTTGGGTCGGCCTTATCGATTATTATTTGATTGTACCAGTTATTGTACCAAACCAGCTAACAGGCGAAACTTATTTAGAGTTTCTCCAAAATATTGTTCCGAATTTGTTTGCCGATTTGCCATTACGATTGAGATTGCAACATTGGTTTATGCATGATGGAGCATGACCTCATTTTAGTGTCAATGTAAGAAACTTTTTAAACCGCCAGTATCCAAATAAGTGGATTGGACGAGGAAATAATTGTCCTCAAGATTGGCCTCCCCGCTCACCGGACCTCAATAATTGTGATTACTTTCTTTGAGGGGGAGGAGGGCGTTAAAGGAGTCTGTTTATTATTTTTCAGTTGATTTCCGAGAAGAATTGTGGAATCGCATTGGAGACAAATGCAATATAATAAAAAATTATCATCAGCTACTGGCCAGAGTCCACTTCAATTTTCGGAGAAGAATAATTTTGTGTCTAAAAGAAAAAATGGTGATCATTTTAAGCAATTTCTTTAAATTAAAATGTTCATGTTCTTTCTACAATATTATTAATTTGTTTTTCCAATAAATTGTTTTTATTTAAATGTATCTATTAATTTATTAAATCTGAAATAAAATTCATGATATAAATTGAGTAAATTACGTCTAATAGTTATTCGACTTTTCCTTGAAAATGACAAAGTTTTATGCAAAATTCCGAGAGTAAAAAAAGTTTGAGAATTAAGTTACCCATAGAACGAAGATAAAATATTTTAAATCAACTGACAGATGAAAAAATTCTGTGAAATTTTATGGTTATCCACTTGTTCACTAAATGAGAATTTTCCACTCATTTAAAAAAAATTATAACAATTTACTTACTACAAGAACTGAGTTCCAAATTGTCAAATTTGATGTATAAATTCGTAGCCAACTCTTGACTTTTTTGTAACTTTTGAACATTGTTGAAAACATGTCTTTGGTTATTCGATTTTTCCTTGAAAATGACAAATGATTGCAGATACCCTAAGTTATGTTTCAAACGGCAGTTGAAATTGTTGCCTGTATGTGATGAGAAATTTAATTGAGCAAAGCAAGTAAAGTCGTATTTTGATTTTATTGACGCATCTGATATTTGGGATAATATTAGCGCTGTTAAACTAAAAATTAATAGAAAGCCGTTGCTCTCACGGTATTATCAAAAGCTACATTTATTAGACGCTACACGAAAAGAAAACAGCTCATTCCTTACATTATATAAATCACTTTCTAGCTGTTCGTTGCCCAGTTCTTATTTAATCCAGAAAATGACTATGCAGGTCACCCACACTATTTCCCAGTTACGTTTCACCAACCAGCTGCGTATAAAATTTACTTTGAATGGCTGCTCGTATATAATTGACCCATCAGAACGCTGCACTGTGTGTAACATGGAAGAGCCGGAAACTATCTTCCATTGCTTTTTGAGTGTCCCTTATACACCTCTATGAGATCACCGAATTATGACCCTCTCAGAAATATTGAATCTCTCATAGAAACTCTGAATAACCTCAATGTTGATGATGCAAAATGTATTGCTGCTTACATATGGAATATTCTAAAGCTCCGAGCATTCGTTGGTTTCGGATTAATACAATAGACAAAAAAAATATTTAGTTAGTTCCATGCGTCCATTATATGTGCTACTTTTTAATGCTTTGAATGTGAATCGTGATTTTTTGTTTGTTATTTTTTCTTTATCTATATTTGTCTTATATTAGTATAGTATTAGCCTTAGACCAAAGATGTAACTACAAATATTTCATTATTCATGCACTGTCAACCGAACCCTTGCTATGAATGTATATTCTATAGGCAATAAAGTTTACTATTATTATTATTATTATTATTAGGTCCGTACGCTGGTACCGAACAAACAAAATATAAGCTATATAACCCAAGGCGCCAGGTAAACCATACCCGAGTAAATACCTCAGTTTAATTCCCCAACCGTAGTTTACCCCCAATTAGGAAAATATTTCATAAAATCAAACTCGTAACTCAACTCAGAAGAGAAATGATTTATTAAGGTGGTGGTTTGGTTTGATACATTTTTTAGAACTTTACAACATTTTGGGGAGTAGTTATTCCCACAGTGGACACTTCAGGTCCATCAACCCTTACTTATGAAAAAAATAGACAGATCGATATAAAATCCCTTACGAACTGTGGACATTTACATAAGTCCCTTATAGTTCAATATATACAATGAAACAAATATTTAAATCCTATATACCCCTACCCCATAATTGATAACGCAATGTTCAGTAGGATTTGAAACAGAGACCAGTTCTGCGTTAAGTTGGTTCTGAAACTTGTAAAAGAAAAGCATACAATGTGAAAACGGTGAGAACCTGAAGGGTTACCCATACCGTGGCTTATCTACTCATATTAAAGTGTAAACTTACCAAAATGCAAAAACAAAAATAAATTACCATATAACGTTCCGTGTGAGCTCAGACTCAACTTACCTACTCTGCCGAGAGTAATAAATGACCAAAAAAATTACAAGCCACTTGTATGTTCACAAATGGTGAATTATATATACATACAAATGTTATATATACACTATAAAAATAATTATTAAAAAATTGAAATGTTCAACACTTGCGCGTCTTCACCCGCTGGTGAATCCACGAGTTGTTCCTGAGGTAGCAATCACTATGGTGGGGCTGCAAGCATCGCAGGAACGCCGTGGTATAACGAACCAACACCAAGTGACCCCGGAACTAATCCAATACGGAAATCCGAACAACCGGAATCTAACAATACCCCAGAATCTAAACCCTAAAGAAACACTAATTAGTGTTGTCACTATACTCAATTGACATTAAACCACCCTAGGACTTCATCATATTTATCCCAGTGTGAATCCTATTATTAACCTACCAATAACCGTTTACTACCTGAGTGGGACGGCCCACTTTAATAAGAAAATCCCAAAGTAGACTTCAATTAAAACATCTATTTGATAACGTAAGTATATTACCCCCTATAAAGTCTAAAATTAACAAAACCCGATATAACCACCCCTTACTAACAAGTATTTTACCCCCAACATAATATACACAAGCTCTATCCTGAACATATAATTAGGTGGTGTCATCTTATTCGCAACACTATGAGGAACAATTACTAGTTACAGCAAATGTTAAATAGAATAAATCTCACCTTTTTGGCTAGGGCATGGTTCTCCTGTGTGCTGCTAATAGGTAGTTAAAAGCCGTTAAATGAATTTAAGCACATGGCGTTGTAGGTGATTGGGCTTACATATCCATCTGCATCTTCACAGATGAAGTCTGGATGAAATACTATCTCCACAAACTTCTCTAACCCACACTCCACCCAAACCAAACTACCCCCTCAAATTCATGTTCCCCTGCGGGATTAATGTGTAATCTTCATTCGAATTTTGGGGCTCCCAATAACCACCTAATCTCGACACCACGCTGATCAGAAAGAAATAAACAGGACAGGTTTCATTGACAACCTACCTTTCCGTTCGAGAGACACTCTCAATCGAGCTGTATGGAGCACATGCGTTCCATGACCTCGGACTGAATTACACTACTTGTTCTTCGCATAGTAAAACCCCCCGTATGAAAACACTAATTGACTAATCAACACTAAACCCTATATTCACTAATATCCCATGTCCCACGACTATATTTACAAAATAAGCATCACCCATTATACCCTGATGTACATCCACAGTACACCGGTAGGCAACCTTCCGTACGAATCACAGATCTCTTAACGTTTGTAAAAGAAGAATGAGCAAGGCTATTGGCATATGGCAAATCAGCTGTTTGATTCGAATAATGGAATGTTGTTTACATTCAATGGTACATATAACAAAGTTCACTCTTTTTAAGTGTATATTCAGATTACTGTAACTATTCTACTGAGTGTAATTACTCCCTTTACAATATTAATCCAGTTGGTGCTAAATAAATTGACGGTCAGGCTATTGAATCTCCGAGTTAATGGTATAACTAGAAATTGTTGACATACGAAGCTAGTCTGACTTGATATTAAGGTAGGAATGTTTATTTATTATGACCAAAAATGCATGATTGTTGTTTTTTATGCGACAGATTTATAATAACGAGTAAAACCGTAACACTCCTCAGAGATGCAACTTGGTATAGAGGTAAATTGCCCCCAATCGTCATATTTTGGGCTCAACTATACACCTCTGCTATCCTCAAAAGCAACTGACCGCCCAGGCACAACATTCAATTTTTTTTCTTTTTGTTGTATGACCACGCTTATTTGGATTTCGTTGCTCTTTTAAATAATCAACTATCACTTCTCTGACATCACTGTTTCGCGCATATGTTTGTTTAGGAATTTTTTCAAGGAGTTTGCTTTGCACAAAGAAAATATTCCACAAACATAAAAGCCACTCCGGGCGTTTTTTGATGCCACATCGGCTATTTCATCAAACAGTCTTTTTAACAATCCTGGAAAGACACTTTTCTCCACTGAAGATGTTGTTGAATTGCACTTTTTCCAATCATGAAGAATTTTTTTCCATTAGTTTTTCATTGGGCCAAAGAAACTCACATCAAGTGGTTGGCACAAATGAGTTGCGTTAGGTGGAAGGCGTACGAAAGCAATGTTGTTGTCCTTGCACAATTGCAGGACTTCATCCGTAAAATGGGATGACAATTTATTCCCTAATAGAACTTTCTTTCCTTTTATGAGCTGAGCATGCGGTAAAAAGCAGGTCTTAAACCAGTCGGTAAAACAGATGGCGTCAAAACAACCATGATTTGAGCGATTATATCTGAACCCCTTTGCGCAACATTTTTTATCGCAACATGCAGCGCCTTTTGGACCACCTTCACGCCAAGAGTCCCACAAATTCGCCGCCTTATAAACAACGTAAGGTGGCAATATGTCACCATTTGCAGAAACACATAACATCAAAGTCACAGCACTTTCTGAAAAATTAATAACATTGTCCAGATACTTTACACCCCTACGGAAAATAAGTTTTTTCTTGCCTGGATCGTCCCTTAAATTGCTTTCATCATAATTGAATATCGCCTCTGGTTTCACACCTTTAAGTGTTTTAGCAAGTTCGTCAAAAAATGAGGATAACAGTTCAACATCTACAGCAGCACGGGATCGTTTAATATTGTTGCCTAATCGTTCGAATAAAACATGACTGTGGCGGGATAAAGAAGATTTTGCCCTCTCGTACCCCAAAAAGACACAAAATTCAACATAAAAAGTACTTTAAAAAAACCTACCTGGTAAGATATTTTTAAATCGTGAATTTCTTCCTATTTGGTCCAGGTAGGCCTTTGCACTTAAACGTAAATCGAGAGTGTTTAGAGGAAGGCCCCATTTTGCACACGTAACCAATTCTTCCATAAAGTCACTTTCTTCAGCAGCCGAAAACACAGTTTGGCCTCCATGTTTCTTAACGTGCCGACCATGTATTTTGTTAATAATTGTCCCTTTAGGACTTTTGTACTTTCTCGCCGCATTGGTTGCACTAATTTTTCCATCTAAAACTTCAGTGACACATTTTTCTAAAGTTTTATCATCGTACTTAGTATACCTCTTTGCACCCGGTTCACGCATGTAAACTATCAGCATTTCAAATTGTTTGATTTTAAGAGAGTAGTTAATGTTTACGCGTGAATACTCGCACGATTCGAAATACACTAAAGTCTATTTAAGCGAAGGCATCGGCAGATGTATTATAGCCGACAACAATTGACGAGTCGGTCAACTTCAACCCAACGGTCAATTTCACCCCCTGCGTGAAATGACTAAAAACTATTTTTTGACAATATTAGCAGCTTTTTTAAAGCAAAGGTAACTAAGATGGTATTCCTATATAATATAATATTTAAAAAAAATACTATAAGGAAAATTAGGTTTTCCTTAATTTTCCAGGCATTAAAGTTTAACGACATTTTTTTAACACGATTTCTCCTTAGTTCACTATATTTTGAATTTAACCTTCTTTAAATATTTTAAAAATATTTCTTAAATAAAAAAATAGTTGCCAGTTATCCCCAAACGCAAGTTATTAGCTAAAACTCACAAAAATATACATTATGACTCAAGTAACCAAAGTTGTCTTTTTTCTATGTTTTTGGTCAAATTCACCTCAGCGGTCAAATTAACCCCATTATACGGTACTACAATAAATGGTTTTGCAGTAAATACTTTTAGCTCAGATCTTTCATATGATTACTTTTTTCTCACCAAAATCATTATTTTTATGAAGGCAAAAGGGCGGCAACTTATTATTCCGCCCCGGGCGACAATGGCCCACGCTACGCCACTGCTGAGGACTCTGGCCGAGGGAATTATTTCTATTAATTAGAAATCGCTTTAAATTTTTGATTTGTTCTCAATTATTTGTATACTATCAAGTACTAGCTGAACTTCCATTGACTTTTACATACTCGTAGCTGCATATACAGTTCCCTTGACACAATTAGAAATATTTCTGTTTGTACAACATGAGTAGCAAAATTTAGATTTTCAAACTATTCAATGAACTATTTAGTTACACCAAGAATGAATACAAATATTTTTGTGAAAAAGTTCTTTTATTTGTTCAATACATGTACATTCCTAACATCTATATCTCTTGTTCCATCAATACTAATTGATTTTTTGGAATAATATAAGTACCTCCTGTCGAAATACATTAGACAATACCGTACTTTTTATTGTTCTGAATGTTCTGAAAGATCTGAATATTGTAAATTTAGACCACACAAATGCATTCGGTCGATGTCTATTATGATAAATTGTATTTTGTATTCATCTTCCTTCCATAAAATTTATTTCCAACACTAGATAGTATCTCGAAAAGATTTATTATCAACGAATTTCATAAAACAAAAATCCTCAGAAAAATGTTTCTTTACTACGTGCCCGAGTAAAATATTCATTCTGTTATAAAAACCGAGGTACCAGCACAATAAGAAAATTCATGAGAAGCAAAGAGAAAATTGTCAAGTACGTGATAACGTCCTTCAAAGTGACCAGATAAACTAGGTCGCAACGGATGTCAACGATAGCATGTGAAGTTTACCCAGGACGTTGCCAAATTTATTATAATAAAATTGTAATGTGAACAGGGCTCAATTTTTTTAGGATATCCTTCATCGTTTGAAACCAGTGCTAATTTCATCAAAATTTGAAACTTCCAATATGGTTATTTCTAACGAGAGAGAAGAGTTAACAAAGAGAACGGGAGATCCTTATGGAAAGGAAATATACAGAACAATTTGAAATTATATTTATTATTATATACGGGGTGGCGCATCTAAAACAAAACCGAGGCATTAACTGGCAGCTCAGTTCTTTTTTGGAAAAACGCTCGGATCCGTCGATTTTGGTTTCGAGGGGGACACATATACGGGGTGGCGCATCTAAAACAAAACCGAGGCATTAACTGGCAGCTCAGTTCTTTTTTGGAATAACGCTCGGATCCGTCGATTTTGGTTTCGAGGGGGACACAAAATTGGCAAAAAATCACGTGCAGCCATCTAGGCGGGGGTGGCACCACCACTAAAATCTTAAATGGAAAGGGGGGTCGAAACATTAATCATTTGAAAGGTCTTCCAATTCCCTTTATAATGATGTATTTTTTTTATTTAATAATACGCATCAACCGCGTGGGTCATTAGCGTCATTAAGGTTTACAAAAAAGCAAGTTATTTATAAAATAATGTCTAAATGAGTCTTAGAACGTCTATCGATTTGAGAAACTTTTTTAAAACATGATGATCCTAATATGTCTGCAAGTTCACCAGAAGGAAGTTGGGCCTGTTGTCGTTTCGCTGCTAATTGCGGACACTGAGTAAGTAAGTATTTCACGGAGAGTAGTTCATCGCATTTTGGTTTAGGATCTTTACTGAAAAGATGACTGTGTGTTAGTCTAGTGTGGCCTAGGCGTAGTCGAGTTAGTAGGACTTGGTCTCGACGATTTTTAGGTAATGCAGACCAGGGCTTTATCGACTTTTTCACTTCGTTAAACTTCGTTGTAGCACTTTTCCACCGATGATCCCACGCACTATTTATTTTAGATTTTATTATACATTTTATATCCGCACTCACTGATAGTCTAATAGTTTCGGTTGTGTCACTGTCTGCGGCTTCTTTGGCACATTTATCTGCTTCTACGTTACCATGAATTCCTATATGGGATGGTATCCATATGAAGATAACATTATTATAGCTTTGTTCGTCCAAGTAGAGTACTTGTTTTATTTTTGTCACAATGGGATTATCTGGATAAGTGACTTGAAAGGCTTTTATAGCACTGAGGGAATCCGAAAGAATGAGGTGGTTATGTGCGTCAGATGCATTTATGACGATTATTGCTTCATATAGTGCATACAGCTCTGCTTAGTAGATAGAGCAGGTAGGTGAGAGCTTGAACATGTGGGTCGAGGTTGTGGTCACTACAGCAGCTCCGACTTTATTAGAAGACTTTGAGGCGTCAGTATAAATATGGAAGTAGTCAGGGAACTTTTCTAGTATGCTGTTTAGCGTAGAGCTAATGATGTCGGGGGTTTCAGAATATTTATTATAGGAAGAAAGAACTGGTGATGCAAGTTGGAGTTTTGAGCTGCCAGGGTGGAATTGAACTAAATTGATTGGGATAGCATTCTGGGAGTGAGTAATTAAGTTTAGTTAGATAGTTTTTAATTCGAATATAGTGAGGTTTGGAGGTTCTTGGTTTTTGGAACAGGTTGGGAAAATTTTCTGTTGTGCAATTTTGAGAGGTAAGGTTGGCAAGATTTTGCCTCATTTTAGCTGCATACACTAGACTTAGGTACATTCTTCTATCTTCTACCGATGATTCTCCAACTTCATTATATAGGCTCTCGATTGGTGTAGTGCGGAATGCCCCTGTTATTATGCGTAGAGCAGTGTTATGAATGCTATTTAATCGGTTTAAGAGTGATTCAGTCGCTGTCGTATAGGCAATTGAACCGTAACCTAACTTGGACCTGATTAATGTACGATAAAGCGTAAGCAGAGTTTCTCGATCAGCATTTTTGAGAGGTTCAGCCGTTTTTGACATGTCAGGAGGAGATTGTTCATGTGGCATTTCCAGTTAAGAGAATCATCAAAAGTCATTCCTAAGATTGTAGCAGATGTTTCAGTTTTGTGAATATTTTCCATACAAGCGTAGATTTACGCGCTCTGTAATTTGCCTTTTCGAGATAATAATGATTTTTGATTTCTCGGTTGAAAAGATGAAGCCTGTTCGCTCTGTCCAATGTTCTAAATAAGAGAGGAAATCTTGCGCGATTTTCTGAGTGTTTTTACGGTTCTTACTTTTGCAGTAAACGACCAGGTCATCTGCATACCTATAAGCGGGCTTCAAGTGACGTTTTTATTCCTTGTAGAACATCGTTCGTTAATCATTTTTTCTATTAATTTGCTCATGTTACTTGTGTGCGAAATAGGGCGGTAAGATTGGGGATTTGGTTTCGGAGTCCGAGACTTATGTATGGGGATTATTAGCGACTCTCGCCAATTTTTCGGAAATATTTGTTGTAACCAGATAATATTAAATAACTAGAGTAGATGTTGATGAGCTCTCTCGGGAAAATGATAGGGATGTGATGATCAGAGCCAGGAGAGGAATATTTGATGCTTGATAATGCTTCGTGATATTCTGCCATGGTTAGAGGTGAATTTAGGGGATCATTAATTTCAAAAATGTTTTGATCTTGGAATTCTTTGTGAAGGTTAAGTGATATGTTCTGGTTGATTTCGTTGGAGGTCTGTTCGTAGACAATAGCGAGGGCATTTGCTATGTTAGTGTTGTTATTTAAAGTGTGGCCTTGGACCTCAAGTCTATTAATTTTATTATTGCCTTTTATGCCAGATATTCTTCTTACTTTGTTCCAAATTTTGGTCATTGGTGTATCTGTATTTAGTGATGATACGTAGTCAGCCCATGATTTGCGTTTTGCGTTTTTTATTGTAAACCGGGATTTTGCGCGCAGTCTCAAAATCTACACTTTGCATTGTATTGTTTTCAGTCGTTTATATTTATTAAAGACATTTTTGCTAGCATCGATAGCGGTTTTGCATTCGTTGTTCCACCATGGTACAGCGCGTTTCTTATAATAATAGTTTATTTTTCCGATTGACTTACTTGCGGAATCTATCATCATATTTGTAAAGTGATTTAGTGATTCGTCTATGTCAGAAGAAACTGTAGAGTATTCGATTTGTTCTTTAATTGAGGATGAGAAAAGATCCCAATCTGCATATTTTAGATTCCATGCGGGAGTAATGGGGCTATCACTACTACTGTTCGAGTTATTATATATAATAATGGAATAGTGAACGCTGTTGTATGTATAGTCAAGTCTATTCCAAGTTAGTAATGGTAATAATGTTGGATTGAAGTTTGAATGTTGAATCTAGTAGGCCGATCAGTTGTTTGTTACATGATTTTAATCTTAGCGTTTAAGGAGGATGACCGCCAGTTGGAGTTATGTGCATTAAAGTCCCCTACGATGATTCTCGGTTGAGGTATCTGCTCTAGCAAATCATTAAAATCTTGTTCATGGAGTTGAAGTGCAGGTGGGAAATATATATTGCAGATGTGGATGTCGTTTGTATCGTGAATTTTGATAGCAATCGCTTCTAGGTTTGATTGCAGAGGAATTTCCTGACATGTATTCAGGAAGTTTTGAGCTTATTCTTAAAAATGACATCGAGGAAAGTGATTTGATGCCTAAATTATTTAGCTCATTTATTATCAGATTATGAGGAAGTGTGGTGCTCACATTTGATAGTATAAGTCGAACTGTTGGTGTGACAAGTCTTCTGGCCTGTACAATTTCGCCATTAATTTTAATTTTTCCATCATGTTCGGTCATGAATTTGTCGACTATAGTGGTACTGGTTAAGTGTATACACATTCGGTTGTGAGATAATTTTGAAGAAAACAAAATATTTTTTGGTTGGGTAATTTGTCCAAGTGGGATTAAATAATCCTGAGTTTTTTCATTATAACCTGCGAGAAAAATTATTGTTTGATCTTTTTTGGAAACTGTTGTTGAGTAACTGAGGAGTAGGTGTTTTGAGGACTTCTGTAGTCTGAAGTCTAGCCGGATATAATTTCCATAATTCTTGCCAGATACCTGAATGCGGCCCTGTATTCCAATTTATATTTATCATATCACTTGAAAAACTGCGAAATTTGGCCAGTTTTGTAGTAAGTAGATAAAATTATGCAGGTTAATTACAAATAAACGTTTTTTTTTCACAAGGTTATGTGGTGTGAGTCAAAAGTGACTTACATGTTCGATGGAGGAACACTAATATTCACTATACTGTCTGTAATTGAGTTTTACTTCGATAAATAAACACTGTTAAATTTGAAAAATGTAGGAGCTGACAAAAATACTGTTTACACATTCGTTGCCAGAACTGAACTACTCAATGATGTGAAATTGATGTACTTCAGTTCCGTAGTTTTGGAGATTCAGTGATTTAAAGCGTAAAGTAGACTTTAATAGGTACATCAGATTAGTTTGTACTGCTTTCAGAAGAAATATGTGTAAAAGCATTTACTTAACAAGTAAATACTTTTCTTCACTACGCCCATGGTTTGTTTGCTGAAAATAGCAATTGGAGCATTTTTTGTTGCAAAAAAGTTGTTTCTTGAAAAAAGATAAGAAGGGAATGTCTCGTAGTTATTTTAAATAGGAATTTAGTACAAAGATTGCGATTGATTCGACCAAACTTTGTTGCAGGCTAGGGACACTGCAGACCGTGCCATATATGAAGCGTGTCGAGTAACTAAAATCGGTGGATAATTCCAAAAAATTAACGAAAGCTGTAACTCAAATTTTATTGATTTTTATTACTGCGTATGCGCGATGTCATATTGCGCTTTATCTGTTATACTGTTATCGTTTCTTAGTTTAAGTGTGGAGGTTATTATAAGGTTTCGGTAGTTAAGTGTATTTTTTAATTGCTATAGTGTAATATTTATCTATTGTTCCGTTGTTTTATTGTTATTAATTGAAAAGACCATGTCAAAGTGTATTCTGAAGGAGTCTAATGAGTGGTGTACTCGGTAAGTTTTATTAAAAAAATTGGAGCATTTTTTCTTTCTCAATTAACAACCATTCTCTTTATTTTTATAAAACACAGAATTTTAACTAATTTAATAAAAAAACTTTAGGGATCATGGTTGTTTTTTGCATTAGCTGAACTGGAAATTGTTGCATTACTAAAGTAAATATTCCTTTTTACAGTTTGGTTCTTCCAACCCAGGAAGATAAAATTAATATGGCTCAAAATAAGTGGTAATAAATCATTAAATTTGTCGACGAGGAAACGATGGAGGATATGTTCCCTTCATTTTCAAAAACAGTGTTTCTTTAGATTTGAGAAAAACGAATTGACGTTATTAAGACAGTTTGATTTGCTTTCCCATATGAGTGGAAATTAACAAAAATTGAAGTTTTACTCTATTCAATATAGCATGCTATAATTCAAGGAAACCAAAAGAATTTAAACATTCAAATATTTTTTTGGGCATAGTACTAAAACAAGTGTAAACTTATTATTTCAATAGTAAGCGCATTTTGTTTTCTTTTGTTGTTATAAATTTTCAAACATATTTGTGTATTTACTTATTTATTGTTGTTATTTTTTGTGTTTACTTGTAGAACCTCAACCAGGAACGAAAATGGACTTCCACGAGACAGTGGGATTTTTAAGAGCTCTTAAGAAACATTTTATCAATCATAGACTGCCAGGAGCTGCAAAGTAACTTAAACTGCCTTATGCGATGGTTTCATAAGAACGGAATGCTTTTGAATGTAGAAATATACAAATATGCAATATACTAGGTTTAAGTTTCTTATATTTTCATGGGTTTCGGTCAGAAATAAAATCACTTGCTTATAGTGGTAACGTTTCGGTCTATTTTATTTAAACCATTTTCAAACCTTTTTATTGATTTTGCCTCCGTAGAGGCTTGTCTACTACTGTGTACTACAATAGTAGACAAGCCTCTACAGAGGCAAAATCAATAAAAAGGTTTGAAAATGGTTTAAATAAAATAGACCGAAACGTTACCACTATAAGCAAGTGATTTTATTTCTGACCGAAACCCATGAAAATATAAGAAATTTGAGTATTAACGGTCATTAAAAATATATATACTAGGTTTAAGCTTGTGATATAAACCTATTTAATACTTCTAGTAAAGAAAAAAAGGTGTATTTTAAGTGGAAATGAAATGTGAGATATATTTCAAATTTTGTTCAGTCACAAGTGCTGTTTAGCACTTTTATATGTAATTACTTGGCACCTTATATTTACAGAGCTGGGCAGTATTTAAGAAATCTTCATTTAAAAGTATTTTAATTACTTTTGTTCTAACATTCACAGTAATTATGCTCAAATGTTTTCTTTCACAGAAAGTTGCCAAAAATAGTAGTTAACTACTCATTGCTAATACTTTTTTGATTAAGTAAGTAGCAGTTATACTCCAGTAGTTTGTCCAGCTCTGTGTGTTTTTGGAGTATAATTATAAATAAATGAATTAATATAAACTCATCACAAATAATTTTCTTCATTTATCTAATTATACTCCAATTTAGAATGTATGTTACTAAAATTATTTTTTAATTATTGCATTGTTTTTACATTATAGTTTATTTATTGTCATTCTGTGTGTTAAGAAAAGTACTGTGAAAGAAATTATTTGTTGTATATTTTTATACCAAAATATATAAACTGTTTATATGATTACTGTTTTATTTTTTCCAATTTAATTAACCATTTATGGTCCATCATTTGATTTTTCATTCAATTTAACTCAACATCTAATCATTATTGAGATAATGGAGTTAAATTGAATGACATGTCAAATGATGGACTATTAATGGTTATTTTGAAACAATATAATTAAAATACAGTAAATTTGAATATACCGCCAAAAATTAAAATTACAGAAATATTTTTAACGTCACTCAATTGTTAATCGACAGGCTCTTCAGATGGCGCCACAATCAGTGTCTCATCCATCTGTGGGTTATCTGTGCTTTGTTGTTAAAATACGTTTTAATGCTTTATACATAAGTTAACCATGGTATATTCCACGGTAGAAAGGGTTGAAATTATCGAAATATTTTTTTTTAAAGGCCCATAGTTTTCATCCGTATAAAATTCATATTATAAAACTTAATGAAAACGATTTTGATCGGCGATTACAATTTTGTGAAGATATGAGTAACCGAATTATAAACGATAAACAATTTCTATTCAACACTTACTTTTCTTACAAATGTTCCTTTTTCTTAAATGGCGTAGTAAATCGTCATAACTGCCGATATTTGTCCGATTCTAATCCTAAAATTTATCATGAGGTACACACAGCATCAACAAAAATTAAATGTTTGGGTTAGTATTTTTGGCGATCATTTAGTTGGTCCTTTTTTTACCTGGAAATTTGACCGAAAAAATCTATTTGGAATTACTGCAAGACGCGATAGATCCTGCATACAATAGCCATAATTGAAAATCAAAATGATCGGCGGTACATTGCGAATAGGTTGCTGTTCCAATAGGATGGTGCTCTACCATATTACGCATCACGTGTTCGACAATATTTAGATCAGACGTTTCCAGATTGATGGATTGGTAGAAGAAGTGCCATTGAATGGCTCCCAAGATCGTCAGATTTATTACCTTTCCATTTCCTTCTGTGGGGTTACTTAAGAAGCAAAATCTATGCTATTCAGCTAACATAGTTTGGGATGAAGAATTGTGAATTAGAGCCTTAAAATTACTCCTCAAATATTGCAAAATGTGCGCCGACGTTTTGAGCAAAATCTTTATTACTGCATGGAGAGTCATGGTGGTCATTTCCAACATTTACTTGGCTGTCGGGTCAGTTCATTCTTCATTTTTAAATTACTTTGGTGCCAAATGTATCTCCACTAATGATGATGTATTAAAGTTTTATTTAAGCTTTAAATCAATAAATATCCAAAACTACTGTACTGATGTATATGAATTTTACATCATTATAAAGGGAATTGAAAGACCTTTCAAACGGTGGTTCATTTCCATTTGAGACTTTAAGGGTGGTGCCACTCCCGCCTAGGAGGCTGCACGTATTAACGTGATTTTTTGCCAATTTTGTGTCCCCTTCGAAAACGAAATCGACGGGTTTGAGAGAATTTTTCCAAAAAAGAACTGAGTTGCTAGTCAATGCCTCTGTTTCATTTTCGATTCGCCACCCTGAAGTGTAGAAGAGATCAATTTTTAAGAAGACAGGAAGATGGAGGGGAACAGAGCATCCTTTGTAGTTTCCTCCATTCGACAAGTTGACTGTTATATTGATAAGAAGAACAACCGACTGAAGTTGCGTGATTCTAAGCTTGTACAGAAATTAATCAGCAGGCATATGCCTGAAATGAAGGATTTATCAATCTATCGTTGAATAACCAAACAACATTTTAATAAAACTTAACATGCATATGAACAGACAAAACTATGAATGAGTAATTAGAGTAATAACCAAGCTTTTAGAGATAGATAGTAACCAGAGACAGAGCATATGTACTAGACTGATGAGAGAATAATCTTCACCTTTTTAATATCATATTAGGTAAAGACTTTTATGGAAAACTACAACTGGAGCAAGTAGTATGGTCAAAATTAAACTATAGAAGACAATTATCCATTATCGCAAATGATTGGAAATTATTTTATATTTGAAAAGAAAAGGACAATACGAACATCATGAAGAGAAGAGGATCATATTGTTACGAACTTGCACACCGAAGTAGATACTAAGTACAGTCCTGTAACCTTATGTTAACGGAGTTAAAAATATGGCGAGCGCGCCGAATTCTGAGAAGATCTATTGGGATTTTTTGTGACCGTTTTTATAGACATGTTCTCCGAAAATCTTTTAAGGATTGAGCCGCCATTTGAGAAATATCCCGAAAAGAAAAGAATATTCCAGAGTGCCAATTGTTTTTGTGTAAGCCGCAATCTAGAATTATCTAGTAAAAAAGGCACTAATACATAAAGGACCGACCAGCGGGAGAGTTCAGTTTATAAAGTGACCTCGACAAATAAACCAGAAAACACCGAAATGGCGAACAGTAAAGTGTTGATATAAATTAATAATTAAGTTTGTCTGTATATAAATTAAATGTAAGTGAAAATTTGAGTGTATACAAATTAAGTGTTAGTGAATAGTTTAGTGAATAAATAAATTAAGTAAGTGTACCTACCGTGTGTATGAATTTATCCCACTCGTTTACTGTTTAAATAAATAAGAAAAACATTACAATGAACAACTGAAGAGGGCGACAGTGATATAAACTTATTGCTGATCGACCAATGTTTTGCATTGTAATGATTTCTTATATATTTAAAAATAGTTCATCCCGATAGGTGGGATGAATTTATACACAAGATATACTTACTTACGTAATTTATTTATTCACTTAACTATTCTCTTATGCACTTATACTTAATTTATGTACACACTCAATTTCTAATATATATTAAATATACTGTTCCTTATTTAACTAAGTTCACACTTATATTCACTTGTTCACTGTTCTGCTATGAAATCAAACTGTAAGTTTAACTAACGGTTCGCAGGTAGTTGCTTATATATTAAAACGTTTTTCTAGAACATTTGGATTACTGAAATTTCGAGATTGCGGCTGCCAACAAACAATCTACCTTCTTAGAAATGTCTCTATAAAAACAAACACAAAAATAACGCTTCCCAGAAATTATAACTTTTATACATATATATTTTTATTGACCGTAATTCTCAATTTCTTATATTTTCATGGGTTTCGGTCAGAAATAAAATCACTTGCTTATAGTGGTAACGTTTCGGTCCATTTTATTTAAACCATTTTCAAACCTTTCTAAAAATGTTTTGAAAACACAATACATTTATTAAAATACATATAGTTAAAAGATGTTTCTTTAAAACTTACTTTTTGATTATGCCTCCGTAGAGGCTTGTCTACTACTGTACAGTAGTATTTCTTAAATTGAAAAAGAAGACAATTAATGTACACAAAAACAAATAATACAAACAATGAACTATGTTAAAAATGATTAGAATGTATTTACAGAGTGTCCTAAGTAAAATAAAATTAGAACTAGAGACCAATTTTTTAATTTTTAGTAACTAGGTAAGGTGTAGATATTCGTTTATTATAGTTCGTATATATACAAATTAAGTTGTCTATGTCAGTTCTGAAATTGACTGAGTCAGGATTCTTCTTATTATTTATCATTTACTATAATTTTTTTCTGTGGTTATTATTTCTACGTTATTGAAATTGAAAGAGTGATTTTCATCAAGTGAATGTTTTGATAGTGCAGTACATTCATTGTTATTACGAACTGATTGCTGGTTTGACCAATGTAAGTACCATTGCAATCAGAACAATTTATTTTATATATTGAGTTTATTGTGTTCTCATTATCTGGTTTGGGTCTAGAAAAAAGTTTATTCCCTGTAATATTATTAGGCCTGTGTTTTGGATGTGATAATTGTACCGCTCTATCAGTGAGGCCAGTGACAACACTCTTCTTGTAGTTTATGGGAGCGTATGAATTATAGTTTAAATATCGTTGATACCACATCTTTTTTGTGAACCAATTTCTAGGTATTCGATCGTTATTGTCATATTCTATATTCATAAATAAAAAATTAATATAACGATGTTTGTCCATTTCTATGGTGAATTGTAGTTTTTAATTGAAGTTGTTTTCTCAAAAGATACGTCGACGACTGTATCCTTTGTGTACCAAATGACCAGACTGAAAATATTCTAAAACGATTTAACAACTTCAATAACAAATTACAATTCACCATAGAAATGGACAAAAATCGTTGTACTGATTTTTTAGATATGAATTTAGAATATGATAATAACTAATAACGGTCGAATATCTACAAATTGGTTCACAAAAAAGATGTGGTCTCAACGATATTTAAACAATAATTCATACGCTCCCATAAAATACAAGAAGAGTGTTGTCACTGGCCTCATTGATAGAGCGGTACAATTATCACATCCAAAACACAGGCCTAATAATATTGAAAAAATCAATAATACCTTAGATTTAAATAATTATCCTAAACATTTTTATGAGCCCATTATTAAACAGAGAATTAACAACTATTATAACAAATTGAAATTTAATAGCCAAAGTAATCCATGAAAATATATTTCACTTCCGTACATTCCCGATATAATTAAATCATTACAAAAATGTCTAACACCATTTAATATTGAAATTACTGATAAACCAAATACCATTACAGGAAATAAACTTTTTTCTAAACTCAAACCAGATAATAAGAACACAATAAACTCAATATATGAAATAAATTGTTCTGATTGCAATGGTACTCACATTGGTCAAACTAGCCAAGATTTACATAAGAGAATTCAACAATCCAGCAATCAGTTCGAAATAACAATGAGTGTACTGCACTATCAAAATATTCACTTGATGAAAATCACTCTTTTAATTTCAATAACGTAGAAATAATACCTACAGAAAAAAAAAGAATAGTAACAGACCAATAAAAAAAATGATAAATATTAAGAAGAATCCTGACTCAGTCAATTTCAGAACTGACATAGCTTAAGTTGTATATATACGAACTTACTATTATAAACGAATATCTACACCTCACCTAGTTATTAAAAATTAAAAAATAGGTCTCTTATTCTAATTTTATTTTACTTAGGACACTGTGTAAATACATTCTAATCATTTTTAACATAGTTCATTGTTTGTATTAGGTATTTGTTTTTGTGTACATCAATTGTCTTCTTTTTTAATTTAAGAAATACTACTGTACAGTAGTAGACAAGCCTCTACGGAGGCATAATCAAAAAGTAAGTTTTAAAGAAACATCTTTTAACTATATGTATTTTAATAAATGTATTGTGTTTTCAAAACATTTTTAGAAAGGTTTGAAAATTGTTTAAATAAAATAGACCGAAACGTTACCACTATAAGCAAGTGATTTTATTTCTGACCGAAACCCATGAAAATATAAGAAATTGAAAAATATAGCTTTTAGATATTTTATTAGACAGAGTCGGCACCCGTGTGCGATTCCGTAACAGTTTCGGGCTTTAAGTTTTCACATAATATATATTTATATTTTCGAATTGTCTAGTAGTTAAGTGATTTTTGGAAGACGAATACATCTACACACAGCATAATCCCGAAGTAACATGGATAACGGTAAGCGAAATTCAATTTATTCGCTGATTCAAAGTATCAGGTAAATATAGTGAAGACGTGTTTAATTAGTTGTTTTCTTTGAGCACAGAATGTAGTATTTTTATGGTATTATACTTCCTGTACTGAAGATATAATACATTAAAAAATATGAACAAAAACAAATCTAAACAAATATTCATTTTTCATAAAATATTTGTGCACTGGCAACAAAGCACGGTTTTATATCAGAGAGTAGTTAGTGGCCGCAAATGATTCAACGTTGCAATTCACGTTCTTACGTTTCCTAGTCACGTTATCGCAGGTTTCTTTCACGGAAAACAGATAAAACAGTCAAAATGACATTGCAGTATAGTATTCCTTTCCTTTTTCTTTTGAGTTCCAAATCTAAAACGATATTTTGTTATGTCTTGTCTTGTGTCTTGTGATGCAATTCAATGGCGCAACAAATATTACAATAAATAATTTATTATCGTCTACCAGGATCATCTACAAGTTTGTCTTGAAAAATTGCAAATGAAATCAAACGGACATCAAATTCATCCTCATGCACTGATTTCTGAATATTAATGTTTGGAAAGTAACAGTACCAACGCCATATATTGCTTTCCGAATTAATCGAATTTCTGACTGTACATTTTCAAGGTAACGACGTTAATTGCGTGTTAACGCCATCCTCCACTTTATTAGACTAATAATGTCTACAATATCTTATTAGTACTCCCTGAATTCGCGTATAAATGGACCCCTCCACGTACAAGAAAAAAAAGGCATACCGTGCATAACAATTTTTGATTGTCGCCTTATTGCCTATGAAATCGTTTCCTTGACAATTACTGATTATTGTTGTAAAAACAGTCAGAGATACTTCGTTGAGTTTAATATCTACTTATTGCTAAAAATATTGAAAATGGGAATTTATGATGATGTCCAACTGCGCGGAACACCACCGGAGCTAGTAAATGCTGTTGAAAAAAATGCTAATTCTGTTATTAGTATTATTGCCGAAGAAGAAAATAGTAATTACGATATTCAATGTTCAAGTAGTATAACAGTGGGAAGTGACAAATTGACTTCTCGACCCTTACTTTGTGGAATCAACTCATAAGGTAAGTAGATATTCATTACTTGTACAAACGGCAACATAAATATAAATATACAAAAATAATTATAATAAACGTTTCATACGAGTATGTGTAATAAATATATTTAATAAGTGTTCTTAATCTGAGGTGGTTGTTTGTGTGTATTTATTTACTGTCTAAAATTCCCAATGGCACAGGACCAATTGGACAGGCTTATTTCAGTAACATGTTTGCATAAAACCCAAAATAAAATATTAGATACAAAAGTAATAGAATGTTTTGAGATGTACAAAAAATCAAAGTAATATTCTGGCATCAAATCATAAACAAAAAAAAAAAAAATCTGGTTTATTTGTGAATTTTCTTAAATAAATGTTTTATTGTACGATTTAGAGAAAAATGTTGGAAATAAAAGTTGTAGAACGTGTTGAGGTCTATGAAAAAGCTCAATAACTTTTTTGCGTAAAATGAAAAACAAAGGAAATACGATTTTTTCTGCAACTTTGATAGGCCGCCATTTTGTTTTTACTGGGACGATTTGGCTCATTAACGAACTCGTTCAAGATCCGTCAAAAAATACGCCCTCTATCGTGCTTACAAATTCCGTTATAACACATACAATATATATATATATATATATATATATATATATATATATATATATATATATATATATATATATATATATATATATACAGGGTGTTTTCAAATGACACTTACAACGTTTGCATGTAGATACCTCTCGTAAAATTGGACAAGGTGATATAGGGATAGAGGTGTCCAACCCATTCATTTTTCGAAATACAGGGGGTTAAAGTTATGAAAGATATAATGTTTTAATTGGATAACTTTAAATTGGATGAATATATTGATCTGACATTTGGCAGGTTGTTTTTAAATGTAAAAGGGCATATTTTGATGGAAAAACATATTCCAATTCTTGATCCACTGGTGTACATTTGGAAGAATATGTCACCTTTCCCATCCCATTTTTTACGCCACTGGCATTTGAAGCTATTTTTATTTGATTTTGAATTCTTCAATAGTTTTCACGTGAAAAACGCATAACCTTTATATATCAAAAAATTTGTAGTTTTCAAGATATTTAATGTTTTTATGAAGTCTGCAAGATCACTTTTTAATAAAAAGATATTTTTCTTGAATGGTTTTAATAACAACCAAACTACTAATGGTTAGAATATGTAACAGGAACTAATTCGTGAAACAGCAATGCATATAAAACATTGAGAGAGGATAGTTGAAAATACTTTTCCAAACTTGTGATTTTATTAACAAAAGAAGTAATGACAATAAAAAATAAGATAATTACAAAGTTAAATAATATCGTATCCAAACATAATTTTTAACTAAGCAGCCAACAAATTACAAAATATGTTCAAAATTTTGTCCATTTACATTTACACATAATCTGTAACGTTTTCTCATTGAAAATCGTATACCTTGGAAAGACTGGCGATTGCCGTAAATAGTTTCTGTAACTGCATGGATTCTTGCTATCAGTGCCTCCTCCGTATAGTAGGCTATGTATGTCAATAATGAAATGATGGTAAATGTCATTTTGTTTAACGTCAAAACGAAAATAAATAATTTGTAATTAAATTGGTTTGTGCAACTTTCACACTTTTTGTTATGATGGATTATACTTTTGAAGAAATGGCTGATATGCAACTAATATACAGGGAAACCAGAAAGAATGGTAGAGGTTCCGAGCGCTTGTATAGCACACAACATTTTCTCAAATTGACAGAAGATTGCGAGAATTTGGACAATTCAATTCAAAATTACGAGGTAGCGGTAGAAAACGAACTGTACGAACTGTGCAATTAGAGGAGACTGTTCTAGACCGTATTGAAAATAGACCCGATTTAAGCACTCGCACCATTGGCAAATCTGTGAATTTAAGTAACTCAACTGTGTGGAATATTTTAAATGAACGGCAGTTGTATCCTTATAAGTATACACAAGTTCTGGCCCTAAAATCAAAATCAACAGATTGTCCTCAAAGAATGGAGTTTGCCAATTGGTACACCCAAAAATGTTTAGAAAATTGGAATTTTACCGAATTTGTTCTATTTACTGATGAAGCCAAATTTACACGTGGAGGAATTTTTAATTCAAGGAATAGCCACGTGTGGGATAACGAAAATCCATATGTTATTCGACAACGTGGATTTCAGGAAAAATTCTCGCTTAACGTGTGGGCAGGCATACTTCGAGATTGTATAGTGGATCCATATTTATTACCTAAAAAACTCCATGGTAATATTTATTGTAATTTTTTGAGAGAAACCCTGCCTGATTTATTAAACGACGTTGTACCATTGAATATTAGGGCGAATATGGATAATGTATGGCTTCAGCACGATGGGGCATCTGTACATTATTCTCCAGCGGCTAGACAACTTATAACCCAACAATACGGAAACAACTGGATAGGCCGAGGTGAACCCAATATGTGGCCTGCGAGGTCACCGGATTTAAATTCAATCGATTTCTTTCTGTGGGGTTACATGAAGTCCCTAGTCTACGATACAATAGTAGAAACTGAGGAGGAACTGATAGCAAGAATCCATGCAGTTACAGAAATTATTTCCGGCAATCGCCAGTATTTCCAAGGTATGCGATTTTCAATGAGAAAACGTTGCAGATTATGTGTAAATGTAAATGGACAAAATTTTGAACATCTTTTGTGATTTGATGGCTGCTTAGTAAAAATTATGTTTGAATGGGATATTATTTAACTTTGTAATTATCTTATTTTTCATTGCCATTAATTCTTTTGTTAATAAAATCATAAGTATGGAAAAGTATTTTCAACAATCATCTCTCAATGTTTTATATGCATTGCTGTTTCACGAATTAGTTCCTGTTACATATTCTAACCATTAGTAGTTTGGTTGTTATTAAAAACATTCAAGAAAAATATTTTTTTATTAAAAAGTGATCTTGCAGACTTCATAAAAACATTAAATATCTTGAAAACTACAAAGTTTTTAATATATAAAGGTTATGCGTTTTTATTTTATTTTTAAGCTTGTTAACAAAATCACAAGTTTGGAAAAGTATTTTCCACAATCCTCTCTCAATGTTTTATATGAATTGCTGTTTCACAAATTAGTTTTTTTTATTTCACGTGAAAACTATTGAGGAATACAAAATCAAATAAAAATAGCTTCGAATGCCAGTGGCGTAAAAAATGGGAGGGGAAAGGTGACATATTCTTCCAAATGTACACCACGGGATCAAGAATTGAAACATGTTTTTCCATCAAAATATGCCCTTTTACATTTAAAAACAATTTGCCAAATGTCAGATCAATATATTCATCCATTTTAAAGTGATCAAATTAAAACATAAAAATTTTCATAACTTCAACATCCTGTATTTCGTAAACTAAATGAGTTGGACCCCTCAATCCATATATCATCTTGTCCAATTTTACGAGAGGTATCTACATGCAAACGTAGTAAATGTCATTTGAAAACACCCTGTATAAAGTACTAACATTATTTTGGCTCAGATTATACGCTCCTAACTTTTTCCCATTCGTCCCGGGACACCCTGTATATATATATATATATACATATGTATATACATATCTTTTGTAGGAAAAATTTAAGTTCAATTGTTGTCACTTCCTTCCCAATGTTCTGAAGTATAGTTCATCCCGGGGGAATGTTAGCGCCAATATTTAAATTCATATTCGTAGTCTAGTAGTTTTTGAGAATAGATGGTCAGTTGATTTCTTAGTAGTAGGCAACACACCTTGCTAATTTATATATAAATAAAAGACAGATATAGTGGTCCGATATAGATAATTAGTGTTGTTAGAAAAACGTCAGTTGAAAATATAGTTCAGATAGTGAGTTAGAATAAAACTAAATTGACTGTATCGACCCTTACTTCGTGGAATATGCTCATATTAGTCTTTTTAAATGAAACTCAAGGTCTCTAGTTAATTCCACAATAGAATAAAACGGTTGAATAAGCCATCTTCAAATAAAAATATCGTGATAAAATCAATATAAAACCTTTTTCAATCTTGAATAACAGTGAATTCAGGTCAACAATTGAGTAAACTATGAATTTGTCAATTTCCTTCATTTGCCCTATTTATCCGTACCTTCATCCCTAGTCTTATTTGGCAAAACTTGGATAGGACAGCCGGAATTGGGCTTTTTTTCATCCAGATAATTGGTAAGTGTTCTATTCCGAATTAAATTAGAATCCACAGTCCCCTATTATAGTCTTTAGAATCATACCGTACACAGGGTTATTTATTAAAATTAAATTACTGCTTAGAAGTATACCCCACACTGTAGTTATCACTGTGTTTGTTATCCATTTTAGTTGAAAGTTTAGTCCAAGAAGACCTTTCTCTATATAATACAAGTATGAAATTAGCCGATATAAAAATATTCGCAGAAATGGGGTGCACTGAAGTTATAGAAAATTTCACACTTACCACATATCAATAAATTTACTTGTTTAATTCCAACATTTGACAGGCAAGTGCTCCTGATCGAAGAAAATTGTCAAAGTTATACTTAATGAGAATTACAGATCCACAAATTCAGAGTCTAGAAAGCGATTTGAATTATTATAAACGTCATGCTGTTGACACAAGAATATTGTAAATTAATTGCTAGAGTAAATTAATCAGGAATTATAGTGTCAAAACAAATAATACGAGTACAAGAAGTACCGTTCAGGATGTCACATTTAAAAAATAAGTATATATTAAATTTCCGTGTTTGATAACCCTAACAAAGTTGTTCATGTTCCAATTCAATTTTGAAAATTTTATAGAAAATTATTTCCACATTTTGCATACTTCTATCAGTAATGAGAAAATCTGTTATTTCCCAGTAAAAAAATGCCAAGTATCTTGAAGATTCCACTTCACTGACTTCATGAAAAGAAATTAAGAACAGTATCACCAATTTCATCGGCGATTTTCCTGAATTAATTAGAAAATAGAACTCTCATTCATAATATGTCAGAAAAAAAAAACTTTGGTACATGTTGATGATATGAAAATTTTACATGTAAAAATACATACATTTCTTAGATATATTAATAAAGATGATGGAATTACAAATCTACCCACACTGCAAAAAGTCACTTCATTTCCAAACTATCTTGCATGAACCTAGTATATACTTTAGCAGTTGTTCAAAATCTTTATTCAAGATTAGTGTCTGTAAGTTGACGTATATTTAATTAATCATATTTTAACGAATGACTGATATTTCTGGAATAATATATCTCTTCTCATTTTGGAACGATACCGGTCCGGCGCATTAGTTCATTAGTTCTACATACATACATACATTAGCTAGGTCAATTACTTAATTTGAATCGCGTTCAAGACAATTAATGACCTCCGTACAGTAGTAGATCTTAGTTAAATATTAAAGTTATTTTTCCATTTAATTCTATTATAAACATGGTTTTTGCAAATAATACCTAGAAATTTTCAAACCACATTCATTAATGTTGATCACTTAATTCACCGTCGCGGGCATCTAACAAGTTGTCTGTAATAATGTTGATCATATCTTTGTCATTCCAAGAACATAATTAAGAGCAAGCAAGCATTCATCTGCATAACTTGGAGGAGTCTGCAATATTAAAACTATTAATCAGGAAGTGACTGTCAAAGTCGACTTGATATGCTCTGGGCTGATAATATAAGGCAAGTACATTTAAATTAATAAAAAAATGAGATTCATGGGAAAAACAAGGAAAAGGGAAAGAGAATTGTTTGAAAGACTTCAAGGTTCTCATATTCTGCTTATTTTGGATAACTTTAACAAGATATTTCTTTCAAACCGCTGTAATTGTCTGATTTGTCTATAATGAAGCAGCTTCTCCTGGTTGAACTGCCTCCATCAAAATATCCATTTACGGCAACCCTTCAGACAATGGTTAATTCTTTTTCCATTATTTAGAAATAGATGCATTTCATGGAATTCCATTTTTCACGTTCATTTTCTTAATTTATGGAATTAATAACAACTAAACGCGATATGGTAAAAGTTCTCTATAAAGAGTAATAAAACTATTAAAATTATAAGTCAGAACTAGAGAAGCTCAACTTTCGACGCGTTGACCTAAATTACTGTGGAGGTTATAATAAAGTATACCAAAAAACCAAAAAAGTGACGTTAATACCTCAATAAGCCGGTTTTTAACCAACGACAAAGAGTTTCAAAATATTTGAATCGAATACTCACATTTTACGATCCAGAAAATTGACAGCTTACCTGCAAATAAAAAAAAGGATTAGTTACAATTTACGATGATGAATTCACAACAGAACTTCGTCATGTTTTTATTTCAAAACTTTTTTCAAATCTATATGTTTTCTATAAATATTTATTGTTAATTAATCAAGAATACATTATTGTTTCAACTGTTGAGATGTGTTGCCCAAGGCCAATGAAATATAGTAAACCTGTAAACATCTTCGGATGCACCATTAATAATGAAATGGTCACCGGATTTAAATCCAATCGATTTCTTTCTGTGGGGTTACATGAAGTCCCTAGTCTACGATACAATAGTAGAAACGGAGGAGGAACTGATAGCAGGAATCCATGCAGCTACAGAAATTATTTCCGGCAATCGCCAGTCTTTCCATGGTATGCGATTTTCAATGAGAAAACGTTGAAGATTGTGTGTAAATGTAAATGGACAAAAGTTTGAACATCTTTTGTAATTTGTTGGCTGCTTAGTTAAAAGTTATGTTTGAATGGGATATTATTTAACTTTGTAATTATCTTATTTTTTATTGTCATTAATTCTTTTGGTAATAAAATCACAAGTATGGAAAAGTATTTTCAACAATCATCTCTCAATGTTTTATATGCATTGCTGTTTCACGAATTAGTTCCTGTTACATATTCTAACCATTAGTAGTTTGGTTGTTATTAAAAACATTCAAGAAAAATATTTTTTTATTAAAAAAAGATCTTGCAGACTTCATAAAAACATTAAATATCTTGAAAACTACAAAATTTTTAATATATAAAGGTTATGCGTTTTTCACGTGAAAACTATTGAAGAATTCAAAATTAAATAAAAATAGCTTCAAATGCCAGTTGCGTAAAAAATGGGATGGGAAAGGTGACATATTCTTCCAAATGTACACCAGTGGATCAAGAATTGAAACATGTTTTTCCATCAAAATATGCCCTTTTACATTTAAAAACAACCTGCCAAATGTCACATCAATATATTCATCCAATTTAAAATTATCAAATTAAAACATTATATTTTTGATAACTTTAACACCCTGTATTTCGAAAAGTAAATGGGTTGGACACCTCTGTCCCTATATCATCTTGTCCAATTTTACAAGAGGTATCTACCTGCAAACGTTGTAAGTGTCATTTGAAAACACCCTGTATATATATATATATATATATATATACATGTAAAATGGATATTTTTGTGGGGATGTGGCAATAAGACTCCAGAGTAAATTCTCTCAGATATTTATTCCCGAGCTTTCGAATAATTTTTATTCATTATCAAGGGCTATAAATAATTGGTCAATGTTATCATTATTAATAATTAAAAGATAATGAATAAAAATTATTCAAAACCTCGGGAATAAATATCTGAGAGAATTTACTCTGGAGTCTTATTGCCACATCCCCACAAAAATATCCATTACAAATAAGTTGGCAAATATCTTCAAATTATATACATGTATATATAACCTTTGGAACGGAGGGTGATTTTGGCATCTAGGAACACGAAAACGAAAAAATGCATTGAAATTTTCCCGAAGTCGCCTCACGCTACTCTCTACAATAGCCCTATTTCATTCTGAAATAAAAATCGTTGGGGACCGATTTTGACGGCCTATGCAGGAAAAAAATTTGCCAGATTGTTTTTAATCCGAAATGTTCGTTTCACAGCAACGGACTACAATATCGTATTTTGGAGTCTAAAGCTGCGACAATAAAGTAGACATTCCTGAGCGATTTCAGAAAAAATTATTTTTACACGTCAAAAATATAATTCTGTATATGTTTCTATTCATTGTCATTTTAATGTTATGAATAATAGAGTAGTTATATTTATTTGTTTCAGCTTTAAGATTAAAGTAAATTGATTTTGTTTGTATTTGCATCATCGCCTTAGTTACAGTTCACTGGCCCCCGGTTCATGCATAGTATTGAACTTTAAGCTTCCGTTACAATTCGAAGACGCTGATCCATGTTTCAACAACTTCGTACAACAACTGATGATTTTGCAGAATTGTATATTTTTAGTCTATAGTTGCATTCATTTTTGTATTTAAATTCAATTGATTGAATATATTAGATATAGTGTATTTTGTTATTAAGTAGTGTAGTTATTGTCATTAAAGTATCCTTTTAAAAAGTGACTTTTAGGGCAGTAATCCTCAATTCCGTCTTGAAATATTTTACAAATAGATATTATATTCTTTAGAGAACAAAAGTTGTGGTTTACAATATAGTATATTATTCGTATTTCAAAGCAATACAATTTTCCTGAGACACCTTTTATAATTTAGTAACTCTCTAGTATTCCTATTTTTAGCAAATTTTATTTAGTGTTTTAAATGAAACTTACTGTTTCTAGCTACTTCCACAATATATGGAAAAAATGTTGAAAATTCTAAAAAAATGACAATTGTTCCGATATTAAATATCATCGTCAGAATGACAGAAGTTACATTTCATTTGATGCCTACCTGATGTTTAATAGTTATTTTTGGCTAGACCACCTACCTTGTGATTAACTCAATATATGTCAAAAGAAAAAGGAGAAGATTAGATATTATTAGCCCTATGAGGATATCATTTTTCCCAATTAAGATCAGTATAACTGTGCAATGATATAGATAACCAGGAAAACTATATCTGTTGATCTTTAAAATATGGTGTTAAACTTAACAAAAATATGATGTTTTCTCAATATTAATAGTTAGTGATGGACAAAATCATAATGGAGAATCAATTATTTTTCATGTTTTTATTCTCACAAGGTTTCTATGTCGATTTGAAAATTCAACTTTTGGATGATTTAAATAGTTCGCCATTTATGCTGTGACGTCCATTACCTAAAAGAGAAGTTAGCTACATAAGGGTCGACATAGGACCGCAATTCTGTAGTCTTTGACTTTAAAATGGTGATATAGGTCAGTGATCCGCAACCTTTCCTCATCTGAGGCACACCAAACTGCTCCCTAGAATTTCGTGGCACACCAAAATCTAAAATATATTTATAGCAGTGGCGTAGCTAGGTCGGGGGTCAGTTCACTCCATGTATACTAATTATTTATGGATGTCCAAACTACCTTAGTTTTTTTTATTGTTTTAAAATGTGAAGAAGCTCCTTTCAGATTTGGGGCATCAAAATTTTCACTCAGGACATAATACATATTTTTTTTTATTATTCAGATAGAATGAAAAATACAAATAGGTACATACATGAGAACTATACTAAATACTAGGTAGGACAGGTAGGTATACTAAATTTACTTCTGTTGACACGTCAATAGTAATAAATACTTTGACATGATGATGACTGATTAATGTGATACCTGCGCTTGCTTCGTTGAACACAAAAGTTTTATATTCGGCTCAATTTTAGACAGCGCAACTCTTATTTCTTGGTCAAGATCTTTTAAGCATGACCGTTTATTATTTTTAATTAATACAAGCGTTGAAAAACTTTGCTCACATAAATATGTTGTGGAAAACGGAAGTAGTGTGAAGATGGCCTTGTCGGAGATGCGTGGATATTCTGTCTTGATGGAAATCCAGAAAACATCTAACGGAACTTCGTCGAATTTAAGTTTTAGGGTCATATCATTACTTAATTCTGTGAAGTCCTCTCGAGTTTGCAATGGCAGTGCTTCCGTGGAACTTATTGCATTGGTTGCGAAAGGATTTCGAATCCAATTGTATTGTTCCGTGTTGATAGAATGGAAATAGTATTCAAATTTTTGTTGAAGCATACTTAAATGTTGTTGGGCCAAATCCACAATCAACTGCTTGTTTTCGATCGTACTGTGGTTGGTCCTGTGATACATTTCTAGACATCCTTTTTGCAACTGTTCCTGCCAAAGTTCAAGTTTCTTTTTGAACCCTTGTAATTTATCGGAGCACGTCAATATATTTTCATTCCGTCCTTGCATTTTTTTATTAAGTTCATTCAGATGTTCGAATATATCAGCCATGTATGCAAGTTTGGCTATCCAGTATTCATCATGAAGGTGCTGGCATAGATCGTACATATCTTGACTTGAAAGAAACTCACGCACTTCGTAGCGAAGTTCAAACAGTCGAGCTAAAACTTTTCCCCGGGATAACCAACGAACTTCTGTATAAAACAGTAAGGATTCATGTTCGCTTCCCATTTCTTCACAGAGTATTCCAATGATTCGCGAATTTAAGGCTCTCGATTTAATTATGTTTATGATCTTAATACATTCATTCATTGTGATCGAAAGCTGTTCGGGCAAATTTTTGACCATCAATGCTTCTCGATGTATGCAGCAATGTGTAATTTGTATTGACGGATTTTTTTGTTTTACACAAGATACAATACCTTTCTTACTGCCCATCATTGCAGCAGCACCATCTGTACAAATAGCAACGCAATTGGTCCACTGAATATTATGTATTTTGAAAAAATTATCAGTTACTTGGAAAATTTGTTCACCGGTAGTTCTCTCTGGAACCTCCTTACAAAATAAATAATGTTCTTTAATAGAGTTCTCGTCAACGAAACGTACAATAGCCCTCAGTTGTGCTTTATTTTTAATATCGGTTGATTCGTCGATTTGAAGCGCAAAAATTCCAGCCGAAATGATTTTTTTAATTAGTGTTCCCAAAATATCACTTGACATATCTTGGATACGTCTTTTAACAGTATCGGCCGACAAAGAAACTTTACTCACGTCCTTAACTTCGTTTGGCCCAAGCAATTTCCATGCATGCTGGTTTAATAAGCGTTTCACCGATAGTGTGCGGTTTTTTTTGTTGTGCAGTTAATTTTGCAACAAGGTAGCTTGCTTCTAATGCCTTTTCAGAAACCGTAACCGCCGATTTCATAAACTGCTTTTGTTTCTTATTTTGATCCAAGCGCCGTTGGAAAAATTGAATGTCTTTTTTGACGCAACTGGGATGATTTGTGATCAAATGACGGTTTAGTTTGCTGGGTACCATTGCTTCATTGGACAACTGTTCACCGCAAATGACGCATTCAGGCTTTGGAGCCGCTTCGTCGCCACACCAAGTGAAACCATATCGAAGGTAGTCTTGATTGTACTTCCTTTTCAGCACCTTTTTTGCTCTTTTTGCAGCACTTATGCTGGAGCTTGTGCTAGGTTCTTCGTCATCTGCTCGTGATTTCAGCAAAAATTTATCCATATTTGAAGCACTATAGTTATTTATAAAAGTAGATACTGCAACAAAACTTAGTCCAGTTTAATTTAATTTATTTAGACACAATATGGCCAACAACGTAAAAAAGAAAACAGAAACTCTAAAAATAACACTTAACTAATTATAACTAATTTATATTCACTCTATTTATAAGGCACAAGAATTTATTTATATAGCAATTCACTATTTATTTCACTCTACGATTCATTTGTTTGCCCGCGTATTTATCTGATTCACTTGACTATTCGACTATCTCTGAGTCTCTGAGCGACGACAGGCGCGCTTATATAGGCAGCGGCGATGTTCAGGAAAACATCGAGTCGCGCCTCGAACGGCACGGATCTTTCTAGCTTAGTCGCCTTCGAGAATCAAGCCGCCGCGCCGCGCCGCGCCGATAGACGGATAGACGTTTACCATCGGCGCTGTTGTCAGATTGCTTTATTTTTCGCGGGTCTCGCTACAATACGAATCTGATTCGTATTGTCTGAAAGAGCGGCACCCGTCAAGTCGGCTTACGGCACACCAGTGTGCCGCGGCACACCGGTTGCGGAGCACTGATATAGGTTATGGTTATGTCGTATTGTTTCTATATTGAGTGACAGGAGTTGTTCAAATTTATTTCCGATTTATATTGGCTTTATGGCTTTTAGATTATTTTAAAAATCTTACTGTTCCCTATTATTAGTTTTCGTTAACGCATTTACAGTTAGTTTTTATTTTTAGTGTTAGATATTTTTCGTAAATTATTACGTAAATTATTAGGATGACGGGGTTCGTACAGGCAAATTCCAATAATTTACCACATTTAGACATTTTTATGGTGTATGAGTTTTTAAAAAAAGACGATAGATTTAATATATCAGGAGTAAAGGGTTCCAAAACATCTCGTTAAGTTTATATCTCACATCAAATTTATGCTAGTGTATTGTATATTAATTGAGAAATGTCTTAAAATCAAATAAAAATGCTTATATATTATATTGCTAAAAAATAATTATATTTTAGATCGATGAGAGAATCTTATGGTGTTAATGCCATTGGCTTTGTTCAAGTCAATCGAGAAAATAACATTTCCACTGTTCGGGGAAAAGTATGTCCAGAACATAATGTTAGAAATACAAACTACACTGTGGAGTTATCGATACAGGAAGAAGAAACTGTTCAAGATGTTCATTGTAATACATGTCCAGCATCTGAAGGTAACAAAATATTAGGTCACTACAATTAAATAGACATATATGTTGAAATTCCATTTTATTTTATTTGATGAACAGTATACAATTCAGGTCAAAAAAGGCTTGTATTATTAATTGTTGCAAAGGATAAAGTTTGCATGGTTGAGAAAATGATGAATATACATATGGTTTACAGTCAATCTAAATATTAAATATAGTATATAAATGTGTAAGATATACTTATACAATTAATTTTTTTATTTTCACCTACATCCTTGGCAGTAAACAATGAAAATTTGCTTTATAAAATCTCAAACAAAGTAAAGTATTGTTACAAAAACTAAGTGTAAGACTATTTGATGAAAATACTTTAAAAATATCTGTTCAGTCATACAATGTTTGTTTTTAGGAGGCTGCAAACATGCCCTTGCTTTTTTGATGTGGGTTCACCGAAGAAGTGAAGAACCATTTCCAACTGAGGTCACTAGTTACTGGCAAAAACCATTGCTATCAGAATGATAATAAGGTATTTTTTAATGAACTGATTGTTGAAGCTAAGAGAAGGGAAATAAATTGCCAGCTAACAAAGTATGAAAATATGGAACTGGAATATGATAATTTGAAAATACACACATTAGTACACAAGTTTAAGGATGAATCGGTAACATTAGATTGTAATTCATTTCATAAATGTATGTTTGATTTAATGCAAGATGCTTATATTCAATCAGAAAAGTCAACAAGAGGGCAACATACAAGTGCACTATAGTATGAGCTCAGATATGGTAGAGTTACAGTCTGTAAAGTGTATAAAGTTTTAAAATGCAAAAAAGTTTATGGAACTTTAGTATCCTCTATTATAGGATCTCACAAAGTACGTGATACAGAAGCAATGACTAGAGGAGTTAAATTGGAAAAGAGGGTTCTAAAGGTTTCTGAAAAGCAAGTTCCTGCCAAATTCAAAGATGCTGAATTGTAAACATTTTTATGAAAATTTTATTTTTAATAAACTGCCCTCTGTCGTGTATTTTTTTGTATTTTTTCAACAGACTGGATGCATAATCCTCAATACTGACAAGAAACTTTGTTTGAAACCACTATCTCAGGTAAAGTTTGGAATTCAGAACTTATTGTTTACATGTGAAACAATAAACACAACTTTTGCAAACTTCACAGCGAAACGCTATTTTTCTTCAGTAAATGTATTCAAATTAATTCACAAAACTTGAAATAATATATACAAAATTCTACCACTGAATTGATAAGAAACCAATTTTAAAACAATACTTAGGCAATATAATATACATAACAAAAGTAAAAGAAAGTGGAATGGTAGTAATAATTACTATAATGAAGTTGAAGTAACTCAATTGCTAGGATTTTGTAAATCAATAGATAGATATACACATATAGGGTGACATTCACAGGTGCATGTATCAGATCAAGTATCACTGAAAATTAATCCGTATAAATAAACTAGGTATTTGATGAATTTGATAAGTACACTTATGATTTGGCATTTTTGTAGGATGATTTAGTTATTTCACCAAGCTATGAATTTGAGTTGGGTTTATGTATATTTACACTAGTAACCCGTTCTGGCTTCAGATAGAAGCCAAGTATCGGCCAGACGGAGAAACGACTTTAAATTATATATTATATATAGATAGATAGTAGAACAGACTGAATTCAAAATAACTAAATACATTAAACTCAACAACTTCATTTATAATTTATATGTCGAGAAAAATAAATAACAAGTACAAATCTTCTTAAAGAAAAGGGAATCTTAAGATTTAATTAATGGAGATTGTAAGTTTATTAATATACATGCTATGGAAACAAGAGCATCTGTATGATATAATAAATTATGGTCAATAACAGAATGTGGTTTTAAAAAAGCAAATTCTCTTAATCTACTAATTACCCTTTCAATATGAATTCTCAAACTCGCTATAACTTTCGTTTTCATCACTTCATGCTTTGAAGGTTTTACTGAACTACTCACACTTGGGGGTCTTAAGACCTTACAATGTTTTGATTGTAACAAGGATTCCATCCACGATCTGCCATTACCACAGCATTGTCAGGTAGACAATTTAAATAAACACACTCTAGCGTTAATGTTGTATCAGTAATGTGTCCACCAAAGCCTCTTGATACAAAATTCACAAAACCAACAGGGGTACAAGATATGACATATTTGCCTGTGTTACATTTTTTGTATTGTGACCAAGTCAATGCATGGTGCACAGGATTAGTAGGCTTCTGAATTTGTATTTCAAAACAATCTATAATAGATTGCACATTATTATATTTTGCTCGAAATGGAATAGGCCAATGCTTTTTTATTTGGCTTTTTGAAGGCCAAAATATGAATATTTTCATATAATGTTCAAGTTAATAAATGTCAGTTTTGAATATTTTTGAAACTCCATTTACTGATAATGAAAATTGATTCCCTAATCTTGCAAATGAATCATTTAATTTGATTTCCATTAAGCATATGTTCTTTATTTAAATTATTTTTACAAAGTAAGTGTATTAGAATGTCATACCACACTTTAGGAACACCAATATATGTCTTCGGATATTTTTCAACAAGAGTGATTGTATTCTGCAATTGTTCGTCTTTCGATTCACTTGTGTCAGTTAGTGACACAAAATCGCTGCTTGAGGGTACAGTTTCAGCTGTTGCCTCTGCTGATGTAATATCTTCTACCTTCAAAAATTTATTTTTCATGGGTAGGTCGTTACTTCTTTTGTAATAATCAGATCTAATGTATCCAATTTAACAGTATTCTGATATGTTAACCGACAACTAACAGCAAGACTTTTTACCTCAGGGGCTTGTTTGTTGGTATTGATTGATCACTCTCCAGGAGGTTTGAGTACCAACATCATAATCATGAGAATCTTCTGTTACAACAGGTTCATGTGGGACTACCAACTCATTTAATTTTAGCTTTTTGTTTGAAGAAGATTCTGGCCAATAAAAAACATGAGGCACAACTAATGGTTTGAAAATAATTTTCCCCCCCATCATCGAGTGTGGAACACAATTTTCCATGTCACTTTCAAACTAAAAAACAAACATATTTAAATATATTGATACTTTCTATACATACTTATGTAATTACTTACATCAAAATTATCTTCACAGCAATAGTAACTAGTTGTAGTCTGTTTATATTTTCTTCTAGCAGCCTCAAACCACAATTTTCGTTTAACTTCTACTGCAGGCACGGTTACAAACTTTTTACGAGACGTTCTAGCTGTTGTGTTCGTGCAGTATGATACAAAACAGGATTTATATGATATTGACATTATTCCAACATAAATAATTATGAAGCTCGTGTAAACTGTAAAACATAGACACAAAAAGTATTATTTCTCTATGCTGTAACCAAAAAAGGAATACAAACTACGACTATGACAGTTCTTCAAACTTCAAATTCGAATGGCCTTTTTCTAGCTGGCTATCAGTTCATGAAACATATAATCAGAAAGTGGCTAACCCATATTTAGGTTTGTGACGTATCTGTAGTGATAGTTGTTAAACATTTAGGAATACGTAATTTTCAGTTTTCTCCTAAAATATTCGGTTCAAAACATTTTTAATTTAATTTTTGCAAAGTTGTACTAATATATTTTAATAAAATACCGAAAACCGGATATCGGTTTAACACCCCATTATCACTTAAGAAGACAGTTTACAAGTGAAGAACTCCCTAGATTTATTTGTTCATTGACAAATTCATATTGTGGGTTTCTTAAGTGTCTTATAATTTCCAATTCTTCAAGGAAATCCAGTTCTTGTTTCTTATCACAAATATGTAGTATTTTTAGTTCTGTGTTAGGTGTCAAGTAGATGTTTAGCGTAGTGGGATTTATCGGGTTGTTTTAATCTGTATGCTCGTAAGTGTTCACTGTGTAGGATTTCAAAATTTCTAAGAGTCTGACCTAAATAGACAGCATTACATTCTGGACATTTAAGTTTATATATATTTGATTTCCTCAATATTGATATATTTGTTTTTACATTTAACAATTTTGTACTGACGTTATTTTTTGTTTTAGAAGAAATTGTTGTATTTAAAACAGACAGTAACGTAAGTACAAAATTGTTAAATGTAAAAACAAAAATATCACCATTGAAGAAATCAGGTATAGTTTATTTATGATAAAAAGACGATGATGTCATTTTTAGTTACTTTCCTGCTTATCAGAATAAATAATAATTTACCAACCGTGAATACAATTTATCCTCAACAGCCAGGGCAATTAACAGCTGACAGGTTGGCAAAACTTCAAGACGTTGTCAAATCAACTTGTAAAATTCCTCAGTTTGTTTTGACGTTTATTGACATTCGATCATCGTCTAATATTTACAAGTTTTTTTGGTTCTTTTAATTTCATTGCTTCTCTAAGATTAAAAAAACAGTTATTTTCATGACTAATTATTAATACAAATTTGCAGTTTGTGGTTAATAAAATGCCGAAGCAGCTGAACAGAAAATGTCAAGAGACGGTAACATCTTTGTTGAGCTATTTTGAACGAGAATGCCGAAATGGGGGACCGCTTCTCCCGCTTACTCCTGTAAGAGACGTAAGTAATAGTATTTGCTATTTGTATTCATCCTTATTAATTATATTGTTACATATTTAAATGTAAATGTTTTTAATGTTAGATTCGGTTAATTAAACTTGATAATATATTACTCTTTCATAAATTGAAGTAATTATATTGTCGAGAGTTGCAGAAGCTTTACAACTTAGCGTTATCACTGTTAACCTTATTGCCACCAAGCATAATAGAGGTGAACAGCCTAAAAGCCCACCTAAAAAGAGACAACGCATAAAACCTACTGTTGAAACTGATAACCTTGATCAAAATGCTTTCCGAAATGTATTATACGAAATGTATTGAAACAGTGAGTATATTAAATTTACTGTTTTATTTTATTCACAATTGAGTAACACAATATTTTTTCAGAGGAACACATAACCTTGAAAACTTTAAGAGACAAACTCCAGGAGCGTGAACCCTTTAATGGTTGTGTAACATCACTCTGGAAGATAGTGAAAAATATTGGATTCAAATACCAAAAAGATTATCCTCGCCGTGGTTTAATGGAGTTGCCACATATTGCATTAAAAGGTGTACATTTTCTACATGAATATGTCAAGATAAGAAGGGAAGGTTTATATCAATTTGTGTTTTTGGACGAGACCTGGATATTTAACGACGGTACTGTTGGACGTTCTTGGCAAGATTCTAATCATAGAAGCGTGAAATAAACCAAAATTGGTGGTCCAAGGTAATTGAATAATAAAATTTAGCAATCAATTTATGATGTACTAACATTCCTGCCATTTTAAGACCTTTTCAAATATTTACTAGTCACACTATTTTATTTAAATGTATATAACTATTAATAGTTGTTTTGAGCTATGCAGTCTGGAAACCTAGTAGTAATTTGTGATTTCCTCATTGTAGGTATATAGTATTACATGCTGGTTCCTCTTCTGGATTTATTCCTGGAGCAGGGCTGGTTCTTTTTTCCAAAAAACAAGATGGTGATTACCACGGTGAAATAAACCGAGAAATTTTTTTGCATTGGTTTGAATACCAGTTTTTAGTGAACTTGTAAGAACATGCCACAATTGTGATGGATAATGCAAGTTATAACAGTATAGTGATTAATAAAGTACCAAAGTTTAAATATATGCATTTTTGTTGCAATAAACCACCAACAGTATATGAAGCTGACATATTATCTGAAAAATATGGTCACAAAGTGTTTCGACTTCCCCCTTACCACTGTATGTTCAACCCAATTGAACATATTTAGGGCATAGTTAAAACATTTTATAGAGATCATGTGGGAACTGATGGTTCTTCAACAGAACAAGCAATAGGTGCATAGAAAACATCTTTACAAAAAGTGACTCCTGATATTTGGTCAAATACAGTAGAGCACACTGAAAAAATTATACAAGATGGGTGGGATAGAGAAGTAGTATTTGATAGACAGAATGTGCCTCCACTTATTATTAATTTTGACAGTGACGATGAACATAATGATGATTTTGTAGTGGAGTAGTGGATATCTTGTGTTTTATTTTTTGTATATTTTTATCCAATTTGCTTTATTTCCACCTTTTCAAAACCACTAATAACTATTATTAAATTAATTAGATACAGTTATTTTATAATACACAAATTAAAACAACGACCACAGTATCTCTACATAAATAATACTGATAAAATGGAAGATTTTTTATTTTTATATCTTGTAACAAAATTTTATTTTGTGTATCTATATTTTTCTTTTCCATTCTATTTTTATTATAATAAATATAATAGATATTGTATAAAGACACAATATTTAAATTTGCATGAAGATGATTACAGCTTGTATTCACTCCATTTAGCGTAAACCCTTGCAGTGCTATACAGCATAGTATAAGGACCTACAGTTCGTCATTTAACCCTCTTCTATGTAAAATAAATAAATGTTTTTTTGAATATAGAATGATTGGTTACTGTTTCTTGTATCCTATCCATAGTTTTTCATGAATAAATATTTATATTGAATTAATCAAGCCTATCGTACAAGCCTTTCATTTTAAAATAAATATTTTTGACTTACGCCCTACGAGACACGGAACAATGAATAAGAAGAACTGTCAATCTAACATCAGATTGACTTTTCTAGTTTTCGTTAAGTAAAGGAAAACACTACAGCTTGCCAACATCACAATATTTTGTTTTGCAACGTCATCGTTAAATGTCCAGAATCTAATGCTGTCCTGTAACTCAGTAAGCAGCTACATTCTATATAGGTGTTTTGGGTTAAATCTTCATAATTTGAAGTTGTAATTCTACTGTTAAATTATTTCCAATTAGTAATGAATCATCCTGTATATTTATTGAGTCAATCACAGTGTTGGTCACTTTTTGGTCTAGCCAAAAATAAATATTAAACATCAGGTAGGCATCAAATGAAATGTAATTTCTGTCATTCTGACGATGATATATAATATCGAAACAATTGTCAATTTTTTAGAATTTTCAACATTTTTTCATTATATTGTGGAATTAACTAGAAACAGTAAGTTTCATTTAAAACACTAATATGAGTAGATTACACGAAGTAAGGGTCAAGACAGTTAATTTAATTTTTTATTTATTACAGCGCCTTTGCAATCAATGTTTAATATACATTATAGAACTTCAGAAAAGTGAAGTAATTATAAATGAAAATTAATTACACGTGCATGATATATTTCATTGAATGTTTCATTTGAATCCTTCCTAGAAACAGTTTAATTTAAATTAAATTTGTATGATGAAATGTGAAATTTGCTGAATCGTGTAACTACTTGACAGCTTTTAATGAAACCTGACGACAAAGCACACTGTAACGTTTGCACTATCTGCAATCCTCCCATAAAATTGTCCATAAAAGCGCCATATTACAATAGAGTTACTTCCGAGATTAGTCATATGGTGAACGTTGAAGCTAATGAAATGGCATAACAAATATTTAAAAACTACTATCCTGAACTTTATTGACCTTTTCTAGAGATGTTAAAAAGAGGACTATAAGACGAAGTGAGAGTTCCCATTAGTCTCCAATATCTAGGGAATGGTCTCGAAGCGATGAAGATGTAGCTAAAATAGTACACAACTAGTACCATTTGATCTAGGGAGCAGCTGCAAATAGCGTTGGCCCAAAAACACTTCTCAAAATTCCTCGACTCATGTATTAGGTGCTAATTATAAATTCAAGGTTCAAGTGAAATTCTATTCCAGTTATAACATTTAATGCAAAACAAAACCGCATTTATTCAGAAGCAAAATTCAATTCTCGTTCCTGTTAGTTGAATGCTCCTCAATGCCCATTCAAGAAGTTGTATTCTGTATCAATTGGTCCAATATTCTGGTTTATCTCGTATTTTTTAACTTGATTGGATTCATTCATTCAATTTAAATCTCACTATTGAATTCTGTTGAAGCTTTACCAAAAACGACGTATTTTGGCTAACTCTTTAGAATTCAACCACAGCCAGCTCATGATTTAATACATTGCTCGATAAATGATGAGGATAATAAAAAAATCTGAAATAAAAAAAACTGAATATGATCAAAATCAAATGATACATTGACAACACCCTTACACGAAATAGGCATGATGTCAGTTAGACTACAATCAAAAGTTTTATGAAATATGTATTTATCTACCGAAATAGCACTCACGAATTTAGAAATTGGAAATATAATCAGGATTGATATGATTTTTAATAAAATAAAACTGCAAAATACAAACACCAATCAGAGCGAATTACGTCAAATCCCATTAAACACGCTAAAACGTCATACGCTGCTCGAGTCTTTTCGCGTACTTTTTACTTGTATTTGTCTGTTATTTGTATTTTTAAACGATCACTTGACTATTTTTGTATCCTCACAATATACAATAACCATGGAACAAACATTTACCAAAGCAAATACCTCTAATTTGCCTAAAGTAGATTTGTTGATGTTGGGAGTACACATCCTTTAGTACAGAAAAGGGTTCTTTTCAATTTACAAGATTACCACTTGAATTAAATATAAGCACTAACATTTCTCATCGGATGATGCCCATAGCTTTCTTAGGGTTAACTCCAGTAAAATCATTTCTTTACATGGAAGATATAGTAGTCACCGGGATCTCGAAAAATCGTCACTTAGACAATCTAAAAAAGGTCTTCGAAAATCAATTTAAAATCAAATCCACAAAAATGCAATTCTTTATGCGATAACTCACACATTTAGGTCATAACTTATCTACTGAGGGAGTCCTACCCGACAAGGCAAAATGTTCAGTCATCGATAGTCCAGAAAGTAAAGTTGTCCATAAAAAGTTGAGTGAGCAGTGTCGTGAAATAATTATGAACGTTTTAAATTTCATGACCGAAGAGGCAAACAATGGCAAGTCAACAATTCCATTAACAAAGGTAAGTTTTAATTATTGCAATCAAATTTTGAAACCAAAGTAATTATTTAACAAATTTACACTCGATAGTAAATATCTTGAATCGATTTTCGCACATAAAATATTTATTTGTTCAACTATTTAAAAAAGTGACATTAGGGTGATACAATAGTTATTTATGTAACAAGGGTGTAAAGTAGCCTTTTTTCGACGAATGAGCCGCAGGCGAATGCGACAATCACATGAGTCGAAAAAAGGCATTTACGCACGAATTGCATACACTATTTTTTCTACTACCGAAAATTTTATCAAAATACAGAAGTTTAATAATAATTTTCTTCGCGCACTAATGTAGGTTTAATTCTTATTTAGAAGAAACTATAACGCTTTTATTCATTCTTAATAAAATATATTATATATTGATTAATATTTTGAACATTTTAATCAAAATTACAACAAATTACCAAAACAACAGACTATTTCAATTATTAACAATACTAATTAAAGGTGCAATTTGTGCACTCGGACATTTTCGGAATATTTTGTTATTTTATTTTTCCTACACCATTCTTTAAGCAAATTGTATTTTGTTTCGTAAATATTCACAGATTTTTAGGGAAATAACTCATTAGAAACACTCTTTGCTATGTGTAATATGTTTGATGGTGTATTTTCAAAATAATCTCCTAAGAAATCATCAGAGGAATCCATCTTTATAATTATATGTACCTACCTATCCCGTTTTTTCTAAAAAAAGAATCTGAAATAACATCATAGTTTCCTAAAAACGTTCAATACTTAAATATAAATACTTTTGCTTACCCTAGGTATAGTCGGAGGATTTCAATTTCAAATTGAAATGTCAGATTCAATGCACAAAGAAATGTGAGTCACTCACAGTCAACTTATAGGTACCTACCTATGCACCCTATTCTATTATTTTCCAGTACCTAATATAATTATTACGTATGTACTTTACTGAATTCTATATGTTTCAATCTCTGATTTAAAGAAAACTCAGATTTAATATCCGTTTATTATACCTACCTATATTTTCATAAGACTAGATAAAACTACATACAAATTGGAACTTTTTCTTCTTTACGCACTAGTGCGTAAAGTATAGTTTTACGCACTCGAAAGTGTGTCTAAAGTACGTACTTTACGCACGGTAGTAGAAAAAATATTTGATGCACTCATGTGTCAATCTTATGCACCGGTATGTCATCATTACAAACAAATCGACACTATTTTTAGTCAATTTAGAGCAACCTAAATGAGACATTTTTTGTTTTTTGTATGCCTGTGACTCATGCGTCAATTTTTCCATTCGAGAAAAAAAGCACCACTTTATGCACTTGTTGCATAAATAACTATTCTGTTTCTGTCTACAAGCATACAAATATATAATATATAAAAGGGCACATGTTTATTTTGTGTAAGATACCTATTTAAATGTAATAGGTTCTTTAGCTTATAATTATTATACTCATTTCATACCTATCTCTACTACATTTTGATTTTATTATTTATTTTGAACCATCTTCCGATTCAGTTACAATTGCGGTTTGGTCATATTAAAGTATGTTTGAACTAAAATCTAAAGATCCTTTAAAACAACTAATGAACTGAAAGGTAATATGATATTTTTGAATTTAATACTTATTTTCAATAGCCGAAAACCACGACAAAAATTTTTATTTCAAAAAACGGTCACTGAAAACCAATTTAACTCTTTCCTCATTTTATTTGTATGAAAATACATATGAGTAAAACTTTTAACACAACATTCATATCGACTTATTTTATTGTCAGGTCATTATACGAGTTTCTGCGGCTACGAAAAAAAGCCAAATAACTCTTTCCCGTAATAAAAAAGAAGCTCTAGCAGAAAGTAATGCTAACACTAATATACCTACTCAAAAACAAAGAACGTCCAGTATCCATATGGATCAATTCGAGAAAACTGTGCTTAGAAGGTCCATAATAAATTATCACATATCCGAGAAAAAAGTACCCACGTTAAGAAATGTACACCAAATCTTCGCAGATAGTTATGGCTTCGCAGAAAGTCGCAAATCTCTGTGGAAACAAATACATTCTTTGGGTTTTAGTTGGACCAACATGAAAAACCACAGAAGTTTGTTAATGGAACGTCACGAAATAAGACATTTACGCCTACTATATTTAAGAAACATAAAAAATTGCAGAGAACAGAACTAACCTATAATTTATATGGATGAAACATACATTCATTCATGTCACACGCACCTTAAAACATGGAGCGACAAGAGTAACGAAGGATTAAGAAAACCCATTTTAAAAGGTAATAGACTCATCATTGTACATTCAGGAAGTGAAAATGGTTTTGTACCTAATGCTGGTATTATCTGGAACTTCCAGTCAAAAACAGGAGATTATCATAATGAAATGACGTACAAAAATTATCAGAAGTGGGTACAAGAAAAACTTATTCCAAACATACTAAAAAGCACTGTTGTGGTAATTGATAACGCCTCATATGACAACGTTCTCAATGAAAAATTACCTACGTCTGTTTGGACTAAACAACAATTAAAAAATACATACATATATTACAGTGAGCAAATGTTAAAACCGGATCTTTATAACGTTGCAAAAATGTACAAACCGCAATATACAAGTTATAAAATTGATGAATTGTTTATTCGACATGGATTACAAGTTCTAAGGCTACCCCCTTATCACCCGGACTTAAATCCATCCAAAGGGTTTGGGCGGCACTAAAAGAACATGTGGCCAAACGAAATGTTACCTTCGATTTTACAAAGGTTAGAGAATTCTGTAATGAATTTTTTGACACATTTTCTGCAAATGATTGGAAAGTTAGATGTGACCATGTTGAAAAGATTGAAAATGAATTAATGAACAATGAACCACTCTTAGATACTGTTATAGATAATATTATTATTAATTTGGCCGAAGACGGAGATAGCGAAGATATTGAAATTGATATAAAAAGTGATTTTGAAGAATGATTTGTAGATGCACATAATTATTTTACTGTTGATGATCCCTGTACATCTATAACATATTTTTCATTATAGTGTTTGTATGTGGTATAACTGAATACAGTAAATGCAACAAATGTAAAAATGTGAATAGGTGTTATAAAATTGTAGATATTAGAGACGAATTCCACTAGAGTAATATAATATTTGTAATACATCTGTACATAGTTCTAAATAAACAATAATTGACGGCACCCTGAACCAATATTTTTTTTGTTTTGCCAGTCCTAACTCTGAAAAAAGTGTGAAGGGATGCTCTAATTTCATAGTAAATATTTGCAAAAATTCCAAAAACTTACATATGAAAGTAGAAATATCTATCACAAAACAGCTTTAATATTTAATTGATATTATTAGTATACTTATTAGACCATCTCTAAAGGCAATTTCCCCAATATGTTTTTCAAATTTTATGTATAAACCCGAATTTTTACATTATTATCTACTACATATTATTAGGAATAACAATTTTATATAGCTTAACAGGTAGGTATGTCATTAACTATTACTACGAACAGATAGGGAAAATTGTTGGCCATTGTTAAATTCAAAAAGTCGTTTAACAATCTTTATCATATTGTACGCTTTAACTACAAAATATACCTGACTTCCAATTTATATACAAATAAACCTCACTTACGAATATTATGGAGGGACCACATAAAAGACATTAATTTGAAGTAAATGTGAAAGTTTATGTCTCTTGGAATCTATTTATTATTTACATCACATAAAATAATAGAGGGTAATTATAGAATTCCCCGTATGGTTTCTGAAGCAATAAATAATTATGTCTGTACAACAAGAACCCCAATTTTCGTAGAAAAATCTAATGGTTTTTATTTCCTTATTCATTCAAATAATAATAAAGAACACATTAATGTTATTTTGTTTTGTAAACTCGATTTTATATAGCATCATACATGTGTCACAATCAATTATTTTTAAATCCCAATTCAAAATATTGTGTTACTCTCGTACGTATTAGCAGTCTCACAACTTTTAAAACTTTGCATGCGAAATGTACGCCGCCTGCTCTTCCCGGTAACTGAGCTTACAACGTTGTCAAGTTGAAAGGCTTTCTCGCGCATCGTTAACTGCCAAAATCAATTTGCCAACCTGTAATAGAACTATTAGCTATGCACTGGGATATTAACCACTTCAAATGTTACTTATACAGTATTGGAAAGAATATATCTTGGGTATCGTGTTTTAATGATAGCTTAAAGGATGGCCTGCTTGAATAATGAGAATTTTTCCTCAAATAGTGGATACGTTCGATGTTACTACACCGAGACTTGTCACCGAGACAGGTTAACACAACACATCATCAACTTGTTAGAAATAATACGTCGTTTGCGTATTCTGATAATAAGAAATATCAAATCAGTTATTTGAACACATTAAACTGAATCATTTATTCAATTTAATATGTTGGAAGGTCGGCAAATAATGACTCATTGTCTAGACACTGTCTATACCATGTTGTTAAGCTAGGACGAGTGATTCGAATTTAAGTTGGCAATTCTGCAGATTCCTGATAGGTCAGAGCACAGCAAGTTTTACACGGCCCTTTTCACATATTTTATAATAGAACAGTTTGTGTAAATTGTAAACAAACGTCCATTTTGTTATTTGTTGCGTTCCTGGTTTCTAGTTACTGTTTCATTAAAATAAGTATAAAAACATTTTCATCGACTCAAATACTATTCCAAGTCCTAGCAGACTTTCTCATTGGCTCCCGTGAAGAAGGAGTTCTGTAAGTTTGGGCCACTTATCATCTATACAGAAGCAAAACATTGTGAATCTCAGACAATAAACCAGAGACAAAGGTGACTATCATCATGTTAAAAAATGTGAAAAAGTAGGGTAGGTAAGTTATCGAAAATAGCACTTTTGTATGAAATTAACGCGTACAAATTTTACTTTTTGGGAGTTGCTAAATCGACTGTGTATCGTACTATCAAAGAATATAGAAATACTGGTACAATATTGTCTCTTCTAACCATCGTGGTGGTCGTGGAATTGTTAAAGCCGTAGTCTATACAACTATAAATATAATTCATTGTATCTTTTCTGGTATTTCAAAAGAAGTTTAACGAATTTCTAAAAAAAACTCCAGATGGTGCTGTAATTCTAATAGAGAATGTATCTTATCACAGCCCTAGAGTAGAAACAACATCGTCATTAAAAAATATCCAAGAATATAGAATTTGATAAGGGTATGGTTCGATATGACCTTATAATATAAAACAGCATAATGATAAATTCAATTTATATGTTACCATTAAGATGGCACCACAAAATCATTACATTTTAATTAAGCTGCCACCATATCATTGTGAATTGAGCCCTATAAAATCGATTTGGGCTCAAGTAAAAAATGAAGTGGTAGTCAAAAATAGGACTTTCAAAAGATGTAAAGGAGCTTCTAATTCACCATTCGCTGGCAAAATTATGTTGCACATATCATAAAAGAAGAAGATTAAGTTATATTACCTTATACAATCAATAATCGTTTCTTTCTGTAGTGGCGACAGTGAGACAGATTCTGAGTGAATAATTATTTATATTTTATATAAATTTATTTAGTGGTTCTTGAGTTAATAAATAATGTAATTCATAGTTCTAATATACCGTAAAATGTTTGATTTGTTAAAAATTAACAATTCATTGACTAAACAATTTTTATGCCTAATCTGATTTCTAAGTACTGAGATTACAGTTTTCAGTGCACTGACGATCTTAGGTTGACTATTCAAAACTAGGCCCTTTTTTATACCATTTGGAAATTTCCTGTTCGATATAGGTACCTGATCTTTCTACGAAATATTCCACATAAAAAATCTACGAGTTTACAAATACAATATTCTGCCAAAGTGACATACAAATATTTTTGATGATGTATTTCTAGGACAAAAATATATTTATTGTATTTTCAAATTAAACAGACAATGGAACAATTTATGATACTTCATACTTTAAGGTGTTGATTTAAAACACGGAAACGGAACTAAATGATGAGCATTTAGTTCCGTTTCGTCGTAGTTTGTGTTTGTTTCTGTTTAAGTCCTCCTGAGGAAGTTATAAATGAATAACGAAAATTTTAGGCACATTTAACAATTGCTTTAACCACTACAGACCGTTTCCCATTAGATTAACTCTACTTTCATATTTAGTACGGTCGATATTCCTTTCCTACTATTCGTTACTTATTATATATATACATATATACATATATATATATATATATATATATATATATATATATATATATATATATATATATATACATATACATATATCAAGAGATGGAATAAAATTAAAGATTATTGTAACATTCCACAAAATAAATTCTTATCAATAATCGACTTTATATTTAACTCAAGTTATTTTTCATTTCAAGGATGTTACTATAAACAAATTCTTGGCACACCAATGGGAGCTACTATTTCTCCAATAATAGCACAATATGTAATGGATGATCTTCTTGAAGATATTCTCCCAAAACTATCATTTAATATACCATTTTTAAAAAAATTTGTTGATGACATAATTTGTGCTATACCAGTTAATAAATCAGATGAAATATTAGAAAAAGTAAATAGTTATAATGAAAATTTACAATCTACAGTTGAATTTGAAAAAAATAATAGCATTCCATTTTTAGACACTAAAATAATCCGTAAAAACGATAACACTTTGATTACCGATTGGTATATAAAACCAACAAATTCAGGAAGGTATATAAACTATCATTCTTTTCATACAAAGAAAATGAAAATTAATCTCATTATTTGTTTAAAAAATAGAATTGAAAAACTAGTTCACCCTTCTTTAAAACAAAAAAATTTAAGAATTTTACGTGATATCTTATTAGAAAATTCTTATCCTAAATCACTTCTAAATAGAATTCTTTTCAACAATATTTCTGATAGAACTATTCATGATAATATCTCTAGCAATGAAACAGATAGGAATACAAATGTAGAAAATATTAATTACCTATCAATTCCAAATATTGAAAATTTATCAAAGAACATAATAAAACTTTTCAAAAATGAAACTAATATAAAGATAACACAGAAAAATATAAAAACGATTGGAAATTTAAATAGTAAATTGAAAGATTCTACACCTGACTTAAAAAAATCAAATGTAGTCTATGAAATAAAATGCAATAACTGTGATCTTAACTACATCGGTACCAGCTCTAGAAATTTGACTAATCGCATCACATCTCATAAAAGTGATATAAAACTTAACAAAAAATCATGTGCATTAACACAGCATTCCATCGAAACAGGCCATAAAATGTTATTTAATGAAGCTAAAGTTCTACATACTGAACAAAATATGTCTAAAAGATATTTTCTTGAAATGGTTGAAATCAACAAGGCAAATAATAGTATGAATAAGAAAAGTGACATTGAAAATCTTAGTAATATTTATAGCTACCTTTTGAATATTGAACAAAATAGATAATTTTTCATTATTTATATGATTATTTCATAAAAATTAAATTCACTTCTATTAAAGTCAAAATATAAGAAATTATTTGTCAAAGTCATTTTCACAGGTTATAATCTAACCTTATTTCCTTTTCTATTAACGTCAAAAACAAATTATCTGTCAAAGTCATTTTATAAGGTTATAATCTCACCTCAAATTCAAACTTCATTAAATAATTATAAAGTAACCTAAAAAAATTAAAATAACTAAGTAACGAACAAACAAATTATGTATCGATTTGTCTTATGTGAAATATGACATCAAGTATATTATAATTATATTTATTTTTACATTTACAAATTTTTTAATGATTATTTATATTGAATTTACTTAAAATATTTTACATGTAAGTACTTATATTTATTTCTCTATTTTTAAATCATATTTATATTTGTATATGTATTATAGTGCCCTGAAGAAGTGTCAAAAGGACACGAAAGCTTGGCGGCATTTTGTAAATAAAAGATCTTCGCGTTGATTCCTTGGACTGAAATCCCCGTTATCCCCACCTATATATATATATATATATATATATATATATATATATATATTAAACTGAAAATTATCTATCAAGATAAATTAAAACAGAGATATCACTAAGTTAATGTGAATCTTAGTAATAGATGACAATAAATCCAATAAATTGCATAATAGTCCATAAGACAACAATTTAAATATGAGTATCAATATGTGAAGAAACACTTACAAACAAGATACAACTAATATTGCATATAAAAAAATTGCTATTTAAGTTCGCAATTATTTTTTCTTCAAATTATATTTGGTACATAACAATGATTATCACGGTATAATATTACATGAATTTCAAAATAAAATTCCATAATTGTAATTTTATATATTATAGACACTTTTCAGAAACCCTGTATGTTATGTAAATTATTGATTATTTTGGTATAAACTTCAAGGTCAAAATGTCATCGTAAAATGACGTTCGGTTAATAGTTCGAACGGTGTAATTTCGGAGTGACATTAGGAATGCATAAGAACAAAGTGAACTTATCTACAATAACATAGAAAACAGATATTTGGATTTGAAAACAATGATGTTTATTTATAAACAATTGAAAAATAAAACAAAAATTAAAAACAACTAAAAGTTGTTGATTGAGAGCCTGAGGAGACGCGGTGTAGATTCAATAATGTGAGGACGCATTAAAATTACTCTCCTCTAAATTTTTATAAATCTCAAACATTTTGATATATTTTAAGTTTAAAGAATTAATCATAGTATTTAAAAACAATGATGCTATAAAATAACAGAAACTTTCTATCGAATACATAATAAAAAGTGATAAATTAGTGAAACGCCGAGAATTGGTAAGATGAACAATTTACCTTTATTAATCTGCTTTTCGTTTGCTCATTCACGTATCTTCTGTGAATAAATTGTTGCTCCTGGCGAAATAAATCACGTCACATCATTTTAATATCAAGATTTCGCATATATGATCATAGGCGATCGTATTTCTTCCAAATGTTTCATCCCAGAGACAAGAAGATGCCAAGCATAGACTTTTCTTTTCGTGTGTAACATATTTGTCCTATAAAACATCGTTCATAATTTTCATTTGTTAGGTTATATTGTGTAAAAATTTATTCGTTGGTAAAATTATTAGATATAGATATTCAATCTCCACTAGATCGGGATAGAACATTGAACTTACATTAAAGGAAATAATAAAGGAAATAATACTCACCAAATCATTACGATAAATCATCAGTTTGCCTCACAAACACACTTGGTTTTCATTCTTTATTTAATAACTGAATTATCATTACCATAGAATAACTCAACGTCACGTCAACATTAACAAATTATTAGAGTAGAGATTGAATGGTTTGTGGAAGCTTTCAAAAACATATAGAGATAAGTTATAGGAAGCGAAATTTATTTGATATGTTTCATATTTGATAGTATTCATAAAAAAATAAAAAAAAACGTACTTACGCAAAGGTTTAATTAATATGATTATACAATTATGATTCAGAAAATGTTCATTATTCAAACAACTATTCACAATTAAAATCTATTTATCTATGTTTTTCCTTTCTTTTCTTTGATATCTTACCTTTCAGTTTCTTGTTACTACCGATCGCCAAGTGCCGAATCTCATCCCTGAGGTATAGTATCATAAAGTTACATAACTCATAATTTTGTTACTAAATAAAATTTTGAATTGGAAATTAGCGGTTAGCTAAACCAATTCTGGCGCCCACAATCATTAAAAAAAAATATATTTAAAGTCAAATCAATTATAAATAAATACTCATAAATATAAGATCCATAATAAAGTAGCATCCCAATATAGGATCATTAATAAATAAGTAAATGTTATTACTCCAATATTTAAATACATGATAAAAATGGCAAGCCCAACGCATGGCGATTGTTGAACAATTGAAATAACGCTAGTAACAGGAACAGGTTATTATTTTTGAGATATCTGAGGGAATTTTTTTTTAAAAACAATGACAGACAAAACAATAAACGTTGACGAACTGACGGTAGAAGACTTAAAAGAACTTTTAAAAACTAGGAACATGGACGTGAAAGGAAATAAGCAGACACTGAAAGAACGTTTGACAGCGACCCTTCAAGCTGAAGAAGCAGCAGGATTGGAAGAAGGAGATGGCATAGTGAAAGAAGTTCACCACTACGTAAAACCGACACCAAATGAAAATCAACAACTACTAGACATGATGAAAATAATGATGGCAGATATCAAAAGCGCAAAGGAAGACATCAAAAGGACCAAAGAAGAAATAAAAGAGGACATTAAAAAAACACAGGAAAGCACAAAAGATGAAATAAAAAGTACAAAGGAAGAAATCAATAAAAAACTGGATCAACAAGAAGAAAAATTTGCAGGACATATGGTGGAAATGAAAAAACAGTTTGAAGATCATAAGAAAGAACAAGAAGAGAAAATGGATAAGTTATATGGACATCTAATACAAGAAGGCAATATTAGGAAACAAGAAATTGAAGTGATGGGAAATAAACTGCGAGAAGAAGGAAAGGAACAGATAGGCAGAGTGGAGAAAAATATAATGAAAACCCACGCCAGAATAAACGATGTTGAACAAGGCATTCAATTAAATTTGTCGATTGCGGAGGAGATGAACCTAAAAACGCGAAAAGAACTTATATGGGAAATGGATTCAAAACTAAAACAAATCAAGGAAGATGGAAACTTACGAGACTTCACAAAATTGGAAAAGGAAATCAAAGAAGATTTCAAGAAGAAGATGATGGAGTTAGAAAAAGAATTTGGAAATATAAAAAACAAAACGAATACAAACAGTAGCACTCAAGGGGTGAATTATATCTACAATCATGGGGAAAGTAACCTCAGATTTGACGGGGATACCAGGAAAATGCATCCGAAAATTTTCCTGAGATATCTTAAAAATAAAGTAAAAGGTATCAGAGAGATAGAGGATCTTAAGGAAATAATAAGATCTCATCTATATGGTCAGACATTACTTTGGTTCACATGTAATGATGTGAACATTAATAACTTCACTGATTTTGAAAATAATTTCCTAAAACAATATTGGGGGGAAACTGAACAAAATTGTGTTAGGGAAAAGTTGTACTTTGGTAAGTTCGATACCAGAAGGAACAGCAATATGAGTAGTTATGCTCTATCATTATATTCACAGGCACAGTATTTAGAGCCAACTATTTCCGAGCAAGAAATAATAATATTCTTGTCTCGACACTTTAACGATAACGTAACGCAAGGCATAGCCATACAAAACATAACAAATTTCCAATCATTATTAGATTACCTAAATAGAGTACAGAGAACAGTTCATCATAACAATAATAGACGTGACAACGACGACTATAGAAATAACAATTACAGACATAATAATTATAACAATCAATATCATGACACAAACAATACTAACAACAACAGGAGATTTGACAGAAATAATGATAGGACAAATAACAACAATAACAGGTACACCAATTATCCAGATAGGAGACAACAACAAAACAATTATAATAGGAGAGAGAGAAGAAACTCTGATGGAGATATGAGAAGGACGAACAACATAAGACGTGACACAAGAACTGACAGAACGAACAGTTTAGAAAGGAATACAACTAATAGTGACACAAACTTTAATCAAACTAATTTAAGTAACAATAATCATAGTAATAATAATGTTGTTGTTCCCGTGTCATCCTCTGGTGCGGAACAACAGTTTTCCCACTAGAGGGTGAATATGGTAGGTTGAGTTGGTGCAGCTATGTTCACCCACGCGAATTTCTAAAGGTACAGGACCAGCTAGAACAAAACAATGAAACTTTAATTTATATATATGGAACGATAGAAGGCATTAGTATAAAAATATTGATCGATACCGGGTCAGAGATATCATTAATAAATAACAAATTCGTAAATCAATTAAATACATCAAAGAAAAATTTCGTCAAGGTACCAAAAGTAAGCTTAATAGGAATAAATCAAAAGAAATTAACTATTTCAAGTACTTCGATAACCGTCGCATTAAAATTCAAGGAATGGGAATCTATGGTACAACTGCTAGTAGTGGAAGATATGGAATGTGAACTATTGCTAGGATCGGATATTTTGTATGAAAACAAAGCAATTATTAATTATGAAGGAATGTACATAATCTTTAATAAAGAAAAAGTGGATTTTAGTTATGAAGAGAAAAATAATAATTCAAAAAGGGATGAAGAGTTAATAGAAGAAGTAGATAAATGTATTAATTATAATAAGAAAATCGAAGATGATATGGAACAGAGATATGATTATAGGCAGGAAGGAAAAATGAATGGAGATATGATGTTGGATGGCAATGGAGAAATAAATTTGAATAATAATAATATGCCGGAATGGAATTTGGATATAGATGGAAAAATAGAGTGGAAAAATGAAGTAATGGAGATGTTGAGAGAACATGGAAGTTTGATTAATGAAGAATCTCGAATTGCAAGAAATTATGTACACAAGATTGAAATGAAAAAGGATCAACAATTTCAACAAAGAAGCTATCCGATACCCTACAAATATCAAGAAGATGTGAAGAAATCTATAAATAAATTATTAGAAGATAGAATAATAGAACATAGTACCACTCCGTATATCAATCCAGTAGTAATAGTGAAGAAGAAAGACGGAGATATAAGAATATGCCTTGATGCACGAAATTTAAATAAATGTACAATGCCCGAGTATGAATCACCTTTAACTATCGAATCGATACTAGGAAAGATAAGTAAAGTAAAAGTTTTTTCCAAGCTAGACTTGAAACACAGCTTCTGGCTGATACCACTACATCCGGAAAGCAGGAAGTTTGTAGGTTTCAAAATTAATGGGGAAGTATATCAATTCCGAGTAACGCCATTTGGTATACAGAGCGCTACAGCAGCACTATTAAAAGCACTAAACAAAATTTTAAATAAATATGACCAATTTACGATACACTATGTGGATGATATACTTGTTTTTTCAAATAGTGTAGAAGAACATTTACAACACCTACGGACAATTATAACAGAACTTGACGAAAACGGACTGAAACTGAACATACAGAAATGCCAATTTTTGAAGAGAGAAGTGATATATTTAGGCTACAAGATCACAGAGACAGGAATCGAGATGGATCCAGAGAGAGTAAGAACCATTAGAGAGTATAAAAGACCGAAAAATCTGAAGACACTTCGGGGGTTTCTTGTTATGCTTAACTATTTTAAACGAATGTTGGAAAGTTTAACTGATCTGGAACTACCTTTAATGGAGCTGCTGAGAAAGGGAGTAAAATGGAATTGGACCAGTAAACAAGAAGACGCCTTCAATAAGATCAAGGAACAGTTCATTAGAAACACAAAATTATACCATCCGAACTATGAGAAGATTTTCATTTTAAGGACAGATGCATCCAGAAACAGACTAGCTGGAGTTTTAATGCAGGAATATGATGACATGTATGTACCCGTATCATTTGTCTCTAGAATAACGAAAAGAGCAGAGAAGAATTATGGAGTAAGCGAATTGGAGCTTGCTAGCATCATATTCTGTGTGAATAAACTCAGATACTTCTTACTGGGAGGAAAATTTATAATTGAAACCGATAATCAGGCTTTGTTGACAATATTGACCAACAAGATGAATAATGCCAGAATCCATCGATGGGCATTACTTCTACAGGAATATGACTTCGAGATAAAATATATTCCAGGAATTCAAAATGTAGTACCAGACTCGATCAGTAGAATGGACGGAGAGAAAAGAAGAGATACGAACGAAGCTAGAGTGGGAATTAACATCATGAAGCGGAACAGTGGCATGTTTTCTTTGGAACAAATAAAACAGGAACAACTATTACTAGAAGAGAAATACAAAAGAAGATGCTCTGAAAAGGATGGAATATTGTATAAATTGATGAATGACAAGGAATTGTATGTAATATCTGAAAATTTAACAAAATTAATTGTAAGAAAAATACATTTAGATTTTAATCATTTAGGAATTAGGAAGACTCATATGATATTTCGAGAAAATTATATATCAAAAAACGATATCACGATCATGAAGGATTTCATTAAACAGTGTCAACTATCAAAGGAAAAGAACATACATCATGAAAACGTACCGAAATCCATCATAGCAGAAAATCCATTAGATATAGTAGCAATAGACTTCATCTCAAACCTTATACCAAGTTATAATGGTAACAAACACATTTTGGTAATCGTAGACATTTTTTCTAAGTTTATTAGTACCTATCCTTGTAGTAAAACAAATGAAAACTCCATTAAAGCATCGCTAGGAAACTATTTCATGAAATATGGAAAGCCAAAGAAGTGCATAATGGACAATGTTACATACTTCCGGAACAAAAGGATAGTAAAATGGTTGAGAGATCTGGAAATCCAACAGGTCTTCACAAGTATCAGACATCCCAATAGCAACCCTGCAGAGCGAGGAATTAAGGAGGTGATAAAGCATCTGGGGATACTTACATATTACGAAAACCGTATGTGGGAAGAACGTCTAAAGGAGACCACAGACTTTATAAACAACATACCTAATATCGTTACGGAAATAGCACCCATTACTTTATTTACAGGAACAGAACCAGATAGACCATGGATTAGTGAAGTCAACTATAGTAAACTCATTAGAATAGCAAGAGAAAGACAAGCAAGACAAGCTGACAAATATATTAAAAGAAAACTAGCTAAACTTAGAAATAGGAAAACATTTAAAAAAGGTGACTTGGTAATAATAAAAGCATTAAGAGTACCTAATCATAAAAAAGGAATATGTTCTAAGCTACAGTTACCTTACGAAGGTCCTTATTTAGTCGAAACCAGTCATGGAATAAATAGCTATAAATTGATACATCCTGACACTCATCGAGAACGTGGAATTTTCCATATCAACCAGCTGCATCAATTTAACACCAACCAATCATCAATTTGACACCATCAGTTGTAACTAAAAAATTGAGAAACATTGGAATTAGAGATATTATTTAGTTAATCAAGTATAAAATAGTTTATTTAGTCAATCTTAATTGAGAATTAATATTAGTGGAATTAAGATTCATTAGTAGGTTAAGTATAAGTTAATTATGAGAATCTAGAAGATTTCTTTAGTATTGAGAGAGATTTGAATGGGGAATTAATTAAATAAGTAGTACATGATTATGAAATCATATATAAAAAATCAAGGTAAACTTCTATAGAATATTCTTGTCAAACCAAGAATAATTCTATAGAATTTTAGGGAATGTTAAACTGAAAATGATCTATCAAGATAAATTAAAACAGAGATATCACTAAGTTAATGTGAATCTTAGTAATAGATGACAATAAATCCAATAAATTGCATAATAGTCCATAAGACAACAATTTAAATATGAGTATAAATATGTGAAGAAACACTTACAAACAAGATACAACTAATATTGCATATAAAAAAATTGCTATTTAAGTTCGCAATTATTTTTTCTTCAAATTATATTTCATGACAGAAAACACAGACGGAACAAATAAATTACGTAAACATTAATTTGGTACATAACAATGATTATCACGGTATAATATTACATGAATTTCAAAATAAAATTCCATAATTGTAATTTTATATATTATAGACACTTTTCAGAAACCCTGTATGTTATGTAAATTATTGATTATTTTGGTATAAACTTCAAAGGTCAAAATGTCATCATAAAATGACGTTCGGTTAATAGTTCGAACGGTGTAATTTCGGAGTGACATTAGGAATGCATAAGAACAAAGTGAACTTATCTACAATAACATAGAAAACAGATATTTGGATTTGAAAACAATGATGTTTATTTATAAACAATTGAAAAATAAAACAAAAATTAAAAACAACTAAAAGTTGTTGATTGAGAGCTTGAGGAGACGCGGTGTAGATTCAATAATGTGAGGACGCATTAAAATTACTCTCCTCTAATTTTTTATAAATCTCAAACATTTTGATATATTTTAAGTTTAAAGAATTAATCATAGTATTTAAAAACAATGATGCTATAAAATAACAGAAACTTTCTATCGAATACATAATAAAAAGTGATAAATTAGTGAAACGCCGAGAATTGGTAAGATGAACAATTTACCTTTATTAATCTGCTTTTCGTTTGCTCATTCACGTATCTTCTGTGAATAAATTGTTGCTCCTGGCGAAATAAATCACGTCACATCATTTTAATATCAAGATTTCGCATATATGATCATAGGCGATCGTATTTCTTCCAAATGTTTCATCCCAGAGACAAGAAGATGCCAAGCATAGACTTTTCTTTTCGTGTGTAACATATTTGTCCTATAAAACATCGTTCATAATTTTCATTTGTTAGGTTATATTGTGTAAAAATTTATTCGTTGGTAAAATTATTAGATATAGATATTCAATCTCCACTAGATCGGGATAGAACATTGAACTTACATTAAAGGAAATAATAAAGGAAATAATACTCACCAAATCATTACGATAAATCATCAGTTTGCCTCACAAACACACTTGGTTTTCATTCTTTATTTAATAACTGAATTATCATTACCATAGAATAACTCAACGTCACGTCAACATTAACAAATTATTAGAGTAGAGATTGAATGGTTTGTGGAAGCTTTCAAAAACATATAGAGATAAGTTATAGGAAGCGAAATTTATTTGATATGTTTCATATTTAATAGTATTCATAAAAAAATAAAAAAAAAAACGTACTTACGCAAAGGTTTAATTAATATGATTATACAATTATGATTCAGAAAATGTTCATTATTCAAACAACTATTCACAATTAAAATCTATTTATCTATGTTTTTCCTTTCTTTTCTTTGATATCTTACCTTTCAGTTTCTTGTTACTACCGATCGCCAAGTGCCGAATCTCATCCCTGAGGTATAGTATCATAAAGTTACATAACTCATAATTTTGTTACTAAATAAAATTTTGAATTGGAAATTAGCGGTTAGCTAAACCAATTCTGGCGCCCACAATCATTAAAAAAAAATATATTTAAAGTCAAATCAATTATAAATAAATACTCATAAATATAAGATCCATAATAAAGTAGCATCCCAATATAGGATCATTAATAAATAAGTAAATGTTATTACTCCAATATTTAAATACATGATAATATATATATATATTTACCCCCAGATGGCGGAGTGCGTTGGAGCGCCGGAAATTGGGTTTTCTTGACCTGAAGGAGTGAATTGAGCCCTATAAAATCGATTTGGGCTCAAGTAAAAAATGAAGTGGTAGTCAAAAATAGGACTTTCAAAAGATGTAAAGGAGCTTCTAATTCACCATTCGCTGGCAAAATTATGTTGCACATATCATAAAAGAAGAAGATTAAGTTATATTACCTTATACAATCAATAATCGTTTCTTTCTGTAGTGGCGACAGTGAGACAGATTCTGAGTGAATAATTATTTATATTTTATATAAATTTATTTAGTGGTTCTTGAGTTAATAAATAATGTAATTCATAGTTCTAATATACCGTAAAATGTTTGATTTGTTGAAAATTAACAATTCAATGACTAAACTATTTTTATACCTAATCTGATTTCTAAGTACTGAGATTACAGTTTTCAGTGCACTGACGATCTTAGGTTGACTATTCAAAACTAAGCCCTTTTTTATACCATTTGGAAATTTCCTGTTCGATATAGGTACCTGATCTTTCTACGAAATATTCCACATAAAAAATCTACGAGTTTACAAATACAATATTCTGCCAAAGTGACATACAAATATTTTTGATGATGTATTTCTAGGACAAAAATATATTTATTGTATTTTCAAATTAAACAGACAATGGAACAATTTATGATACTTCATACTTTAAGGTGTTGATTTAAAACACGGAAACTGAACTAAATGATGAGCATTTAGTTCCGTTTCGTCGTAGTTTGTGTTTGTTTCTGTTTAAGTCCTCCTGAGGAAGTTATAAATAAATAACGAAAATTTGAGGCACATTTAACAATTGCTTTAACCACTACAGACCGCTTCCCATTAGATTAACTCTACTTTCATATTTAGTACGGTCGATATTCCTTTCCTACTATTCGTTACTTATTATATATATACATATATACATATATATATATATTTATATATACATATACATATATATATATATATATATATATATATATATATATATATATATTTACCCCCAGATGGCGGAGTGCGTTGGAGCGCCGGAAATTGGGTTTTCTTGACCTGAAGGACGGGGGTTCGAATCTCACTCTAGTAAGGGCTTTTTCATAAATAAAAAGTTCCACTAAAAATCTGGGGGTACAGGGTCCGTCAGTAAATGGCGAAAACTGGCGGACGACATCCCTCGCCCCTTGCCAACCCGCATTGAGGCAGCGTGGTAAGGTACGTCTCACAACCCCAGCATGACAGACAAGGGCAAGTTACGGCCCTCATTCTCCGTAAGCCCGAAGGGCCCTAGGAGGGGTAGATCCTGGGAACCAGCCACGAGGGCAGAGGGTGCTGAGAATCTGCGGAGTCTAAACCACTACCCATTGACTACATTACACCTAGCAACTTATAACTGCCGTACACTCTCAAATCAAGCTAGGATTATGGAACTGGAAACAGAGGCAGTAAAAATAAAGTGGTATATCATGGGCATTAGCGAAGTAAGACGAAAAAATGAAGAACTCATAGAACTTGAATCAGGGAATCTTCTATACCACCAAGGAACACCAAGAGGAAGAACAAGCGGAGTAGGATTCCTAATTAAGAAAACCTGGAAAAATAGAATCATAAGGATAACAAGCACCTCAGACAGAGTAGCCAGCATAACACTAAGACTCTCCAAAAGATATACTATCCAGATTATTCAGGTATACGCCCCAACAATCAGCCATAGTGACGACGAAATAGAAGAATTCTATAATGAAATAACCCAAGCGCTCAGCAACGACAATAGTCACTTCAAATACATAATGGGAGACTTTAATGCCAAAGTAGGACACAGGAAAGACCAAGAAAAAGGAATGGGGAGATATGGATTTGGAGAATGGAATGAAAGAGGAGAGAGATTAATACAATTCGCACACTTTCAGAACATGTATGTGGCAAACTCCTTCTTCAAGAAGAACCCTAACAGGAAATGGACGTGGGAAGGCCCCGGTGCAACTATCAGAAACGAAATAGATTTTATCCTCACCAATAAAATTAACACAGTAAAAGATCTAAGCATGCTCAACAAGTTCACTACAGGAAGCGACCATCGACTAATTAGAGCTCGACTGGTCTTAAATATAAAACTAGAAAGGTCATGACTAATCAAAACCAACACAACGAAAAACATAAACAACGAAAGGCTGAGAGAGAACTCTCACCAATATGAAGCACTACTAGAAGAAAGACTACAAAAAGTGGAATATAACAACCCTGAACTGATGGACACAATTCGAAACTGCGCCGTAGAAGTGGGAGGTCTGCAACAACGAGGTGAACACAAAAAACTAACTCCGGAAACAAAAGCACTATTACAAAAACGAAGAGAAATGAAAAAGACAACAAACATTCAAAGAATTGAATACACCGAACTGTGCAAGACGATACGAAAGAAAATCGCAGAAGATATCAGGAATTACAACGAGAAACTGGTACAAACAACAATAGAAAACCGTAAAAGCTACAAAAATGCAAAAAGGGCACTAATAATATGGAAAAGACAGATAGTTGCATTAACTGATGGAAACACAAGAACCACAGACAGGAATGAAATAATAGACCTAGTAGCCAAATTCTATGGAGACCTATACAAGGCCCCTGAAAATTTGGAAGAAATAATAGAACACTCAGAAGATCCCATACCAGAAGTTTTGGTGGAGGAAGTAGAAATGGCACTGAAAAGCATGAAAAATGGAAAAGCAGCGGAAAATGACGGCATCACGACCGAAATACTCAAATATGCAGAAGCTAAAACATGGAAGTACCTTGCCAAACTATACACGAACTGTCTGATGTCCAGGAGCATACCTAAAGAGTGGAACAGCGCCCTTATAGTGTTGATCCACAAGAAAGGCAGCAAAGAAGACATTAAGAACTACAGACCAATAAGTCTACTACCGGTGACGTACAAGGTATTCACAAAGATCATTCACAACAGAATACAAAATACACTAGACTCGGCCCAACCACAAGAACAGGCTGGATTCCGCAAAGGCTTCAGTACAATAGATCACATCCATACCCTCAAAGAGGTTATCAGTCGAACCAAAGAATACAACCAACCACTAGCACTAGCCTTCATCGACTTTGAGAAAGCATTCGACTCTATATATCCCAGAGCAGTAATAAATGCCCTAACAGAACAAGGGGTCGACAAGCCATATATTGAGACCCTAGCAAATATATATAGGGAAGCCAAAGCGAGAGTTAGGATATATATGAGGGCACACCAGAATTCCCCACCAGCAGAGGAGTTAGACAAGGAGACGCAATATCACCAAAGTTATTTACAGCAACACTAGAAAGCATCTTCAGAAAACTGGGCTGGAACAACAAAGGTCTGAATATAGATGGAGAATACTTGAACCATCTAAGATTCGCTGATGACATCATCCTGATAGCGAGTAACCCTGGCGAAATGCAACAACAAATAAATGAATTGAATGCAGCAAGCAACGAAGTAGGCCTTAAAATAAATCTGAGTAAGACCAAGATAATGTATAACGAACTGATAAACGCACAAGAAATAACAATTAATGACACTGCCTTGGAAATAGTAGAGGAATACATATACCTGGGTCAACTAATACACATATCAGGCTCTCTACTTCCAGAAATAAACAGAATAATCAAATTAGCATGGAGAACATTTGGACAGAACTCTATCATCTTCAAGTCTAGAATGTCACTCCGTTTGAAAAAAAGAGCGTTTGATCAGTGCGTACTACCAGTATTAACATACGGCTGTGAAACCTGGACCCTGAAAGCTGATATCATTAGAAAACTCCAGGTAACGCAGAGGTCTATGGAACGATGCATGCCTGGAATAACAAGGAGAGATAGAAAAAGGCTTGATTGGATCAGACAAAAGACCCAAGTGATAGATGTCATAAATAGAATCAGATCCCTAAAGTGGCAATGGGCGGGGCATCTTGCTAGAAGGACAGACGATAGATGGACCACAAAGATAACGCAATGGTATCCCCGAGGCGTGAAAAGACCAAGAAGACGCCCCAACTTAAGATGACTCTACGACATAAAGAAACTCGCAGGATCAACTTGGGGCCGCATAGCTAGCAATAGACAACAATGGGCCCACATGGAAGTGGAATATATAAATATGTAAAGGGAGGCTACACCATAACAAAATGGTTGAATAAGCTGCACATATGATGATGATGATGATATATATATATATATATATATATATATATATATATATATATATATATATATATATATATATATATATAGACGAAAGTAGTTCGTTGCCGAAACTAGTTAGGGTAACTTTATTATTGGGGAATGCCGCATTCCCCAATAAAAAAGTTACCCTATATACATATATATATATATATATATATATATATATATATATATATATATATATATATATATATTGACCGCATCCCAACTACTTTGATTACAGTATATATATATATATATATATATATATATACATATATATATAGAAACAATGCACATATAATATACAATCTCAAGGAGTATTATTTATAAAGAAAAAATAAACTCAAACTGAATTGTTGTCATAACCAAATTAAGATATAATCCAAGTGAGGTTATGTTAACCATACAATGCTAGGATAACATTGAAGGAAACCTAAGAAATATTGAAAGATGATTTGCTTCAATTAAAAGAACATAATATTTCTAACAATACATAGTAAACAACGATATAGAATATCATATACAGCGTGTCCATGTGAAAAGTATCATTCTTGATCAAAAGTTTTGCTTATTCTGAAACCCCATAAAATGTAATGAAATTCGTCAAGTTTTTCAAAACGCGTCGCATTTTATAGCCTTTATAGCATTTTATATAGTTTTATGAAAACTGGATGAATTTTTTCACTAAGTTGGAAAACAATGTATTAATCTAGTGAGTGACGTTTACGATGAACCAAGTAACTGTCAACTTTTATACATAATTTTCAAATTGTCATTCTTCAATAAATATTTGACAACAATGTTAACTATTCAAGAAATGGTATATCTTATCAAGTGTTTTGGTATTGGGGAAGTTTCGTACCAGTATGCAATTGTAAAATTTCACGAAAAATATCCAGATGTACCCATTACGCGGTATGGATTAAAAATAATCGGTTTTAATGATTGAAACTAACTTTTCCACATCTGTGAGATGCCCTGAATTATATTCTATCATAAAATTGTCACATGTATACACGTCGGGAGATGTATCGTGTGAACAAACCGAAATTGCTCCAAAAGTAACCAAAAATGCCATATATCTGGATTTATAAGACTCGCTGTACTCGCTATAGTCAGCGGAACTTCAATAGCGTACATCTGTGGGACACCTTGAAATATATCCAATTATAAAATTGGCCACTTGTATACACTCCGGAGGCTGTATCGTACTAACCCGAAATTTCTCCAAAAAGGACAGAAAATGTGACACTTCAGGTACCATAGCACTCGTTATACGAGCTCTGGTGAGCTAAGAATCAATAAGGTTCATCTATAAGACGCCGTGAACAATACTCAATCATGAAATGGGTCACTTGTATACAAGCTGGAGGCTGTATCGTGCTAACAAACTGAAAATTCTCCAAAAATCACAAAAATTTAGTACCTCAAGTACCATAGCACTCGTTGTACTGGCTTTAATGAGCTGAATCTCAATAGGGTTCATCTTTGAGACGCCCTGAACAATATTCAATCATAAAATTGGTCACTTGTATATACTCCGGAGGCTGTATCGTGCTAACAAACTGATATTTCTCCAAAAATGACAAAAATGTCGTACTTAAAGTACTATAGCACCTGTTGTACTGGCTGTGGTGAGCTGAATATCAATCATCATCTGTGAGATGTTCTGAATAATATTCAATCATAAAATTAGTGACTTTTTGCACTCCGGAGGATGTAACGTGCTAACAAACTGAAATTTCTCAAAAAATTACAAAAATGTCGTACTTCAAGTACCATAGCATCCGTTGTACTGCCTATTGTGAGCTGAAAATCAATAGGGTTCATCTGTGGTATGTCCTGAACAATATTCAATCATAAAATTGGTGAGTTGTTGCACTCCGGAGGCTGTATCGTGCTAACAAGACATGTAATGGAAAGTAGCCAAGGACAACGATGACGACGACATACACACAGGATTATTTTTCTAAAAACCATTTTTTCGTGTTGTTCTTGATGAAAAACGTAAAAATAACTCAAAAATTTTTTACAAAATTTCAACTTTTTTGTGGTTAAACCAATACTTTTCTTGCATATAGATAGGTTGGGCAGAAAAGTAAAATTAATAAAGAAGTTTGATGACACAGGATCTGTTCAAGACAAAAAGAAAGTAAAAAAGCGTACGTTGAGGAGGATGATGCAGCTAGTGCACTAGCTATGCATTCGTTAAGGGAAAATCCCAAGTTGAGTCTACGAAAAAGAGCAGTGGAGGTTGGTTTTTGCAACAGTCATTTACATAAAATATTTAAGCAAGACAAAATTCATCCATTCAAACCGAAATTTATTCACACCGTACAAGATTATGATTATTACACAAGGTTAGACTTTTGTGCGATGATTGGTGAAAAACTTATGCATGGCCGATTCTTTCACAATAATATTTTGTTTTCTGATGAAGCAGCGTTTAGAACAAACGGAGTCGTTTCTTTCCAAAATTGTCGATATTGGGATAGTGAAAATCCGAACTACAGGATTAACTGTAATAATCAATTTGTTAAAAAAGTTAATGTTTGGTGTGCGGTTTTACCGGATCGAATAATCGGACCGTATTTCCTGGAAGATACATTAAATCAGGAGGTATATTTGTATTTGCTCGATAACTTCTTAATACCTGAATTAGAAAATATTCCCTTGGAGCAAAGGCGTAAAATGTACTTTCAACATTATGGATGTTCGACTGGATGAATATTCTAATGGGCGATGGATGGAACGTTATGGACCTATATTTTTCCACCCCAATCCCCCGATTTAACTATTTTAGATTTTATATGGGGCTACTTAAAACAAAAAGTTTAGGCAAATAATTAAAACCATAATATTGAAGACTTGAAACGAGATCATTGATACCCTTAACGAAATTACCCCAGAAATGCTGCGAAATACTTACAAAGAATTTAGAAAGAGAATTGAGAGATGACTGGAAGCTGGGGAAGGATATATTGAATATATGTTTTTTGTTTACTTAGTGTTTCTTACATTATTATTCTGTATTGTTATTTTTGATAGTTAACAATGTTGTCAAATATTTCCTAAAGAATGACAATTTGAAAATTATTTATAGAAGTTGACAGTTACTTGGTGCATCATAAACGTCACTCACTAGATTAATACATTATTTTCGAACTTCATACGGTTTTCATAAAACTGGCTATAAAATGAGACGGATTTCGGAAAACTTGGATTTTATTCCATATTGTGGGGTTTCAGAACAAGCAAAATTTTTTATCAAGAATGACATTTTTCACTAAAACTAATATTTAAACATTTTTCACCTAAAGAATTATCCATCCATGGACACGCTGTATAAGTAGATACAAGATATGACATTGTAAATAGATTGTAGCCATGTAATAGCAGGAAGCAAGGGTATTAAGATTCAAAAACAATGTAGATAATTGAATGAGGTAATTGGAAGTATGCTTTTGTACTCGAAAAAACTAAGATAAATGAGAAAAATAATGGAATATGACAGGATATTGCCAGAACACACTAATGGGGGTTGAATTAACGAATAAATAAAAGGCATGAAATGTTTCAAACATTTAGAAACTTAATAAGAAACACCAAACTTCAATTTGTGAATGTAAATAATTAGTTATAAGTAGTGAAAATGTTCAAAAAGAACATAAGAGCTAATGAACAAAGGGAAGACTTTTAAAAGGAATTTTAACATAGTTATAGTGTAATAGATTAAAAAAAATCATGTTAGTGAAGAACTCTATAGTGAATTTATTTATGATTTAGAAACTTTTATTGAATTCAATAACTTTTAATTATCCTGGTATATAGCAATTGACTGAAAATGCAATTAATTTTATATAATTCAGTGAGCTGTTTTTCATAGTCTATATAAGCCCGTGTTGAATTTGACAAGGAGGTTGTTGTTGTATTTGAGTCGTCAAGGAGAGATGTACAAAATTTTGTGTCATACTTTTTTTTGGAAAGGATGCTGTGATGTGTAATAGAAAAAGAAAGTAAAAGAGGTAGCCATATTGAAAAAGACTGGAAACAGGAGCAATAAACTTTGAATTTGAGGAATAAAAACATGGAATATTAAGGAAATAAAATATAAGAAAGCTATTAAACATACAGAACTCACCTCGAGAAGCATGTATTAAATTATGAGTCTTTTATTTTCCTATTAAAACATTGTCTTTTGAAAGTAAGTAAGAGCGGGAATATTTCCCGCTCTTACAAACATTCATTTCAATGAAATATTGAAGGTACACTGCTACAAATAAATACAATCAACGTTATTAGTAATGAGAAAAGTTAATTGTTGAATTTTAAGTAATTTAGAATTGTGAATAATAAGAAATAATTTGATAAACTTGCCGATAGATAATATAAGCTCATATAAACAATTTTTTCCTATACTCTGAATGAGTTTCAAACCTCCCATATTGTTTTAAGTACATTAACAAATAATATTCATTCTTTTAAAAAGTTTAAAAAGATACATCAAACTGACGTCACTACATAATTTCTATCCGTCAAGAACAATCCCAGATTATAGCATAGAGTACTGATGTTTAGATAAGGCATACACATGTAAATTAAAAAGATAATATTACCATTTTCCACTGTTCCTTATATGAAATTTATTTATTTGTTCATTTTAACTGCTTGTGTATTAATAATTCCCAGTTTCAGGTATAAAAAAGGTTACAGATGTTCAATTAGCTGTAGACGTCAAAATCTACAGCTTATCCCACTGATTTATTTTCTAATTTGAAATCATTTGTCAAATAAATAAGTAAAGGGATTTATATTATGAGTGAAAGTTTATGTTTCTTCAATTTTTGTTGTGAACTCGTTAATTAGTTAAGCTCTTCCTCAGCATACTATAAATTAAAAATAGGTATTGCAAAATATGCAGGAGATCACTGTAGTATGGAAAGGACATACGTATAATTATATGCTCGAAAAATAAAACAAGACGCGACAATATATATATATATATATATATATATATATATATATATATATATATATATAGTTATATTTAACTAGTAGTTAATACATTTTTATTTTACGTTTCGGTCTTCCATGACCTTCATCAGAAATAAAATTTTTTGTTAAAACTAAAAGAAATGGTACAAGTTACAGAAAGAATTTTTAAAAACAAAACAAATAAATCTTACCTTCGACAGAACGTTCATTTGATTATTTAATATATTTTATAGATGTGTTAGGATGCATCACATAATAGAATACAACTCACACCACAAAACAAAACGAACATTTTAAAAATATGACATTCATTGATTAAAATTTGTATTGGAATATACGAGTATTTGTTCTATACAATGAAAGCAGCCGTAACGAGTTTTTAATGTGTCGTTTTTGTGTTGACTGGTATTAAAATTAAGTTTATATTTATATAGGGAGTGGTAATAAATGGATTTTATATTTATATAGGGAGTGGTAATAAATTTATTATATTTGGAATGTGCCACGTGTTTCTCTATATTTCTAAGTTTTTATAATGTTATTATAAATTTTACTAAGATTTTTTGTGTCAGTCTTTAAATTTACGGAACTAGTTTTTCTATGTATTTTTAACATTTCTAGAACTTCGCGTTTTTTTGTATGGGTTTCACTTCGAAGAATTTTTGTGTTTTCGAAATCAAATTCGTGCTGGTTTTCTGAAACATGGATAGGGAGTGCCGTTTTGTTTCGTTTGTCATATTTGTGACTATTTATTCTGCTTTTCAAATACTGACTTGTTTGTCCGATGTAGACCCCTTCACAGTTTTTACATGGTATTTCATACACTATATTGCTCTTTTTTTCTTTTGAGATTGATGTTTTTAGATTGGTGTAATTGGTTTTTAGTAGGTTTGTACCCTTTATGAGCAACATGTATGTTGTGGTGCGAAAATGTCTTTTTTAGGTTTTCTGATAAATTTGGTATATATGGCAAAGTGAGGAATTGGTTTGTTTTATTGTCTATTTTAGTTTTTGTATTATTATGGTTATAAAATATATGTAAACGTTTTTTAAATATCTTATTTATCAAATTTGTGGGATAGTTGTTGAGTATAAGGGCATCTTTAGCTTTTATTATTGCATTCTCTCTGAATTCGGGGTCGGACAGATTTATTGATCGATCTGCGAGTCCTATAATGACAGTTTTTTGTGTGTTAGAGGGTGTTGTGATTTAAAATTTAAATATCGGGAAGACCAGGTATCTTTTGTGTGCCATTCCGTTTTTATGGTGTTAGTTGTATGATGGAGGGTAAGGTCCAAAAAGCTAATTTGATTATTTTCTTCTAGTTCAATGGTGAACTAAAACATCTATAAAATATATTAAATAATCAAATGAACGTTCTGTCGAAGGTAAGATTTATTTGTTTTGTTTTTAAAAATTCTTTCTGTAACTTGTACCATTTCTTTTAGTTTTAACAAAAAATTTTATTTCTGATGAAGGTCATGGAAGACCGAAACGTAAAATAAAAATGTATTAACTACTAGTTAAATGTCTTTAAAAATGGTCCTCAATCCCAAGAATATAAAATAACAATATATAAGTAAATAAAAAAGACCAAGAACCAAAAAAAAGAAAAACTATATATATATATATATATATATATATATATATATACATAAAGATGAAAGGTTATGTAAGTGACTATATTTTTGAAAGGTGCGCCGTACAAGAATTTATGAATAATGGAAACGGAATATTAAAAAATGTAAAAGATATATTTTTGATGTACCAAAAATTATAGAGCAAGAAGAAAGAGTACAACAGATCCTAGAACGATATCATAATAATCCTTAGTTTGGAGGATACGGAGGAAAGAAAATAAAAACGAATTTTAGGTGGAAACATATGGAAAGAGATGTAAAGAAATACGTAAAGAACTGTCATGAATGTCAAATTAATAAAGCTAAGCCAAATCACAAGGAGAAATTCGTTATCACAGACACATCGATAAAACCAGTCAATATTGTGTACATAGACACAATAGTCCTTTTCATGAGAATAGAGATAACCGTTATTGTATTACAATGTTGTGCGAATTAACAAAATACGCAGTTATGATACCTGTAAAACACAAGGAAGCGTAAACGATATCCCGGGCGATATATTTATGACAATTTTATATCCACTTATGGTCTTATGCTGGGAATCAGAACAGGCCAAGGAACAGAGTACAAAAATGAAATGTTAAATATTGAACTCAGCTTTCCTACAGCATATCATCACGGAATCATATGGAGTTGCGAAAAACTTAATAGAATGTTCAATGAATACGTTAAACATGTTATAAATGAGACAAAACATGATTGGTGCGAATAGGCTAAACTGTTTGATTATTGCTACAATACCACCGCTAATACACACCACGGCTATACGCCCTTTGAATTAGTGTACGATAGAAAAGCTAATTTGCCAGAGAATTTTTAGTCAGAAATATAGCCCCGTTATGATTTTCAAACGAATTGAAACGAACTTAGGTATAAACTACAATTTGCACATAAGCAAGCTCGGAAATTAATTAATGTTAACAAGAGAAGATAGAACAAAATTTAATTCACAATATTTGGGTCCATTTCAGGTTATAAAAACAAATGGAGTCAATTGTACAATTAAACTAGATTCAGACAAAACTAAGACAGTTCGTATAAATCGTTCGTATGTATCGATATAATAGAGTTATTTCGGAATATAACTTATGATGAATATGAAAGAATTAGGTGAAAACAATAAACTGTGATATAAAGAGTCACGAACATTGAAAAGTGAAGAGTGACGCGTATATTTAAATGTAAAATGTGAGCATCGACCGTACTAAATATGAAAGTAGAAATAATCTAATGAGAAGCGGTCTGTAGTGGTAAAAGAAATTGTTAAATGTGCCTCAAATTTTCGTCATTTATTTATAACGTCCTCAGGAGGACTTTCTACAATAGAAAAGAAACAAAACAATAGTAGCAGACAAAAACATATTTCTATAAAAAAAGCCTTCAATACTCACAACAATAAAGCTAATCCATCGAACCAGTCATCGCGATAAAATTATTTTAAAATTTAAAACAGAAACAACACAAACTACGACGAAACGGAACTAAATGATAAAAGATAAACTCATTTTATGGAAAAATCAACAAGGCAATAAAAACTTGTCACACATTAAAATCAAATTAAAACATTAAACAATCAGTACCTATTACTGAAATTCAAAATGTTGCAATAAATGTTACTTAGTTGATTCATGTCAGTCTTAAAATTAATTGATTGCTGATTATCAAAAATATGACACATGTCCAAGAACAAACGTTTTTTGTAATTCGTTTCTTGTTCCAAAATACTCAAACTATTAAAATCAAAATTATGATCTAAATTGTGGAAATGCAACGATAAGGAACACGAATTCGTCCCGATGCGACTATCGCTTCTATGTTATGTGATTCTATTTGTCAATAACTGTGTAGTCTGACCAATGTAACATCCCTGACAATCCCGGCAAGGCACAGAATAAACAACGTCACTTCGGTCCATGGTCAACGTCCTATCTTTGGTATGAGAAAAAACGCTCCCTACAGTGACAGTGTTGTATTTTACTATTTTTAAATTATTGTTGTTCTTGAAATGAGAGACAACGTTGTCAGTAAGACCCTTGACAAAAGGTATCTTTTTATAAGTGAAAGGATCTATCACAACATTGTCAACCGGCCCGTCAAAGAAATTAGAATTGTAAATTAACTTCTTGAGAATGTGTCTAAGGAAGCCGTTATTTGAAAACAAGAGGACGAGCTTTTTTAAATTATCTTGTAAGAATCTGTCATCACTGATATGTATAACACGATTTTTCATAGCGATGACAGTGTTTAACTTCTGATTATTGGGGTGGTTAGAGAAATAGTTGATGTATCTACCAGAGGACGTTGGCTTCTCATACCAATTAAGAATGATGCTATTATTATCACATCTTGTCAATTCAGTGTCTAAAAAAGGCAACTTGTTTTCTTTCTCATTCTCAACCTCGAACTGTACATGAGGATCAAATGAGTTGAAGATTTTGAGTGTCGTGTCAACAGAATCAAACGGGACAGCACAGATAATGTCATCGACATACTTGTTAATGAATGGTAAATGGAAAGGTAATTTAGGGATGACATCATCAAACAGAGAATCCATAACATTGTACATTTTAGTATCGTTCTCTATATTTACCATATTTTATATTTATCCCAAAAATACAAAATGATGATTGATATAATGAACGCACCTTTTGCGGTTATTTCTCTTTAACAACAAAGTTCAGCTAGTACACAGATTATTTCATACCCCGCTTTCATAACAAGTGAAGATGGTAGTCGGGTGTAATATCGCTTTCAGCTCAGCTTCGTGAACATAATTTGTGAAATTAATGAGACATATCATGACTTCATACATACTGTGATAACATAATTGTCAAAAGCATGTAACAACATTGTAATATTGGAAAACCCATGTAATGTTTACATTGTGTGCATGTAGGAGTGCGCGTTATTAATATCGTAATTGCAAAAGTTTTTTTCATGTTAATAATGCAACAACTTGACTTGTATCTTTATTTTGATAACCCTGGCTATGTGAACGTTTTCATTTATCTTATCTATATGTTAAATATTATGATAATTATTTTGCACGATGAATCTCTTATGTATGGTGACTGAAATATTATCAGTTTTAGTATTCTATCGATCCAGTTTTTCTGGGCTACTAACGTTTAGACTGGATACGTCCAAGAAGAATAGTCTGGAAATTACTAATGATTTCCAAATTTTGAAGAGGTAACTGGTAAAAATAAGAAAGCTATCGTTCCAATAATAATTTGACTCGAAAAGTTTATATGTTAACTCATTTCATAACGGGTGAAGCGGAGCAACTTGCTTATTTGAATTTGGCGCACTTGACCGACGGTAGCTCGGAGGAGGGTATAAATAGGCACATTCTAAAATAATGAGCTGTAAAATTTCATGCCGCTTGTTTCAGTTTTCATCATGGAATGGACAAAGGTGCAGCACGTTCATTTTCGAGGCGTATTCCAGTAATGGTCGCTCGATCATCAGCATGAACGTGCATTATTCTAAATTAAGCAGTTGCCTATAATTAAATATTTTGGGAATTAAAATGAAAGTGCAGAAATTTTGTTGGATGCTACCAAAGGCAGATTTTAGGTGGAACGGTTTTGAACAAAAGATTTTTTGAAATATTTTTCAGCCACAGCTGGTGTCACAAATGATCTTATGCTACCAGTATAAATTTGAAAACTTTGAGATTTTGTTCTAGGAAAATTATATAGGGTAACACAGTTTCTGAATTATAATATTTAAGTTTAACAATTCGATAATGTTTGGTTCCGAGGCTGGTGTCTCTAAAAAATGATCGGATTCATCATTAATGCATTCGGAATCGTCTATATTATGGAGTTCTCGGTATTATTCCTATTAGGAGGATTATAAAAAGTAGATGGACGATTTTATGAATTTGATACGGGATTCCGATTAGTGTGTTCATTATACTGCATAGAATTTGGCTTAGGAAGTGCCTGCCTATGTGCCACATTATTTTGGAAATTGATTTTATATTTATGTTATTAATTCTGCGTATTTTAATTTGGAAAAATATTTTTCGGATGATTATTGTGGTTCATATAAACTAGAAAATCATTTGTAAGAAGATTTAAAGCAATATTCAAATTTTCTGGAGTTTTCGTACGCATTAATGTACCTAAAGGTTCTTTTAAACCGTGTAGCAATACTGTGAGTGCCAAATTTTTAAAGTAATTTCCTAAAATTAAATGTTCATTAACATTAGAATGTGTCATGAGAAATTTGAAGATTTAATAAATGTTGAAATCTATTATAAAATTCAAAAGGTGGTATCATTACCTGGTTTCATTTCTGAAAGTTTTATATTTGATGTCTAAATATCTCTTTTGTCAGCGTAAGTATTAAACAGTGCATCTTTTATATTTTCCCAAGTTCTTATAGTACAAGAAGAAATGTTTACAGCTGCTTCACCTTTTATTTTTGCTAAGAGGCTGAACATGAAATATTCATTTTTAAAATCCCCTACATCTACAGTATTATAAAACTTACTGACTAATTTCTCTGAAATTTCAATTAACCTAAGAAGTAATGAATTGTTTCCATCAATTTCTTGTATCATATCAAGATATTTTTTTGAATAGGTAATTGTGGAGTAGCCATTTTATTAAAATAATTTATGGGAAAAAGTTTTGGTGATGTTTGAGTTAATTTTATTTTCGTATTAGAACAATTTGAGTCTGAATTTGAATTATTTGATTCAGAATTTGAGTCAAAATCGTCAGATGTATCAGAAAAATAATTATTATTTCCTCTATATGACATAAAAACACTTACAGTAATAGAACGAAGATCCTTTCCATTGGCTCGGACTGCACAGGAACAACCAATATACTCTTGATCCTTCCGGTTTCTGGCAGAACACAGATTTTCTAGTTGATTTACTCAGTTCGCCCAACTGGGAATTCCAATAATTAAATTCACTTGTTCGAATAGTCATCAAATTGTAAAAACGAACCGTATGTAATATGCTTTAACTTTCGATTGACTATCACTGACTGCGCTACTTAACTTTTAATTAACCGAAACGGTGTTTTTAAAAACTAACTTTATTTTTAACACAATTCAAATACAAGACTAATATTTTTATTACAAACATGAATTGAAATACCTTTTTAATAAACACAAACTAAGCAATTATACAATAAAATAAGTCCTCAATCAGCACAATGTACTGTCCACCTAAGGATAATGGCGTAGGTGGCAAATTGAAACGAGTACTCTTCATACTTTTTTTATGTCCAAGCTTCCAGATTAATAAATTTCATTTTCAGGGATAAAGTATATGAGAATGTATATTATAATAGATGTAAATGGTAAATCGCATATAACATCAAAATAATTATTTGAATTTTTGAAAAATAATTGATAATTATTTCCAAATCTGTCACACCTAAGCTTTCAGGAGTCTTAAACCACATAATATAAAATTTGCGAATAAACAATGTGTACAATAAATTCAATTTTTAGTAAGATCAAATTAACTAATATAGTTTATGAGATTCCTTGCAATATCTGTAATAAGAAATACATTGGTCACTCCGAAAGATCGCTAGCCAATCGAATCGCCTCTCATAAAAGTGACAGTTGATTATATCCTGACAGATGTGCTTTAGCTGAACACGTGTTATACGAAGGCCATTCTATGGATTATCAATCTGCCAAAGTTTTGACAATAGAAAGTAATGATAGAAAACGTCTTTTTCTGGAACAGAATCAAATTATTGCATAAATAAAAAAAGGGACTTAAATAACCTTAGTGTTATCTATAACTATCTTTTATATTTTGAAAAAACAACACGCCATTCATAACAACCTTTAATTTTATAATAAATAAATCAAGATTATTATTATAGTTGTTCAAGATCAAATAGTTTGTTTGCTGTCAATCATTTTTAGCCCTTGAAAATGAATAGAAAGTTATTCGAAAGCTCGGGAATAAATATCTAAAAGAGTGTACTCTGTTGTTTTATTATCACATCCACACCAAAGTATCCGTTATATACATATATATATATATTTATATATATATATATATATATATATATATAAATAACCAATGGAAAGGTGGAAGAATAACGCGTGGAATATAAAACAAAAACAGAATTAGCGGGCATATCACGCAAAAGAGGTTACAGAGAATGAGTGGTAACCGGTTACCACTCATTCTCTGTAACCTCTTTTGCGTGATATGCCCGCTAATTCTGTTTTTGTTATATATATATATATATATATATATATATACTAATACAGTTCCTCTATTTAAAATTTAAAAGAAACATTAAAATAAGGAAAATTATTTATATTTGTATGCAATACTTTCGATACACACTGTATAATATGTAGAATCAATAATTTTAAAAGATTCGGTATACAAATCAAATTTGACATTTTAATTTCTGATGACATTCATGCAGAATATATCTAATGATAGATACATTATATTACGATTTGGAAAATATATTTGAAATTTTAAAATACAGATGTCTCTGCTAGCAGAATTACAATTGTAATAAAAGAATTCAAATCTCTCTTTGTTATAGGAAAACATAAATTAGTATTTTTTTTAAAAAAAGAGTTTTTGGTAACCGCAGGAGAAGAGATTTATTTATTTATAAAAAGTTTAGTTAGCTGAATTTTAAATCTCCACGAGACAACATCATAATAAGAGTTGTCTCAAATTTTTTGAGAATATAGTAGAAATTGTATAACTATACAATCAGATCATAAAGCCATACATTATAAAGCCAGTGCGTGCATAATTCGTAGAAGAATTGTATCGTATAAAGTGTAAGTGGTTCCAGTTTCTAAATTATATATTTAGAAAGTTTGCAGAATTCTAAATACGTTTAGAATACGTACGAGTTTTCCTGTTCCTAGTTGGTGAGTCCAGTCCAGGCCTTTTCAAATATATTTCAAAAATAGATGCATCTATATGATAATTTGAACGAAACCAAAATTAACGTTGCACATATAAGATTTTACATCAAGTGAAGACATTTTTTGAATAGACAATTTGAACGGAAAATTGCGTTATTTGATGTCAAGTGTGAATTGGACGAATTGAACTTTTATTAAAATATTTAATTAGTTGATTTCTAACATAGGTTGTTCTAATATTAAGGTTGGTAGAAAATACTATCTTTGTTTCTTTTATGATATTTTTGGGAAACAATAATTGTTTTTGTAGTTTTGTTATCTGATCGTATAATATATAATTTTGATTCCAACTTACTGTGGTACTCATTCCGTTTCTATTTTCATTGTATTTAACATTTTGCATTCTATAGAAATTTTAATCTAATCAGTGACATTTGGTTAATTTCCAGTGACAGTAAAATCGTAAATGTCATAAGATAATTCAAGTGCCTTTTATTATATTGAATAAACAGTTATCCGAGATTCTGAGTAATATTTAATTTGGAGAAGACGTGAAAATTATAAAATTTGAATTATTATCATTTAAAAATTTTGATCCCCCCCTGAGACAAGAGTGATTAAGTCGATTGTGAATAAATTTATCTTTTAGAGTACAAATATTAATATTTATCTTAGCCGGGCATTGTTTGACAACTACTGTCAAAATTAAATTAGATTACATACACTGCTAAAGGTGTGTTTGCAATAGTGTCGCTACAATCACAGATTGTGAAAACTTTTGACGAATAATATTTCATATTGTTATATTCATATATCCATTAAACTATAAAACTATTAAAATTACAATTAAAGGTATAGAGATATATAATAATACATATATACATTATATATATATATATATATATATATATATATATATATATATATATATATATATATATATAGTAATTTCTTGGGATTCCGACCTTATTATAATCTTCCATCAAACTACTTAATATAATTCATCTCATAACACTGTATTCATATTCCAATTTGACGATTGGAAGAAAATATTGGAAAAAATTTAGGACTGTGATCGGGTACTTGACATTTACAGAGTCAAGTGATAATTCGAAATTTTGAAAAATTCATAAACTTTCGAAATTAGATATTAGGTGTTTTAGTTTGTAGGTTGTTTTAATTTAAATCTGTATGTGGGAAGATACGATTTTGTTATTTGTAATGCATAAAGGAAAAGTTGTATATAAACGTTAATGTTTTTTCACTTACATTGGAAATCATTTAAATTATTTGGGGAAACGTTGATAGTAATGAAACTTATTTATCAAAATAGAAATTATATTTGGATGGTGACAATTTGTGGATTATTGGTGACAAACAAGTCATTCATACATAGTAAATATCAGAAGTAATTGAATGGTATTTCTAATCTTGAATATACAGCCACAAGATACTACTGAGTAGATAATAATTAATAAATAATTATATTAATTATAAATGTCTTCATCGCCGTGGTGTATATACAATTTTTTCCATTACTAGCCATATTTAAGACAAAAATTAAAAAAATTTCTTGTATAAATCGAGTAGCACAGGAATGTAAATTGGCCTTTCCACTAATAAAACAGTAATCAAGTAGTCTTATACAGATTGACATTTCCACTAGTAAAACTTATTTGTAAACAACAGGTACGTTCATAAAACATAACGCTCACTGAGCAACAAATAATAATGGTTGACGTGTGTCTGCTGAACGATCATTTTTTTAAAAACATAAATATTGAAATTATGGCTAGATACAATCTAATTCTTGCGTTAGTAGATAATGGTAATATAATTGATATAAACAGAAATATTATAACCCATGCAATAGAAGAATTTCAGGAACCGTTACCACATGATTATAATGTATGAAGACGTAGTAGTTGTGAAAAAAAAAACAGGAATTATTATGAAGAAACAATTATGCTATGTATCAAAGGGCGTTCACAAAACATTCACGCAACGGTTGTGTTTTCTGAACGGACCCAACGTTTGTAATTATCGTCATGTTGTAGTTACGGGATGTCATCAGTCATTATTGGTGGAGCGGGAATTATAAACTAATGGCATTTTTATTCAAATAATTCAAAAAGCAAATACATTAAAGAGAATCTCCTGGGTACACAAAATTATGTTGCACAAGTTTTTGTTGAACTACTATCCCTGGATTCTAAAACCATTTGAATTTGTCTATTATTGACCTATGTTAACAATAGAAAAAATTGTTAACCACTAATAGAAAAATTCAACTTCTCAGTTGGCTAGAAGACACAATAATTGTCAACTTCATAGCTAGTAGTGGAAAAAATTATTTTAACAGTATTTAATTGTAATTACTTATGATTATAATACTGCTGGTTTTCGTTCATTATTTTCTTCTTCAGTCGATGAGAAAATAGTAAAGTTCTATCCACTTGTTTTCAATTTGGCTCTTTGTTCTGGTTTGGGCAAACTGTTTATTGAAGTTCCTATATTCTTGAATTATTCGCAAATGTATTTCCAAAAACATATAACTGAAGTTGTTGTTTCGTAGAAATTATAATAATTCACGCTCCTTGTAACAACATCTAACTAAAACACTCGGAGTTTAAAATCGAGATTGTAAGAAGTAATTTCAATAAAACTATATATTTTATGATTTGCGTTTGACAGAAGCTATCCATGATGAAATGTTTGCTTTTGCTGTAAATATTATTGATCTGTTGAATCAAATCATAAAGTTACATTTTATGTCCTGTATGTAACATTGTTTTTGATAGTTATCGACCCTTGGGATTCGTCAAGATGTTTCCATATATTTTTTTTCATTTTTACAACTCCTTATATAATATCGATTCTTCCTTACCGAATTTCACTCTTCTCTCGGACTGGTGACTGTTGACAATATGAATAAGCACATATTTCTTAAGTTTTCATAAAAAGGTATAGAACTTTTGTTAAAATTGCAAATAGTTTGATTTATTGTGGCTTTCATTTACCTTTAGATACCCAAGCCGGGTCTTTGAGGGACCCCAGAGACATAATTTCTGCAATATCCAACTTTGTACAAACATCTGGCAACATTGGCGTCAGCTATGCGTTCGTCAATATCTCCTTCACGTTCAGTCAGTTGGCTGTTGCTCTTTGATGTGTGTACGTCGAGATATTACGTAATTAGTTGTTTGGGGTCTTTCAACGACCCCTTTTGGGCATTTAGAGGTAACGTTTTTCATATACAATTTTGTAAATAATATCTGTACTTTATGGTGAAAATGAATCGCAAAAATAAAAATAAGCCTTTGACTGCAGAAGAACTTCAAGATATATTACAACATATCAGTCCAGACTCAGAGAATGAATATGAGGGTCAAAATGTGCAAGATGAAGAAGATGATAATTTTCTCGTGGAAACTACTTCCGAAATGGAAGATAATATTGAAATACAAAGCGAGCAGGAGTCAGACGCAGAATTATCTGAAGCTGAAACTATAACTGAATTGAGAGGTCCTCAATATACTGCGAAATCTGGTTTGGAATGGAGTAGTCATCCTTTCAATAAAACCAAACGACTGAAAAGAAATATTTTAGATAGACGACCTGGTACAACGCAATATAGTAAAAGTGCTCAATCGATTTTGGAAGTTTTCTATTTATTTCTCACGCCAGAGATCAAAAGAATTATTTGTATTCATACAAATGAAGAAGCTTCTAGATATTTTGATAAATGGAATGAAAAAAACCCAACAAAAATAAAGAATTGGGAGCCCCTTGATTTAGATGAACAGGACTGCTTTTTAGGAGTTTTCGTGAAAGGTGGTGCACTGAGATGCGGAAGAGAACCTACCAGAGAAATGTGGACTATAAACTCTTCTATACGACTATCATTTTTTACTGCTGCAATGTCTCGGAACAGATTTGAGCAACTATCCGCATTCCTGCGATTTGACGATAAAACCAGTAGACTTCAACGACAACAACAAGACAAGTTAGCAGCAATGAGTCAGATTTGGGACATATTTGTGCAGAACTACCGTCGTGCGTTTGAACCTTACGAATATATTACCATTGATGAACAGTTAGTGTGTTTCCGGGGAAAATGTCCATTTAGACAATTTATAAAATCAAAACCTGGGAGATATGGTATGAAAATTTGGGCAGCTGCAAATGTAAAAACGTCATATTTGTGTAATCTACGAGTCTACACTGGAAAAGGCCCTGAAGCGAAAGCAGAGGTAAATCAAGGATTCCGTGTTGTGTCGAACTTGGCTCAACCATTTCATGGAACTCGGAGAGGTATAACGACTGACAACTTTTTTACTAGCGTTCCATTAGCTAATTATCTGTTGACCAATAACCTCACGCTACTGGGCACTGTTCGAAAAAATAAGACGGATACACCACCACGATTGAATATAAAAAATAGACCTGTTGAATCATCAATATTTGCTTTTACAAAAGATATCTCAATGGTTTCATATATACCCAAGAAAAATAGAATTGTGCATTTGTTATAGAGTCCAGATAATGATGTTCAAGTTTGCCCAGAGCACAATAATAAACCACAAATGATTCTAAGCTACAATAACACAAAAGGAGGTGTTGACAACGCTGACAAACTCATTAGGGAATATTCTTGTACAAGAAGAACAGCTTGATGGCCATACAGGTTGTTTTTAAATGTAATAGATATATGTGCGTTGAATGCCTTTGTTGTGTTCATAGAAAATAATCCTGACTGGAAGAAAAATAGCAGTTCACGTCGACGATCATTTTTGCTTCAACTAGCAGATGATCTTGCACTTCGAAACATGGAAAGACGTGCAAACTACAAATATCATCATTCAGATATCAGGTTAGCCTTATCAGATTGTGGAATAAATATGCAACTCAATGATCAAACTGCTACTCTGCCCCAACATAGGAAACGAGCTAGATGTTCTGATTGTCCCCGAAAGAGCGATAGAAAAGTAAACATTATATGTTCAAAGTGCAAAAATTACGTATGCGAAGATCACAGAAGAAAGACAGAGACTATCTGTTGCTTAAAATATTTGTCAAATTATATTTTTTATTATTTTTTATGTGTAAGAATTTCATAAATTTACAACAATGATAAACTCAAAGTCAAAATGTCACAAATTTATTATATTATACTGAAGTGCTGAGCTACTAGTTTCGGCCCTCAATGGCAATCTTCAGGCTAAATAATGGTGATTATTAGTGGGGCAACAAACGTCTATACAAAGCGCCGATGAAGGGAACGATGTAATTTAGGTTACTGGAAAGCGCAACAACTATAAACGCATGTTACCCCCGAAATAAAAGTAACCTGAAGTAACCTAAATTACACCCTTCCCTTCATCGGCGCTATGTGTGGACGTTTGTTGCCCCACTAATAATTACCATCATTTAGCCTGAAGATGGCCATTGAGGGCCGAAACTAGTAGCTCAGCACTTCAGTATAATATAATAATTTGTGACATTTTGACTTTGAGTTTTTCATTGTTGTAATACTAGTCACATTTGAGGTATGGATGAGATATTCCTTTTTTCATAAGTTTAATTTTTTCAAACTTTTCAAATATTTTTCAGTATAACGTTGTTTAAAAGTTTTTCTGATTTTCTGCAATGTTGATGATTACGAAAATTATATTAATTTCTAATAAAAACATCAAAATCGCTAAGAATAATTTTATTTTGAACTTTATGATTGAATTATTCTAAAAATTGTATGGGGTCCTTAAAAGACCCCGCTTAGGCATCTAAGTCGATTTGGTAAGCATGGGTATCTAAAGGTTAAATAGTGAAGTGAAGTCAATCTAATCGTCTTCTTTTTGACAAAGTACGACGTTCTCGCGTGAAAGGTTCATCCTGAGCTGGTATTTCACCCGAAGTCGATGGTTCAGCAGTGATTTCCTTCACTTTAATCCTGCTCTCGTTGTCGATCAAAGATGACTCACTCTCAGAATCAGTCATGTAAATGTCTTGTGCAGCTGAATGCTCGAACTGCACGTCGATCTCGTCATCAACGTCGAAATGATCTTCGTCCGTAGCTCCCAGAGGCATGTAGCTGCTAATGTGATGTTTGATGAAACGATGACAGCAGCCATGTCACAGGAGAAATTCCTTGGCAACGACCAGAAGAAGACTCGGCTGCATGGCAAACTTCGAGCTGCAGTATTTCTCGTAAAGCAAGCCGCTGAAGACGCTGATACTCTTATAATTACCACCGTGATTGAATTAACGCCAGACTATGATTCCGTAGTGGTAGTGGGTGAATATGTCGACCTTCTCGTATTACTAATAGGCCTCGCATCATCGTTGTCGAATGTTTATCTCATGAAACCAGGGAAAGGAAAAATTGAGAGCAGAATTTACTCGACGAAGTCGTTCAAACATTCAGAAGAAGTTGCGGAGCACATACTCTCCCTTCACGTCTCCAGTGGGTGCGACACAACCTCAACATTCTTCAGGCATGGAAAACAGAACTTCGTCAAGCTATTTCAAAAAAATATGAATGTACGAAGATCCGTTAGAATATTTGAAGACCCAAATGCTTCTCCATACCTGATTGAGGCAGCCGGAAAATCTGTCATTGGAGCAGTTTATGGAGCGAGCATATAATTGCAGGTTCTAGTGCTTGCAATCTTGCATCTTTACCACCAACCGAAGCAGTAGCACGACAGCATTCCTTCAGAACCGACCATCAGGTTCAAAAGTGGTATGAAAACAAGAAGAGTCTGCAAGATTGGGGCTGGAAAAGCACGAGGAATGTACTGACACATATTCCTACGTTGATAGACGCTGCCCCGCAGTAGCTTCTCAGCACGATATCCTGCAAGTGCAAGCAAGGGTGTCAAGCAGCTTGTAGCTGCAGGGCTGCGTTGCTCGATAATGTGTGGAAGTTGCCGCGGCCAGTCTTGCGCAAATATCGATATGGAAGAAGATAATTTCGACGTTGATGACGAGATTGACGTGCAGTTCGAGCATTCAGCTGCACAAGACATTTACATGACTGATTCTGAGAGTGAGTCATCTTTGATCTACAACGAGAGCAGGATTGAAGTGAAGGTAATCACCGCTGAACCATAGACTCCGGGTAAAATACCAGCTCAGGACGATCCTTTTACGCGAGAACGTCGTACTTTGTCGAAAAGAAGACGATTAGATTGACTTCACTGACCCTCTGCAGAAATGTATTTAATGAAAGCCACAATAAATCAAACTATTTGCAATTTAAACAAAAGTTCTATACCTTTTTATGGAAACTTATGCAGTATGTGCTTATTAATATTGTCAACAGTCACCAGTCCGAGAGAAGAGTGAAATTCGGTAAGCAAGAATCGATATTTACTGCATTGGTCAAAACTCACACAACTTCGCGCGGCTACTACTCCGAAACTATAAATCCCATGAAAAAAATGATAGGTAACTATTTTGTACAAAATTTTGTCACCGTCAATTTCATAAAGGATCATTTTGGCCGTAAGATAAAGAGAAAACGAGATATTACCGAAAAAACAAAAATATGTACCTCTGTAGCCTCACTGAGATCGACGCGAGCCTTAAGGATGTGGGGAAAACCTAGATTCTTTATAATCACACCATACGAAACCATTTAAAACAATAAAAGCTTTGCCAACATTTTTTTACGGTTTACATTACTTGTCGCCTGGCCTACCAATGAATAGCGTAACAGATTGCGCGAAATTGGAAGACTAGAGAATAATAATAAAATTGTTATCAACTATCCGTGTCGAACTGACAATCTTTCTGGTATGGTAAACGTTTAGCTCAAGCACAGTTTTTTCGTCATTTGGTGCAATAAAATTGAATAGTATTGTGGCACAAATAGAAAGTGGAATTTTTTAAGATATCTCTAATCATTTATTGATATAAATAGTGTGTTATTCAATCACTGTCGCTTCCAGATACCAGGCACACTTCAATTTGATGCAATCAATAAAATGTCAGTTTACAAATTCCAATCAAGTTATAAATTATAAAAATAAACTTATTTCAAAAATGTGTTATATGCTCTTACTACTAGAGAAGTCTGTAATTATGTACTTAAACTTACCGAATATTTTTGTTTTTCTATCCGTACTGAATAAGCTAAATTGTGTAATAAAAACAAAATATATCATTCAACTTTGAACTTTTGAAGGGAGAAGACAGTTTATTTTTGTTTCAATGATTTGTTTGTCTCTATAAGCTTTCTAGTGCCATGGTTAGATTCGGAACTTTTATTTATATGGAAGGCATGTATGCGGGTGATGAGACAAGAAAAGTTTATGAGCCTGTCATTTGAGAGAATGAAAATATGGCGGTACAAAAAGTTATTGTTAAATTTATTATTAAATAGAGTATTTAATATATTTTTCCTATAATACGTCTCAAAAAAATATGACCGAAAACTAATAAACGATTATAATTTCACACACTTTCAAAATTTTTTCGAAGAAATTTCAAAATATTTATTACATTAAAAATATCGCCGACTATGTATTACAGCTAATATTAGAAAAATTCACAAGTACAATTTGTTTATGGATATTCAACTGACCTTATATATTTTCCTTTTATAATCGCGATACTCACTACTCTCAAGTCTCGGTCCTCGTTATTTATGATTTTGCTGTATTTAATCATTGTTTGATCCACTATCTCAATTTCAAGACCACATAGACCACAGTTACGGAAATACCAAAGTGCATTTATAATACCGCCATTGTGTTGTTTTGGGATACCTTTCTGTATAATTTGAACATTATTTGGCTGGCACATTCCATAGAGACGGTTTTCCAGTGAGAAACTGGCAAGCTTATAACATTCACTATAATTTATATGACTTAGTGACCCTTAGAATAGTAAATTTTCCACTCGGGTAATCAATGGTTTGTCAACTGAGTGTGAAACAGTCATTCAATTATACGGTGAGAACACTTCTCAATAAACAACCATGTTTCTGCGGTATTTTTTTTTCTAAAATAAAACGAGAAGAGAACTTTGCACTGGATATGGTTATAGAAATTATTGAATATAGAAAAATACGAGGTTTGCTATTTATGTATCGAGTCTACGAAGAAGAAACGGATGAATTTAATCACAAATATTCTTATTTATTTCCAAAATATGCGTGTTTAAGATACATAAACATTTGAATGCGATTGAAGTACCCTTTAAAGTATTTTGCCCATTCAAGAGATGGTAGCTCTACAACATGCTTTTTAAAGGCACAATCGCTCCTTCGGGCTATGGAAATCAGTGTATACTCAGTTTATTTTGTAATAGTAGTAACAAAAAAAAATCATCAAGTCGGGGCAGTAAGGCTCGCTTGCTTCATGCAAAGTGTGTAACCTTGCATTGTCAAGATGCAAAATGACTCATTCTAGATTTGTTTCTCTAAGTCCGGCAAACAAATCTATCTTATACCATGCTGAATTAACTGTTCTTTAATTTTCGAGAGGTACATTTGCCAAATGACCGGATTTCATCGTCATTCTAGAAACTATTGTTATGTCACCAGCATTTCATTTGTCACTATTTATGTCAGATTCATTTGTTTATTGATATTCATGTAATCGTTCATGTTTATTTTTCATATACTTTCCATTAAACTTTTGTAGTAATTCTAGTTAGTTATTTCGTTAAAAATAGTTAGTAGTTAAGTTATAGTAATATATAATATAATCGTATTTTAAAGTAGATATCTAGTGCCTAGTGTAAAAATTATATAGACTATGGATGCAGTAACTGACATAAATAGTGACATATCAAAAGTTCCTAGAATTATTGGCCACCGATGCGCTGAGTATTCAGCTGAAAGGTCATTTTGATTTTTAATATTTACGCTTCGGGGGTGTATTCATTGTTTTAATAAAGCAAGATAGATATTCGCAATGATAAAAAAGCTGCAAAAATCTCATGTTTTTAATGATAGACATTAACTGTCATTCTTGTCAGAAAAACCACTTCTTGTTGGTCACACTGACCTTGACTGAACTCCTGAACAAGAGAAAATGAAAGATAAATATATCAAACTTCAAATTACAAAAATGACAAATCAGTGTTACCAACTATCATCAAATTGGCGAAATTTGAGAGTATCGCATTTCAATTTGAAAAGGTAAAAATAGTACCCAACACGTGCAAAATAGGAAAAATAGTATAAAAACTCGTTTCAGAATATGTCTATTACGCGTGCTCCAATATGCGACTAATGAAGCTTGTTTTTTAATACAGTATTATTTGAAGCATCACATGGGGTATGTGATTTAATCAATAATTAATTTTAAAAAGTAAATTCGAATATTGATTAGTTTATGTTAGTGAAAGTATCTGCGGTTAGTGTTTGGTGGTATTGTGATGAAATTAGGAATGTAATCAAGTACATTATTAACTGCTTTAATTTTTGAAGCAAGAAAATTGATTGAGTTATTTTCTTAAAATTCTAATGTAAATTTGTAGGTATGAATTATTAATATAGTTGAAAAATACATCTAATTGTCGTTCACTATCTATGAAACAAGCTAATTTGTCATCTACATATCCATACCAAAATACGATATGTTTTGAAATGTTACATTCAAAGCTTTGCCAAAATTGGTGTTAAAAGGCTTCCCATTGGTAAACCTTTATTTTGAATATGTACCTTATTGTTACAAGTGAAATAAATCTAAGTAATACATACATGAAAAATTAAGTATATCTGATATTATTCCTGGATAAATATTTTTATCTTCTAGTAATATTCTTACAAGTTTTAGAAATTCTTTTGGAGAAATTTTAGTGAACATATTGGTAACATTAAATTAAATGAGTTTAGAGTTATCTTGTAAGTTGAATGCTTTTAATTTCTAGATTAGTTCTATTGTCGCAATCAACAGGATGGTATAATTATATTTCTCAATTTTAATTTTACTTGCAATGATATATAAATTATTAAATACAATTTTTTGGATATTAAACAGACGAAACATACCAAATCAGTTGGTTGTTCTTCCAAACTTCCAAATCCTGTCAGATATAGTCATCATACACCTCAGATATAATTGAGTTGAAAATTGTATCTTATAATGAATCAAATAGATATATTGGACAGTAATAGGTACTTTTAAGTAACAAGAAATATATTGTTTCGTCTCTATTGTGGGTTGTAGATAATTATAAATCACATTTCAATGTACTGAAAATATCGATTGAAAGGGCGGCCACTCTCGATCCGACTGTCTGACAGTTGGAACTTGTATGGCGGAAAAAGCATCCGACTTCTATGTTTGTCAGACGGTCTGAGGTCTTAAGGTGACCACTCACGATCCAACTGTCTGACATACCTAGGTCTGTCAGACAGTCGGATCGTGCCCAAATCTGGGTCTCTCTTAGTCGTCACTTTACCATTGATCCTCCAGTAGATGATTTACGTTATTTCTCGTAGCAAAAGTAAGAAACAAAAACAACGACGCAGACAATGGTGTAAGGAATGGCTCCAGAGGCTCCATTTCTTGCACTTTTCGTGACATAGTTAATTTTTTAAATTTTAATTGTTGAAGACTAATTAAATATTTTTTATTATACTTTTTTAAACTAAAACTAAAAAAAGTCCGTGTGGCGGTTGGACATACCTAGGTCTGTCAGACAGTCGGATCGTGAGTGGCCGCCTTAAGAGTGAAGTTGAGATGATAACACATGTCTGCAAAAAAGTGCAAGTAGTCAAATTTTGAATAATCGTAACGTAAAAGATATAAAAATACGAGTTCTGGTTATAGTAGGGGTTACGTTACATCAGGAATATATATTTTCCCAAGGAAGATTTTTTTAGGCAAATTAAGGAAACATTTTTTCATCAAGATACCGTTAATCGAAGTTTAGTATTTTGAATATTTTGTTGCAGCCTTGAAATAAGTCGGCATATTGAGAATTAGGATTTCAGTTTCACAATTTTATTCGTATTCAATTACCTCCAAAACCTTTTGGTACTAATTTTTTAAGAGTTCAAAATGCTCAATACTTATAGTCATGACATTAATGCAACTCCTTAATTTAAAAGTAAGATTAGAACTAAATTATGTACTTGTAGAAAAGTCCCCAAAAAGTGTTGTGTACATAAACTCAAATGTAACCAAAACCGTTATTTTTTCAGTACATCAACTCAAATATCTCAAAATCCTGAATAAGTCGAATTTCACCCCGCATTCGGATGTTACGTAGAAAATTATTTCAGAAATGATATCCTACTTCCTAATAACAAAACCATGTTATCATTTCGAGGTAAAAGATGTAATAAAAATTTGAAAAACCAATTGTAATATCGAAACAATTGTCAATTATCTTAGAATTTTTAAAATCTTTTCAATATATTGTGGAATTAACTAGAAACAGTGAGCTTAATTTAAAACAGTAAAAAGCATTACAATCATCTAAATATCTTATATTTCGTAGGACAGAAAAACGTACGAGAACTGATAAGCGACAAGAAGTGTCTAACCTCAGAAATGGCAATTCATCTATTCATACTGCATAGATATCGAGGAAATAAGAATTCAGTCAAGGTTTCCTAGTGCCCTATTTTATTTGACGGGAAGATTAATGGTGTCGAAAATTAATGAATTCATTTCCCAGTATTTTCGATTGTTTTCCGTATAGTTTCCTTCCTCATTTCTCTAACTTGTAGTTTATTACCTGACTTTGATAGTTTAGAATTTATTGCCGGTTCTAAATACTTTTACGAACTTGTAACTTTGCCCACAATTTTCTAAATACGCTAGAAGATAAACCAACGAAACGGGTGAAAGTTTTACATACATGATGAAGATAGGTTGAACTTTTTGGATGTTTGTTTCTGTATTAGTTTATTTGAATTAATAAGTTCAAAATACAAATACAGTGATTGATTAACTATTCAGGAAAATAATGTATTGAGCAATTTCATTGCTTGTTTAGTTCATGAATTAGGTATTACTTGTAGAAACGTTGAATTTATCATGGAACAGGTGTATACAAAATCATTCAATTGTTGCAAATATGGTTCAAATAAACAGTAAGTAATTAATTGATACGTGCAGAAGAACCTCGGTCGGTAGCCTATTGGACTGAATTGTCAGTTCTATAAAGACAGCAATAATAACAATTGATAGTGGATGAAGTGTAATGTCATTTTAAAAAGAAGAATATCTTCGTTTTACATTTATTTCTTTTGTCCGTTTTCCAATCAATTTAAGCGTTAACTGGGAATACTGATGCTTTCTCATCAACTTTTGGAGTAAGTGCATCAATTTAAGGACCATCTAACGTTCAAAAATGTATCTGTTACCTCTCAGATCTCGAACAGAGCAATTCCATTAAGTAAATGGAAAAACAAAATAAATAAAATTGCAACATTTCTAACATCGTTACTGTGTATAAATTTTCATCCTTTTTTGACATTAAAGAAATTCCAATTCTTTCCTTTATTGTTTTATTAATAATTCAGCCATCTACGCTTCGCAAAATGGTTATAGATTTTGCTACACGTAGAATGAACATTTTATCTAAACAGTATTAGCTTCCTATTACGTTCTTTGATAATATATAGTCGGATCAAATAGCTTATGAAGTAATTTCCGAATAGAAGGATGTTCATTCATTTCTAAATACCGATACATATATCTACATCAGAAAAGTCTAGGGATATATTTATAAAGATCTAAATTTAATAAAAATAAATTAGGTGGTTTCCGTAAATTACCATGTATTGATACAATTGTCCACTCTTTATATATCCGTTGGCTGAGAAAAAACACAACGTGATATTATGACCAATTTATGAATAATTTTACAGGATGGGTCAAAAATTAGAATTTGTAGACTCTAACAAAAACCTGAAATGTTGTTATTTTCTCTATACTATACTTTAATGTTGAGTAGGTGCGTTGACAATATTGTTTGTTATCATGGAACGGCATCATTTAACTTTAGAAGAAATGCATAGGTCTGTAGGCCTTCTCCAAGGTGGCATGCGGCAAACAGACGTAGCTGAGCGCATGGCAATCTCGCAAAATGTCATAAGTCGATTATGGCGACGTTTTCGTGACACAGTAAGTCCAGCTCAGCAGCATCCAGGACGTGGATGCGCTACAACACCAGGTCAGGATAGATTCTTAGTGTTAACCGTGAGAAGGTAGCCAACCATTATAGTACCTGAATTGGTTAGAGGCTTGCAGCGGGTGCACGGTGTATCCATAGGTCGAGGTAGTGTACGAAATCGTTTACAGGAAGCCAATATTCATATTCGAAGACCACTTTGATGACCAACTCCAGAAGCAAACGCACCAGAAGACTAGAGCGGTATCAAGAACATCAAAACTGGGATGCAAATGATTGGGCAACAGTTTTCTTCACCGGTGAATCAATATCTGGATTTCATCCAGATTCTCGTCAGGTAAGAGTTTCCTAACAACCTGGAACGTTTGAGACATGTCCAGAAATTTCACGGCAGAACCGACCTTGTCTTTCCACATGGCTTCTTAACGGTTCAGCAGTAAATTGACCATATTCTTCGACCTACAGTGCGTCCATTTACTGGCGCTGTTGGCCAAAATTTCCATCTCATTCACGACAATTCTTATCCACATATTGCACGTATTGTAACAAATTGAGTGATCGACGAAAGAATTGATGTGTTACCACGGCTATCACAATATCCGGGCCTTAATCGCATTGAGCTTGTGTGGGACATGTTTCAAGGCGGAATTACCCAACATTCACACTGCATTTCGTTTCAGGGATATCCTCACTGCCGAATGGGAGAATATACCTCAAGTCGACATTAATAGAGTCATTTTTACTATGCGCGATAGATGTGAGGCTGTAATAAACCAACGCGGAGGTCATACCTTGCATTAATCTTTTTATTTTCCATTCTGACGATTATTATATTATTTCATTAAAATAGAGATATTCACAAAACATTTGTACTTGTAGCTTCGTTGATCGTTGAAATTTAAACACATTTTTTTGTATAATAAATCCTCACGACTATTACAGGGTTTTTATTATTTACCTTTTCCTTACTGCAAAATAATTGATTAATAACAATATCTCTAGACTTTTCCGATGAGTGTATTTTGAAAGTTGTTTAATTTAAAATCATATTTGTGGACATTATGTATATTTATTTATAGAAATGGTCTTAAAGGAATTCGAAAAATTTTTACTTTTCGGCCCAACCTATCTATATACGTGAAAAGTATTGGTTTACCCCAAAAAAAGTTGGAATTTTGAAAAAAAATTTTGAGTTAATTTTACATTTTCCATTAACAACAACACGAAAAAATGGTTTTTAGAAAAAAAATCCTGTGTGTATGTCGTCGTCGTCGGCCACTTTTCCTTACATGTCTTGGTAGCACGATACAGCCTCCGGAGTGCAATAAGTCACCAATTTTATGATTGAATATTGTTAAGGACATGTCACAGATGAACCCTATTGATTTTCAGCTCACCAGAGCCAATACAACAGGTGCTAAAGTACTTTAAGTACGATATTTTTGTCATTTTTGGAGAAGTTTTAGTTTGTTAGCACGATACAGCCTCCGGAGTGCAATAAGTCACCAGTTTTATGATTGAATATTCTTAAGGAAATGTCACAGATGAACCTCATTGATTTTCAGCTCACCAGAGCCAGTACAACATGTGCTATGGTACTTGAAGTACGACATTTTGTAATTTTTTGAGAAATTTCAGTTTGTTAGCCCGATACAGCCTCCGGAGCTCAAAAAGTCACCAATTGAATATTATTCAGGACATATCACCGATGAACCCTATTGATTTTCAGCTCACCAAAGCCAATACAACAGGTGCTACAGTACTTTAAGTACGATATTTTTGTCATTTTTGGAGAAGTTTCAGTTTTTTAGCACGATACAGCCTCCGGAGTATATACAAGTGGCCAATTTTATGATTGGATATTATTCAGATCGTCTCAAAGATGAACCCTGTTAATATTCAGCTCACTGAAGCCATTACAACGGGTGGTATCGTACTTGAAGTACCAAATTTTTGTCATTTTTGGAGAATTTTCAGTTTGTTAGTACGATACAGACTCCGGAGAGTATACGACTAATCAATTTTATGATTGAATATTGTTCAAGGTGTCCCACAGATGTACCCTATTGATTTTCATTTGACTAGAGCGAGCGCAGCGGGTCCTATAAATCCAGATACACTAAATTTTTGTTTTTTTTTGGAGAAATCCCCCAAAGTGAATACAAGTATCAATTTTATGATAGAATATTGTTCAGGACCACAGATGCGGAAAAGTTATTTTTAATCTTCAAAGCCCTTTATTTCATACACTTTTAGCTTCTAATGACTATTGAGAAATTAAATGGGCGTTTCATACCAAAGCCAATATAGATAAACTGTACAAATTGAGACGGGAATAACATGGTACTATAACACAAGATTGACTGCAGGACAATGATATGTCGAATAAAAGCAGCCAATTCCAGGAAATTGATTCCGAAAATGTTAAAAATTACCGGGAGTTCATCTCACACAGGACTACATAAACGTATTTCAGGCCAATACTCCCTTGTCTGTTCAAAACTAACATAGACAACTGAACCACTTTATGAAATTCAATTTATATTTAATTCAAAATTTGGAGTATGACATGACAAAAATTTTATTTACAGCAGAAATTATATAAAATTCAATTGAGTTTTGGAAGTAATTCGAAAAAGGTATTTACTTGTACAATCTCATCATTTCATAATACTGAAACAATCGAATCAGAGAATTTAATATTAATTCTCAAATCCAATTTTCTTGAATTCCTAGAGGACAGAGAAATATACTGACAGATCCGAATATTTCTTTTAATTATAGCATTTGTAGTGATATGTTGATACCTACTGACTCTTATTCTGACCTAATAATAAAAAATGTATGTGATCTAGACTCTGCTACGGTTTAACGCATATTATTTAGTAATCAAAACTAAGTGGACCAAGAACAAGGTTATGAGGTCAATATATAATCTGCCTTTTTATCGGGAACTCTATTATATTTTCTGTAAGAAAAATTGCGATAATAAATTGTGTATACAGTACTGTCACTTTATTTAAAGTTGAAATCAAAGTAACACTGTTATTTGTAGGATCTCAGCTAGAGTTGAGACTTCAATAGCCTGAACTAACGAATATTTTGAATTGAATCTAAAATGGTGGCAATGTTAACTTACAACAACAAGCATGGCAAGAAGAAGAATGTGTTTCGGGCAATGAACATTATGAATGCATATCATATACTACTACTAGACTATATGAAGGTAATTATCGTCCTCGGATTGCCTGAAGCACCATAAGCGACCAAGGTTAGAAAAGCATGGAGCGAGACGACCCTGGCAATCAGTAAATAATGTCACCATATCCCTGCGGGGATAAAGGACTGAAGAGAAAGGGATAACTTGTGGATCCGATCATTACATGGTTAAAGCAAAAATACTGTTCCCCTATGGACATGCACTGAAAGGCAACGTAACAGACAAATCAGCTGAGGAATCGGAAGAGATAAAGGAGAAGCAGTACAATTTGAATAGCCTTATTCATGAAAGCACACAATAACTGTATCGGAACAGGTTAAATGAGAAACTCTTTGATATGTCAGAGTTAAACCAGAAATATGTGGAAGAAGTCTATCAGAATGTTGTGAATAGTATCAAAGAGGCCACGGAAAAAGCAATTGGTATTAAAACTAGAACCCTTAGTAGGAAAATATGGTGGAACAAAAATATAGAAGAGCTAACTACCCAGAAAAAACAATGGTATCAAAACTGGACTAACACTCACTCACAAGAAGATAGAGATCTATATCTAGAAATAAAAAGAATTAAAAGACGAACTGTAGCTAATGCAAAAAGAGAAATGTGGGACAAAAAATGTCTGGAAATTATTATGCATCTCGGTGGTAAAAAATGCTCTGAATCATGGAAGTTCATGAAAAATATTAGATCGAATGAAAAGAACTGTGCGAAACTTCAACTTATATCAACAAAAAAGTGGATGAATTACTATGAACAATTGCTGACAGAAGATAGAGATGAATACCTTGCAACCTCACCAACAGAAATATTAATTGAGGGTGCAACAATGAACGTCACAGGGAACACAATTAGAGAAACAGTAAAACAACTCAAAAATGAACGTGCTGCGGGCCCGGAGGGCATTCCCGCAGAGTTGATTAAGTACGGGTCAAATTAACTTTTCGATATACTTACCTGGTGTATAAACCAGTATCTAAACGGCACTCCGGTGCCGGAAGAATGAAGGGTGGCCCACATAACTTTAATCCATAAAAAAGGTAACTCGAACTATAGAGGCATATCAATGACAAGTACTCTTAGTCGGCTTTACGGAAGAGTTCTGCGAGACCCAATTGACCCTGAATATAGAGAACAGGAAGAAGAAAAGCAATTAGGCTTTCGAGCGGGAAGATCTTGTACAGATAACGTTTTTTGCTTGAAACAAATTATTGAAAGAAGGTCAAATACTAATATGGAAACTCACCTTCTGTTCGTGGATCTGCGGAAGGCGTATGGCTTTGGAAGACGCTGCAAGAAACCAGCATCAGTCACACCCTTATAAAAGCACTCAAGAATCTTTATGATGGATCAACATCAAGAATCAAAATTGGTAATAATATATCAAATAAATTTCCAGTAAATAAAGGTCTGCGCCAAGGATGTTGTATCTCGACCACACTTTTTAAAATCTATATAGCAAGAGCGTTAAATTAATGGAAGAAAAAATGCAGCGGAATGGGTATCGATCTAGGAGAAAAGTGTTAATACACTCTACAGTTTGTCGATGACCAGGTGATCATATCGAATGACAAAGAAGATCTTGAATATATGATGAGAAAACTAATTGAAAAGTATAGGAAATGGGGTCTGGAAATGAATACTCAGAAAACAAAATACCTTCCAATAGGAGCCGAACCAGGAAATATCAAACTAGAAATGGAAGAAATAGGACCATGTAGCGAATATACATATTTAGGAGTTGAATTTGATACAACAGGAAATTACGACAGAGAAATCAAAAAACGAATAGGACAAGCCAGACGAACAATAGGCTGTTTAAATGGGATATGGTGGAGTTCTGATATTGGAAAACAACGGAAATACAATATCTACGAAACCTTTGTCAAAAGTAATCTAACCTATGGCGCAGAGACATGGAGAATTACAGAAAACAATAGAAGAAAACTTGAGGCGACCGAGATAGATATATTCAGACGATCTCTTAGAATATCCAGAGGAGATAGAATTCGAAAAGATGACGTCAGACAACGTATGGGAGTGGACGGCTCATTAACAACAGATATTGAGAAAAAGCAACTTATATGGTACGGAAATGTACAGCGAATGAACGAAAATAGACTGCCATAGCTGGCAATGCAGTGGGTGCCACCAAACCGTAGGAAGAGAGGAAAACCTAGGAAATCATGGAAAGAAGGAGTAACTAAAGCTATGAGTGTTAGAGACCTAAGAGAGGGCCAATGGAACAATAGAAACCAGTGGAAGTTAGATATCGGACAACGTCGCCGGACGTTTTAAAACCGATCTTATTATATGACAGAGGGAGAGAGAGATCATATACTGAAGCGGGAAAGAGCCAAACGAATAAGTGTCTCAAAAGAGGAACTAGTGCTCAAAACTAGTGGCATGTTTTTACACAAAAAAAGTGGAAGTACAAAATGATCGGAAACATCATTAATGGAGATAATGACCGCTAGACTAATGTTTGGATTCATTAACAGGTCTCACACAAGGCATTAATTTAAACAGCATTTGACGGAGAAAGAATGACAATATGGGTAAAAATATATCAGCGGAAGTTCTGATATCTACAATTAACGTTGATGTGTTGTAACTTGCTTATTTGTTCTATACTAGTTGGGTAACATTCCCGGAAGCAATCTACGTTATCTACTTTAGGCAGGAGTGGCTCCAAACCTGAACGATGCTGAACTTTTTTAGCTTGTAGGCTTGGGAGATGGTGTAATAAATATTACTATCGATTTTCCAGGAACCTGATTCCCTCAATAGTTTTTTGGTTATGATAAAAAAACCTTGATTTGGCTCCATTAAAAGATAGGTATTCGAATCTACTCCAGTATAATCCATTGTACCGTAATACAATCGAATCCAACCCAAAACATCCAAAATTATAAATGTGGCCTGGAATATAGGGATAAAACTAATTCAGGACATATCCAATTTTAAGCTAATCATCGCCGGATTATTTCACCACAAAAATTTTAATGGTTTTACAAACCTGATATAGAATGATGAAAATACAAAAATATTTCGAAAATATAATGATGTCCAATTACAAAATTACAATAATACTAAAGTAGATTTTGTCCATTTAAATCTGGGGTCGAATTCCGTGTACTGTTGAATGAATTCTATAGTGACATCTCGCCATATACAAAGTATAGAAGGCGACATGTCGCTATGGAATTCAACAGTACATGAAATTCGACCCCTCTGCGATGATTACAGATACAAGAATATTAAGAGAGATGTGAAAAAACATACTAGATGAAAAAGGCTAGAGAAATCGAGAGTTTAGTAAGTGATTGTCACAAACTACTGATAGAATAGATGAAAAACATACTGCTACAATCTTTATGGCTTTCCACGATAACTTCAATTCAACAAAAATTAACTTTATACAAAAATCTCTACAAATATTGAAGCAGATTCAAAATCTGGATCTCTCGACGTCGAGGTAATAAATGAGACTGTATTAAGATGGAATTCGACCCTTCTTAGATAATTTTTACCAACATGAAATTTGATATCAATTTATAATATTAATAAAAATAGTACAAAAAATCAGGTAACACAATAAATAATGTAATTAATGATGTGGGGTAGATAACTTATTACATAATTTTATTTTAGTGACGGCTATTTTTCAAAAAGAGAGATTTTATTTATGCTTCATATATCTTGGACTTACTCAACTCAATGCGTATCTCTGCAGTACCAGATGATGAGAACAACCTGTCAAACTATAACGATATTCCTTCTACAGTTTCGGGATTGAGAATGGTATGGTTTTTTTCAAACTTACCGCTCACAATTCAACACATGATATGCAATCTCAAAGATCCTCATAGACCTAAACATTGTTATTACTTTTCCACGATGCGAGAAACGTATTGGTTTACCCCGAAAAAAGTTGGATTATTTGATTTTTTAAACTATTTTTTAAGTTTTTCAGTGAGAAAAACGGTACTTTAGAAAAAAATCCTGTGTGTATGTCGTCGTTGTCGTCAGTCACTTTTTCTTGTTAGCACGATACAGTCTATATAAGTGACCAATTTTATGATTGAATATCGTTCAGGGCATCTCATAGATGAAACATATTGATTTTCAGCTCACCGGATCGAGTACAACGGGAGCTATCATACCTGAAATACCACGTTTTAATCATTTTTGGAGAAACTTCGGTTTTGTTAGCATGATACAGTCTCCGGAGTTTATACAAGTTGCCAATTTTATGATTGGATATTGTTCAGGGCGATACACAAATGAACCCTGTTGATTTTCAGCTCAGCATAGCCAGTACAACGAGTCCTATAAATCCAGATACACTGCATTTTTGATAATTTTTGGATAAATTTCGTCTTTTAGAACGATACAGCCTCTGGAGTGTATAGAAGTAAATACTTTCATGATTGGATATTGCTCAGAGCATCTCACGGATGAAGCCTATTGATTTTCAGCCCACCAGTGCCAGTACAACCACAACCAGATATACCACATTATTGGCTATTTAAAAAAATCGCTATGTTACAGTTATGGAATGTAGATTCACCTGTATAAGCTGAATTGTTGAATATTACTGTTTTATTTCAACGAGGTCGTTAGTCTGCTATATCAGCAATACGATCTTTCTTTATTATCAACTATAATGAATTCGTAGAGAAAGACTTTGTATTTTATTGTAAACACATCTAAATTTTGTAAATTAATTTAAAATGAACGTTTTAAAAACTAGTAATTGTGACTTCAAACTTATAACGTGGCGCAGTCAGTAGGATACTGAAAGGTATTTTGTAGTAAATAACCCTTTAGTATCAACTATTAGTTCAGTGATAAAAAGAATCTACGCAGTTAGAAGAAAGGAAAACACAAATTTTTGATTTCTTGAATTTTTTGTCATTCTCCTCCATACTGCATTTTCAGTAGAAGAAAATTGTCTTAGTGTGAATAGTTTTAATATTAGTGATATTGAAAACGATATATCTCTCGATTTAAACAAATAATTTTGTAAGTTATCTATTTAAAATTCAATTGATAATTCTTTTAAATCAAATTCAAATAGTAATTTTAATAATTTAACGATGTCAATCCCAAAATGCGAAACTAAACTTTTAGTTATTGTTCCAAGATTTGACGGGAATCTATCTTCCTTTATTGATATTAGTAATATATCAACAAATACTTATTGGGATCCTGGTAATTCTGCTTGCGTTCAAAATATAAGCCTCATTTATGGAATTTATTCAAAATTAGTAGGCGATCCGAAGGAAGTATATAGTGTTTGTGTCGATAAAAATTGGAAATCTGTTAAGAAAACTTTAGTTGTACATTTTGGTGATCAATGCGATAAAAATGGTTAACTTTTTGATGTAGATCAGTTACGACAAGGTAATACTGAAAGCCCTTTACCTTTATATTCCAGAGTTATGTCAAATTTAAGTTCATTGCATAATTATGTCGATCTTCACGAGACTAGAGACGCTGGAAGAATAAAAAAATGTGATACACATACTCTGAAAATATTTTTGTGCGGTTTAAAAGAACCATTAGGTTCAAATATTCGTACTATGAAATCTAATAGAATAGCGAAAGCTAGACAACAAATAGTTTCTGAAAATAATATAGGATATTTACACAGACAAAATTTTAATAATTCTAGAACGAAGACCTGTACAAAGACAAAATTTTAACAATAGTTCTCCCATTTTTCCGTTGAACGTACCATAACCAAATTTTCAAAATAATTTTCAAAATCCTAACCACTTTCTTCGTGTCCCAATTAATAAACAACCGCGTTCGCCTCCACATCAAAAATAATTCACTAATCACCAAATACCTACCTTCAGGACAAATCCTTAAGATTCACAGCAGAAATCTTCTCCTATGAGTGGAATATCAAATAACACTTTTAGAAAACCATCAAAACAACTTTCAAATTATCCAGCTCCTAGAAATCAACATGTACCTCAAAAAAATTACATATCACAAGAATTATATTATTTAAATGATTTCCAGTATCCATATGACATGCCCCAAAATCCATATTATACTCTCCAAAACCCCGAAGAAAATGGTTAGGATTTTAATTCATTTAATCTACAACAAGAAAACAACCGACATCTCTATTATAATAATGAAGAAACCCTCGATATTACAAATAATGAATCTTGTGGAAACTCCCAACAAGAAAATTTTCATGCAACAGCCTCAAGTCAAACAATCACATATAATGACATTCTATGATAGAACAGACCTTCCTTGTATCAAAATTACGAACCCACCTTTGAAACTTCCAATCCACTTAGGTGCTACCAGGTCATTTATTAATCCTGAAATAATTTTTTCGAATATATCGTGAAGACACCTTTCTCTATTTGCGCTTTTTATTCCAAACGACAACCAGAGATTACTGTACTAAAATTCCTGTATTTCCAGAATTCAATACAAATCAAACAATACATTTTTGTATTTTCAAATTTCATCATTTTCCGTTGGGCTTATTGGCTATTTAGGTGATGAACTAGATCTCAAAAATTTAGATCTTAAAACAACAACTGCTAAACTTCCTTTTCCACGCTACAAAAGTGAAAGAAAATTATTATTTTCCGCCAGAATGACATGACAGAACTAATACGTACTTCTCACTTAAATGAAGATGAAAAATTTCATATTATCAAACTTTGTAGAAAATATGGAGATATATTTTACAGAGAAAACTCTCCTTTAACTTTTACAAATCAACTCAAGCACCACGTAAAAACAACTGAGGAGATTCCCGTATATACAAAATCATACAGATACCCTTTCAGTTGAAAAACAAATTAATGATATGCTTGCAGCAGCTCAGTTTGGATAGTTAGCAAAAAACCCGATGCTTCCGGTAGAAAAAATGGCGCACTGTTGTAGACTATCGCAAACTTAATGAAAAAACTATCGATGATCGTTACCCCATTCATAACATATCTGACATTCTTGATAGACTAGGCCGTTGTCAATTTTTTTCGACCCTTGATATAGCTAGTGGGTTTCATCAAATAGAAGGGCATCCAGGCGATATTAAGAAAACAGCTTCCAATGTATACGTTCGAATGCCATTCGAAACAAAGAACGGACCTTCAACTTTTCAAAGAGATAATGATTTGAGATAATTTATCAATAAAATTCGCTTTGTCTCCATGGACGATATAATTGTTTTCTCCACATCCCTTCAGGAACACATTATTAATTTAAAGAAATTTTTTCACAAATAACGAGAAAGTAACTTAAAAGTTCAGTTAGACAAATCCGAGTTTTTGGAAAAAGAAGTTGCGTTTCTTGGTCATATAGTTACAGTAGACGGCATAAAACCGAATTCCGAAAAAAATAATGATATCCAAAATTACCCGATTCCAGAAACTGTTCGCGAAATAAAATAATTTTTAGGATTATTAGGATCTTTTCGTAAATGTATTAAAAATTTCACAAAAATAACTAAATCTTTCACATTATGTTTAAAGAAAGGCGCTAAAGTAAATATAAAAGATCCATTATACATTAAAACTTTTGAGGACTGTAAAGCTTTACTTACAGATTCACCAATTCCAGCGTACCCGATTTTACTGATGCATTTATTGTAACTACAGATGCTATCAATCTTGCTATCGGCGCATTTAATCACAAGGCCCAATTGGTCAATATAACCCAATTGCTTTTGCTTCACGGGCACTTAATGATGCAGAAACCTCTTATTCGACAATAGAAAAATTACTTTTAGCTAAAGTTGAAGCTACAAACTATTTTAGAACTTACATTTATGGCAAAAAATTTAAAATTTTCACGGATCACTAACTCTTACTGTGGTTAATGTCCTTAAAAGAACCAAATTCTCCATTAGTCCGTTGGAGACTAAAACTATAAGAGTTCGACTATGAAATTGTATACAAAAAAGGCAAATCAAATAGTAACGCAGACGGGTTAAGTAGAATAGAAATTTACCCTGTAGACTCAACACCATTTCTTGAATACATTGAGAATTTCACGAAAATTGTAACCAACTTTCCAATTTCAACAATTCCTCTTTGATTGCACAAATAGATCCTGATAATGATATTGAAACAATTCACACTAACCAAGAAGACCCAATTTTAGGAATTTACATTACAGATATACCTCTTAATTATTTTCTTAATCAAATTGTTTTAATGAAAGTAGATGAAAACCCTCATCAAGAAATAAAAAAGCTCTTCGATAAAAATGTTAGAACTAGAATTACTCGTATATATTACCAACGAATCTTTTCAATCTCAAATTAAAACATAACATAACATGGCGTTCCTAAGAAGCAATACGCATTTTTCTTTCAAAATGATGACAATGAAATAAAAATATATGTAGATTCATACCAGAAATTTTCTAAAATTCTGCTTTTAAATTACAAAGTCGAACATTCTTCTTTTTGATGTTATTAATGAAAACAGATAACACAATCTGATAAAAACTTGTCACAAAGGCATCACAAATTGCAGAGGTGTAAATGTAACAATTCCATAATTGAAAAATAAATATATTTGGCCCAAATTAAATGAAGATGTAAAGAATTTTAAAAATAATTGTAACGTGTGTCAACAAGCGAAATATGAAAGACATCCCCCTTTAATTAAATTACAGTTAACTTCCACACCTACTAAACCATTGGAAACTGTGCATATAGGTGTTTTTAAATTCGAAAATACTATGGACTTAACAATAATTTGCGACTGCGTTTCTAAATTTGCATAAGTTTACATCATCTCATCCCTTTCAGATGTTCATGTGTATCAATCTTTATTAAAATGTATCTCCCGCTTTAAAATATCTGAAAATATAACCTCAGATAATGGAACTGAATTTAGTCAGTCAAAGAAATTACCAAGGTCTACAACATAAATTCGCACTACACTTTTCCGTTCAACCCAAATAGCAAGGCAATTGCCCAAATAATTCACTCAACTCTCTTAGAAAATATGAAAACCATTTCAATAACCAAACCAAAGCTTAGTCCGTTCGATAATCTTAGTTATTCAGTTATAGGATATAATAACTCCACACAGACCACGACAAAATTGAAGCCAATAGATCTTCTTTTTGGACATTTAGAAATTAAAGACCCTTTTGTTAAAAATTCTGACATATGACTTATTAATAATCAACTTAACGAAGACAAAGAAACAATTAAAATAGTATATGACAAATTACACAAAAGTTTACTTGAAAACAAATCAAAGGTAACAAAAAATAAACGGTTTTAGAGATTGAAACTAACTTTTCCGCATCTGGGGCAATGAACAACATTCTATCATAAAATTGTTACTTGTATAGACTTCGGGGGATGTATCGTGCTAACAAACCGAAATTTCTCCAAAAATAACCAAATATTTAGTACATCTGGATTTATAGGACCCGATGTACTCGCTCTAGTCAACTGAAAATCAATAGGGTATATTTGTGAGACACATTGAATAATATTCTTCAAAAATGACAAAAATTTGGTACTTCCAGTACCATAGCACCCGTTGTACTGGCTTTAGCGAGCTGAATATCAATAGGGTTCATTTTTGAAATGCTCTGAATAATATCCAATCATAAAATTGGTCACTTGTATATACTACGGAAGCTGTATCGTGCTAACAAACTGAAATTTCTCCAAAAATGACAAAAATATCGTACTTAAAGTACTGTAGCACCTGTTGTATTGGCTCTGGTGAGCTGAAAATCAATAGGGTTCATCAGTGAGATGCCCTGAATAATATTCAATAATAAAATTGGTGACTTCTTGAACTCCGGAGGCTGTATCGTGCAAACAAACTGAAATTTCTCAAAAAATGACAAAATGTCATACTTCAAGTACCATAGCACCCGTTGTACTGGCTCTGGAGAGCTGAAAGTCAATAGGGTTCATCTGTGACATGTCCTTAACAATATTCCATCAATAAATTGGTGACTTTTTGCACTCCGGAGGCTGTATCGTGCTAACAGGACATGTAAGGAAAAGTGGCCGACTACAATGACGACGACGGCGACGACATACACACAGGATTTTTTTTCTAAAAACCGTTTTTTCGTGTTGTTGTTTATGGAAAACGTAAAAATAACTCAAAAAAAATTTCAAAATTCCAACTTTTTTTGGGGTAAACCAATACTTTTCTCGCATATTAGATAGGTTGGGCGGAAAAGTGATAAAACGACAAACACTATGATGCTCCTATAATCGAACCCGGTACTATTTGTTACAAAAAATAAAACTTCCTTATAAACCCAAACATGTTCTCAAATCAGAAGGAATTACCGTTACGACTTCCCAAAATGCTTACCACAAACTTTAGTTTAAACCTTCTAGAAAACTGAAAATGTACCAGAAAGTTCTTAAAGGCAATCCCGGTAATCTGCCCTTCACATTAGGAAATACTAAAGTTAAAATTGCAACACACACCTTTCTCCATTATATTCCAGCAAAACATATCCAAGACCAAACAAATCCTCTAACGTTTACCTATAAACAATTAAGAAACGTAATTGACAATTCAACAGTTCCTAATAGACATGCACTTTTTACAATATACAAATACTTACATCTTGAAGTTGGAAATATAAACCAAAAAATGTTCTCAATTTTTCCTAATAATTTGTTCAAAAGAGCACTAATTACTCCTGTAGGATCTCTTGTAAAATTTATTTCAGGCAATTTAGGTGAACAAGATGCCATAGAAATTCACAATAGTATTTGTCATCTAGAAAATAGTAAAAACAAAATTATAAGTCAACTTAATAATCACACTGCGCTCAATCAGAAATTAATGAATGTTATAAATGACACATTGTCAACATTAAATAGAAACCAAATATCAGTTGCTAATAAAATAAAATGAATTCAAATTTTTTTGAATGAATCTTCAAGTAACCATAATCAATACTTAGAAATAAGAGATATTTTAGATCAAGTCAAATTTAGTTTAGACTTAGTTTTAAGCTTTTTAACATATATCGGAAACTCAATGTTTCTCCATGTCAAATACACTTCACCCTAGTTAATCTCTCCATATAATTTCAGAGAAATCATAAGATATTTACACAAATTTCACAATAAGAATCAAATATTATGATATGCAGACGATTTCCTGAATTTCTATAAGATAGTGAAAACAAAAGTAGCTTATACACAAGATAGATTAGTTTTCTATAAATATTTTCCTATGGTCGACCAAGACTCCTTCGATCATTATTATCTTTATTCCATTCCAAATATAAACCAAACAATTATTTTTCCTTATATTGAGCAATATTTTCTACCAATACCAAGAAGAAGAATGTACAAATCTTCAATCAATATTCTTGTATCGGCAAAATCAAATTCAACCAATAGAGAAGTCAGATTGTGTTACATATCTGCTCTCATTTAGCGACACACCTAACTGGAAACGAGTACCTCTATATACAACCTTCCACATTGTAGAAGAAATCAAAGATAGCCATTACGTCGGTATTTTTCCAGAGCCAATGAAGATTCAACGAAATTGCAAAGAAAATGAATTTCAATAAATTCTACATGGCACTTATCTTTTTATCGTTCCACCCAGCTGCCAAATTAAACTTCATCCCTATCATACACCAACTAAAAATTTACTATTGCAGGACAAGCTCTAATGCTAGAAGAAATTACTGAATTATCTTTTCCAACAACGAACATACAAAAATTGGAAATAAAAAAAACTCATTTAGACATACTTCAATTAAATGGACCTTAATGAAAAAGATGAATTTCCGTTTGAATATATCCGACTTCACCAAAACATTAGTATCACCCTGATATTAATATTATTATTTTGCAGTATTTACATGTTTAAAAAAAAATCTCATACGGAATCTTTGTTCAAGAAAGAAGACCACCAATAGCCCTGACATCACTGAAGTTGCTCCACCGCCCTTACGCCCTTGAGTTCCATTTGAGGAGGGAGAAGTTATGGAATGTAAACTCCTGTATAACCGAAATTGTTGAATGTTATTGTTTAATTTCAACGAGGTCGTTAGTCTGCTGTATCAGCAATACGAACTTTCTTCATTATTAATTATAATCAATTCGGACAGAGACTTTGTATTTCATTGTGAAAACATCTGAATTTTGTAAGTTATTTTAACATAAATGTTTTTGAAATATTAATTGTGACTTCAAACTAATAAAGACGATACAGCCGGAGTGCGGAAAAGTTAGTTTTAATCTTTAAAAACATATATTTTTCAAGAAATTATTTGTATAATTTTATTGTCGTCATATTTAGGGTCAGAAAACCCTCATAACACAAACACGTACCCGTGCTAAAAACAATCCTTAGACATGTAGAAAACAAGTTTTGTGGGGCCCCTGCACTAATTGTAATCAAGTTCGTTTTTGAACAAAATGATTTGAATTTTAAATTGAAAAATATCCTTTCGAAACAATATCACACACAAGACAAAAGTTTTATATGAGTATAATATGACGCTCAATATATTTCTCAATTTTCCTATCTTTCAAACTTAGTTATTTCATTTTTCATGTAATTAGTTTCAACTTCGGTCAAAGTCCAAAGGACTTCAATCAACTCCTCGATTACGTTTTGAGCTCAAAGTTGTCGGTCGAGATAGATACCAATTGTTTTGTCACCTAACCTTTCGCCATTATCTTGTCCGCACAATGACGATTTTCCACAAACTTCGGGTGGAACATTGTAGAGTGTAACCAAACCAGCTCATGAAGCTGATTGTTTTTTACTTTTACACCATTAATTACGAATCCCATTCGTTTAATCCTCTTGCCACATTAAATAGATTAAAATATCGAGTTGTCAAGTTACAAAACCGAATAGGAGTTTGAAAGTTTCTAGCAGGCAAAGTTACTTTAGTTTGAACTGTAATTGGGTTAAAATGAGTAAAAGTGAAACATTCGATTGTTTCCTCCTTGAATGATTAGAATTAACAAATATTGTAGAACAGAATAATAATTATAGTAAGTATTGAAGATATTGGGAAATATGTCGAGTGAATAGGAGACAAGATGAGTACTTTCCAAAGTTGTGTACAGTTGTAATAACATAATAATAATAAAATGTATTTACCATTCAATTTGAAGTATACAATAATTTTAGTTAACGTTAAATAGATATAGAATTCGCACAGAAGGATGAACCTGTGCGTGGGTTGTACCATTAATATACCATAGATTATAACAAATAAAATTGTAAAAATGCAGTTTCTCTAAGTGTGAGCAAAAGAGCACAAGAAGATACCTATATAGATATCATAATAATATTAATTTACAAATAATACAGAAAAAGAACATACGACTTCAATAACAATTACCGGCAGGATTATGATAAATAAAATTGTAAAAATAAATGTTCATTCAATGTGAACAAAAAGGCACGAAAAAAATTTTATGTAGATATTATATTAAGAATAATTTATAAATATTATAAAAAGAACACTCTACTTCAAAAATAAATCAAATTGTGATAGATATTTGAATCAAACATCAATCACATATCAATAAAACAAACAATGGAAAAATTGACACAATTCCAACTAACATGAAAATCAACCAATACCTATTCATACACTGTAGTAATACATATTTTTCATATCGACATACTGGTGTATCTGGACTCTTCAAACCCAAGATACAGACTTTGAGCTTGGTTTTGAATAAATTATTACTAATGATAGCTTTAGTATCTGCTGGAATGAGATTATACAGCCGAGGAGCCAAATAAGTATAACACTTTTGTAAGTGTTTTTCTGTGTATTTGGCACATAGGTTGAATTTATTTTATGGCGAGTTGCATAATCGTGTGAAATCTTTTAAATTCATTTTTATTTTTATGTTTTGAAAAAGTATATCTAGAATCCATGTTTCATTATATAGCGCTTCTGTAGGGTAAGTTCTTTTTTTATTAGTCATTATTTTCAAAGTTAATTTTTGTATTTGTTCTAGATTATTTATATGAGAGGTATTTGCTGCTTCCCATAGGAGAGGTAGGTTTCAAACTAAGTATAGTTCATTTACTGGTGAGATATACGTTTTCTTATTTTATAAGTAGTGATTTGAAACTTGGCAAATGGTTAGCATAGGATGTAAAAGTAATGTAAAATGTTTTGTCCATATTAATAGTTAGTAGTCAAACCATTGAATTATAGCTTTGAAATTTTTTTCTACTTTTTCTTTTAGTGAACTCCATGTTTCCGATTTGTAAATAACTACTATGTCATCTGCAAAGCTTATTATGTCCCCATTCACATCCAGTGGGAAGAGATTATGTAAGTAGACATTGAAGAGGATTGGACCCAAAACGGTCCCATGGGGTACACCAAATTGGACTATTCGAGATTCACTGAGAGTGTTTCCGATTTTAACACATTGATTCCTTTCATAGAGATAATTATAGAGAAGTTGGTGGGGTATTCCTCTGAATCCAATACTCTTAAGTACCTTTAGAAGCTGGTTATTGCTGACAGTATCAAATGCCTTCTCCAAGTCCACGAACGCACATAGTGATGGTAATTTGTCGTCTTATCGATTTTGTTAGCAAGCAGTGTTTTTGCATCTTCAGTTGACTTACCCTTTCGAAATCCGAACTGAATTTTTGATAAAATGGTTTCGAATATTTTTGTAAAATTTGTAATTACAGATATTCGGCGGTAGTTACCTACTTTGAGTTTGTTACCAGACTTCAATATTGGTGAAATAACAGGACATTTGAATGGATTTGGACATATCCCAAATTCCGGGATTTTTTTAGTTTTTTAAGCTCTGAATAACTTGTAAGGCTTCACATTCATCAGGTTTTTCTAGAAAAAAGGAGTTCATAATTGTAGTTTTCGGTTTATTTTTTTGTAATTTAGTCATTCTTGTATTTCATTCGCCAGGATTTCATTATATTGGTAAAACAATTTGTTGGCAATTTTTGTTTTCGTAAGTAATCATAGAGCCATATTTACATTGAATCTCTTTGATTGTTTTGTCGTTAATTCCTTTATTTGTCATTTCATTTATAGTTTTCCACAGTTTAGAGGATTCTTCTTTATTTTTTCCTATTCTCTTTCGATAAAAATCTATTTTGGCTTCTTCTATTATTTTTGAATTGATTATATTTTGTTTTATTCGTTTCGGTTGGGTTCCCTTTCATTGTTTTATAAAGATTATATTATCCATCAGTAGACTTAAATATACCATCAGTAATCGACGGACTTCATTTTATGTTTGTCCTACCAACCTTATCTGTACTTTTTTCCACGATGTCCTTAGTTTTTTTTAATGAATATTTGAGTGGCAAGTTCAGTATCATCTGTTGAGTATAAATCCAGCCAATTCTGTTCGCATTTATTAGGTTTCAGTTTTTTGGTATCAATGAATTTTTTATATTTTGACATTTCTGATACTGAACGGAAAAATTTAATTTAAACCTTAATAAAGAGATAAACGACTGAATTACAATAATTTTCATCATAGCATACAAAATTCTTTTCTCAAGCTTTACAGGATAAATTCATACCTCAATGATGAAGTTATCAGTCAAAATAGTAATTTATGCAACAAGTGCATAGAGTGGAACTTTTTTTCACGAATGGAAAAAGTTGACCTCACGAGCCATCAGGCGAGTGTGGCAATTCCATGAGTGAAAAAAACACACTTTATGCACATGTTGCATACATTATTTTTTCTACAGCCCTATATAAAAAAATAAAATTCAAATAGAAATTTGGGATATTTTTATTAAGTTCCTGCGGTAAATTACAATTATATGTATTCCAAGTTTCATGAAAGTTCATCCTCGATGCCCAGTCAAGTATCTTCGAAGTCCATCCTCGATGCCCAGCCAAGTTTCATTGTGTTATCTTATGGAAAGCGTGGAATAACGTTAACGTTATGGCACTTTTTTTAACGCTTTTTAACTTTTTTTCCCTCTAACCATAAACAACCACTTTAAGCGCTACAAACCGATGAAATACAAGGTAATTTAAAGAAAGGGCGTAGAAAAAAACTTTTTCGAATCTTAAAGACCTCCACTGCTAAGAGTAGTGTTTGTAGTACATACGCAAGTAGTAGAAACAGAATTTTGGGTTGGGTTGATGGTTGCTGCCGTTGGAAGTTAAATTGTCCTTGTAGTATGTTGAGCCCTGCAGGGTGTGGGTTAGATGGTTTTTACGTTGGGATTTCGTCAGAACTTGTGTCAGTGTGAATTTGTAGGTGGAGTGATGCTAAATGAATCGTTTGAATGCATCGCGGAGAAGAAGTGTCTACTTTATGAATGACTTCCTTAGAGTTGGCATGAATTAGGACCTCAATTTTGTTGGAAACGACAATTCTATTCACTGAATATGAGTCTAGAAAGCACGGGCGCTGATCGAGGACCATATTAAGGAAACTGAACGTCGGTCTAGGGGACGACAGTTAAAATGAGATTAGGAAGCGAGGATTTGATTTTGTGTCTAGAATCAACATCAGAATTCTATTCTATGAGGCAAGGTATGAGATTAGGTCTGGGAATCTAGTTGACTAGGCATATAATACAGGAATTTGTGCTTAAGCATCGAGGACAGCGAAGAAATCTGGGAAGGGAAGTATTAAATTGTTTAGGAAGCGGAGTAATGGAGAGACGATGCAAGGTAAAGACAAAATAAAATATGGAGTTATTTGGAACTAAATTTAGAGTTCATGTTCTGTATCATGATTTGCGACTCAGTTACCATATAAAAATCAATTTTGGTAACTACAATGATACGAGTTGACAAGTAAAAATATATGCTGCTGTTGAATTTCAACCAATTTTCACTTAATTCAACCCGCGAGAAAAGTATCAACAACAAACAGTAACATATTTTGATCCTTCGTAATCGGATTCAGCGGAAAATAAAGGAAACAATTTTAGGTGAACTGTCTAAAACAAAAATCACGTAGAAGACAAATAAAACTGAGAGTTCGTTTCTATCCTCTTCTCCAAATTGAACAAATCACTGTATTATTCCTGTATTTCTTTGGGATTTCGCTATAAATGTACAATGCCTGACAACGTTCACAGTGTGTGCGATTTTAACGAAATCGAATTTAATCTGTTGGTAAAAAAACGCGCCGCTATTAAAAGCAAACAAACTCAGTTCAAAACATTCGTTAACAATTTTTTTATGTAGCCGGTGACCGGTCGTTAAATGAATTCAATAAATTCAATAAAACAAAAATAATTGATTAAGAACTACGTTTAAAGCGATTCACAAATATACAACAATGGCGGTGTACTGGTATATAATCATGTTAAATCGATTCTCGATATTACATAAGTGACACATGAATATTCGACGGAATTGAGATGTATGATGGATACAGTGTCCTAGCACATGCGCTCAGTAATTACCATGAAACAACCGGTTGAAAAGTGAGACACTCTAAACACGAAAGCAAATGTAGTGCTTATATTTATCAACAGCATTAGCCCACATGGAACAAAATAGGTGAGTTACATATATGTCGTGTAGTTTTGGACTCAACTTCTCAGTCCAACTTTATTACTGAAGAGTGTTGCTAGATATTTAGTCTAGATTGTGCCTCAGTCGATATATCGGTCATCGGTATTAACCAGGTCACTTCCACCATTAACAAAATATGTACGATCTTTATGTACTTGATGTTTAATTCATTCAAATAGCTTGTTTCTTGTCTTGTTATTTTTGGAATAATTGAAAGATTACCAGAACTAAATGTCGAACTTACAACTCTTGAAATACGTGGTCCTCTAAAGCTAGCTGATCCAAGGTTTGTAACTTTAGGTAAGATAGACATTCTTCTAAGTGTTAGTATCTTCTCCAAATTAATGTGCATAGGTCAGGTACGTCTGGAGGTGAATAAACTCATTGCTCAAAAAACCGTTTTAGGATAGGTGGTCTCAGGATCAACTTCTCTGAGCACTCCTTCACAAACTATTTGCAAACATGGTTCTAATGTTGACCTCCAAAACCAAATGTAGCAGTTTTGGAAGATAGAGGAGGGTAACTCAGACACTCACGTTTCAAACAGTAATGACTAACAAGCAGAGGAGAAAATCCAGAAAACTACCTGCTGCGATCCCTCTGGTATATGTTTCATCCAAATCCCATTTAAACAATCGCCGTCACTTCTGGGTAACTCTCGAAATACAGCGTATTGTAGGCTAAAATCTGTGCAATAGAAACTATACTATGAAAACAATGTATTCCGATTTTATGCAAAAAATGCAATTCGGAAGTATCATATTTTTACCCCATTACGGAGTATTCACCAATCAAACCACTAAACTGCGTGTCGTGTTACATGAATCGGCTCGAGCAGACACCGGTTTATCATTAAATTATTTTACTCAGATTTCGTCATCACCAAGTGGTTGCATGTGCTGACATTATCAAAATGTTCAGAGAGATCTTCGTAGAACCTCCACAAAAGCCACTCTACTTTGGAGTGAAACTCAAGACCTGTTAGAGTTCGAATTTAATACTGTTACTTATGGTATGGCTTCCTCACCTTGGCTAAGTATTAGGTGTTAGGCTGTAACATCGAGGCTTGCTTTTCATTACAGAACTGGGCATATACCTAATAGTCAAATTCTTTTTAATTACGTGCAAGCCAAAAACCCTCAGGCAATTTTTGAGTTAGGGGATGGTGAAAGAGCCAAAACTTTAGGTATATTCTGGGTCTCCCTGTACCGATTTATTGAAATAAAACAAGAGTTCACCCACTTTCAAATCAGTTATTAAACGCCTTGTGTTGAGCGACATTTCTCAAACTTTTGCTCCTGGGACCTTGTATTATCGTTTGAAAAATTATCCAACAAAAGCTGTGGGCCCTAAAGACCTCCTAGAACGAATCCTTACCCTCACTCCTAGACACACAGGGTAGACATTTTCGTCGACAATTGCAAGATTAAAACCGATTGTAAGTATCTAGGTTTGTTGTGTGTACATACTATATTCATCTCCAAATTAATGGATTTTCTGATGCATCCATAGAGGCGTACGTCGCTTGTTTGTATGTTCATAACGTCGATCGAAATGAATCCGTAACCGTGAGATTGCTGAGTGCAAAAACCAAGGTGGCTCCGATAAAATCTCTAACCGTGCTCAGACTGGAACTTTGTGCAGCTCAACTTCTAACCGAGCTATTTCGAAAAGTTTCTCAACTGTTTTTCTGGTGTGATTCCAGTATCTGCTTATCCTGGGCAAAAACCGATCCTCATTTATTACTAACCTTTGTTCAGAATCGTGTCGTACATCTTTAAACCGAACAAACCCCACTGACTGGAATCATGTGTCAGCCAGGATAATCCAGCTGATCTATTAACAAGAGGTGTCAGCCCTGGTGAAATGGAAACATTTTCTTTATGAGAGTTCGGTCCAACATGGCTAAAAAATCCTCAAGAAGAGTGGCCAAAATCTGCGATTCGTTTTAAGGGTAACATACCGGAGATGTGAAATTCAAAAATTGCTTGTCACACACCGTTCAATTATTGTGTGACCCAATTAAAATTGAAAACATTTCATCATTCAATCTTTTACAAAGAGTAGTGGCTTAGTGCTGGAGATTCAGTTAACACTGAGTCGCAATCCAAAACAGAAATTTTGAGTCTTTAAATACAACCGAGCTCAGGAAAGCAACTGACTCTTTAGAACGAATTTCCCAGCATGATGCATCTAAAGAGTTAGTCACTATCTTGCCTAGAAACAAACCTCTACCAAATAATAGTAAACTATAATTCTTAGATCTGTTTGTCGATTCTTCAAATATTCTTTAGGTTGCTGAACGCATTCAATAATCAAATTACTCATCCAGAAAAAACATCTAGCTCTACTTCCGTACACTCATCATCTCACGCAAACTTGTATCACGCTGGTCCTCAGCACTTGCTCTACTCAATAAGAAATAGGTTTTGCCCATAAACGGGAGAACACTAGCTCGAGAAATTTTTCGCAAATGCGTACATTGTTTTTGTGGGAACACTTCAGTAATTATGAAAAATTTACGCAAGCAGCGTGTGTGTCCCTCATTTCCATTTCATACTACTAGAGTAGGCTTTGCGGAACCTATTCTAATTAAATCAAAGGGGGGCCGTGGTGCAAAGTTCACTAGGGTCTACAATATTTGCTTAGTTATTCGCTTCACGACAAAATGCGTACATATAGATTTGGTTAGCGACTTGATGTCAGATTCCTTTATCGCTGCGTTCCGTCGATAAACAGCAACCAACTGTTTGAAATTCTTGTTCTTGAGTCAGAATAAATTGCAAAGTTTTCTTAACATCTTTGGGGTAAAATGGAGATTCATTTCCACCTTCCCTCCCCATATAGGCGAATAAGGGAAGCCGGTATCAAATCTACAAAAGCACATTTGAAGAAGATGTACATTCGATGAATTGTCCACGGTTTGGACGGAAATTCACTGCCTCTTACCCAATCCAGACATGACGCATTTACCTCTGAATCGGTTATCCAGATTCCAATATGTCCAACCTCCACAGCATTTATTTTGGGCTCGATGGCCCAAAGGACATATTTCGGAAATGCTATCACGTACTCAATGGAAGTTCAACCAAGGTTCATTAACCATCGACTCACTAGTACTACTAAAGGACGACCGCACTCCACCATTCAAATGAACCTTAGGACGAATTAACAAACTTTACCTCGCTCCGATGGAGTTGCCTGTATAGCAGATATTAGGATGGGCTCAAAAATAGTGCGCCGTTCCTTCGCAAGATTGTGTAAACTTCCTAAGGAAGATAAACATTGTGGTGACAACAACTGGAACACTTGATTTAACTTTTAGGACTTCTTATTTCATTCTTTGATTTGTAATCACTTTTATTGTTTTATTTGAAATCTTTCAAGGCCGGGGGTATGTTCCGTATCATGGTTTGCGACTCGCTAACCATGTAAAAATCAATTATGACAACTGCAATGTTGACAAGAGTTGACAAGTAATAATATATGATGCTGTTGAATTTCAACAAATTTGTTCTTAATTTAACCTGGGAGAAAAATATCAACAACAAACGACTTGATTCGTTGTCGAACCTTTGTGTAGTACAGTTGTGCGCTCCGAAACGATAAATAAAATAAGTAGTTAAAAACTAATTAGTGTATATTTCTCAGTGAATCAAAACAAACAGTAAGAATTATTAGTGTAACTTTTTATTGATTGTTAGTAAAACAACAATTAGTAACTAAAGGTGGATCTGAATTTGATATCAGATATTAATAGCATTTAGAAAATATTTCGCCAGACCCCTATTAAGGGTCGCACTTAGGAGGAAGTGATACCAGTTATTCTGCTAAAAATCTTTTATAAAATATGAATAACTTCGGCATGGAGAGTACCTCTGACTACAGGGTTACTCAAAATGATAAATCAAATCAAGAAAACTCTTTGAATCCCCCATCTCACTCTTATTCTACAGTAGTGCAAGCATTCAAATACCCATCAAAGGAGCAAGCCATCATATTCCCCTCTATGGAAGAAGTGAAAATCCATGAATACACCATCGCCCTTGGAACCAAAGTTCAACCAAAAGATATCATTTTCTCATCTAAAATTTCGAACAACAGAGTATGCATCTATCACTCTAGTCAAACCATAGTGGACACATTTCTAAATAAAGGAGGAGAAATTGAAATTGGAATTTCACAACCCGAATACAGACACATATTGAGTTTCCGCAGACAAGTCTTCATATAACCTGCTCCTAGCAGCAATAATAGTTCTCCTTTACCTAAATCGATAATACTCCATGCCGTATTTTCCTTTCTGAAGAAAAACGTATGTGCTACAAATGTAAGAAGAATGGTCATATCTCTGTTAATTGTCACAAGACGGTTACTGAACCTATAGCTGACACTCTACAAGAACAACCAGTAGAAAATATAATTCTTCAAGCTCAAGAAACTCCCTTGAATGTTACAGAACCTATAATCAGCCTTACCCAAGATAACACAATTGAAGATTTAGCCCCTCAAAGCCAAGAAATCTCCACCTTAATGAACACCTCCTCACATAAGCGGCCTCATTCAGAGATCAGTCCACCCATTCAGAATCCAGCGGAAGAGTTGGAGCCTCCTTTTATCATTCCCATTTCTCAGGCTCAGAAGAGTTGAGTCCCTGGTTTCTCCTGTCAAACAACTCTTTGAGGACAATTAGTCTAATTTTTCACTGGACTATAGTCAGATTGCTGGTTTTCTGGAGGACACGATCAGTTCCCCGCACCCCCTCAGTGTAGCCCGCAGGTATACTGGGGAAGTTCACACGCTCCTAGCTATAGTCACTAAGATATATCCAGGACTCACCGAACGTAGTATTAAGTCCAGAATCACAAAATTGAAAAAGAACATAATGAAACAGCTCAACAGAGAACTAGAAACCGGCTATAACATCTCAGTGTCCGGAAGCGAAAGTGATTATCTCTAGAAACATTCTAAGACCTCCCAACTCCATACATAATCAGAATCACTCATCTTGCAATGGAATATACCCCCATCTTGAGATGCTGTAGATGTTGGTAAATGATGAAAAACCCTCAGTAATATGTCTATAGGAGGCCAACTTCACCGAAAATCGAAGGTACAATATGAAACACTACGACTCCGTCCATAAAACCAAAAACAATCAACTCTAAGGAAGTCCTACTTGTAACTAACCTTGAAGCTGCGGCAGTTTTATTGAGAACCCCACAAAAAATATGCATATGTAACATCTATGTTCCACCAGATACATAAATTATTATCAATGATCTGGATAACCTGGTAAGACAATTACCAAAGCCCTACGTTATCTTGGGCGATTTTAATGCCCTCAGCCCAATATGGGGTTGTACGTCAACTAACCGGAGAGGCAGTAAACTTGAGGCATTCACTAACACATCAAATCTCGTATTTCTGAATTCTGGCGAAATAACAAGAATAAATATAGCAACCGGCAATCATTCTGCTCTCGATTTGGCACTTTGTCATCCAAACTTTTCTAGTACTTTGTCTTGGACTGTCTTATCAGATCCGTACGGCAGTGACCATCTTCCTATTATTCTTGGAGCTGATGTGCAAGATACACCGCCTACTTTTCGTCCTAGCTGGTGGCTGAAAAATGTTAGCAACGACGACTGGACACGTTATGGAACCCTCATAGAGGCAAGAATACCCAATGTACGTCTCAACCGGGTACAATATATCAATATTCTTGTTGAAGAAATAACTGAGTTTATTGTCGAATCAGCAAATGTAGCCATAGGAAAAACAACTCAGGTTATGCATCATCAACCTGTGCCGTGGTGGAACAAATAATGCCAAAAAGCAACCAAAGAAAGGAAAATAGCTTTCAATAAATTGAAAAGGCATTACTGTACCGAAAACAAGATCGAATACAATAGATTCAGAGCTCGTCAAAGGCATATAATAAAACAAAGTAAGCGTACTTCCTGGGCACAATACGTATCAACTTTGAACCACTCCACGCCGATGTCAGAGGTATTGCAGAAAATCAACCGCATAAAAGGGTCGAGAAGTCATATTGGTATATCATCTTTGATTGAAAATGGAACTTCTATAACAGTCAGGAAATTGCCAACATGTTAGCTGACATATTTCAACAACAATCGAGTAATGTGAATTATGATGCCAATTTTTTACAGACAAAGGAAACAATGGAGACATATCCTCTAGATCCCGAAGCTGATGCGGAGAACCCATTGAACTATGATATAACGATCGCCGAATTATGAGATGCTTTATCCAAAGTTAATAAGTCCTCCCCCGGACCAGATGACATTCCCTACATTTTTCTTGCAAAACTTCCTCCTGTAGGTACACGACACCTTCTTGGGGTATACAATGAAATATACCGATCTCAAAAACTTCATTCCCATTGGTTAGAAGCTGCTGTATTACCTATTAAAAAAACTGACTGACCACATACAGATCCTATCAGCGCATATCTTTAACATGTACCATGTGTAAACTTTTAGAAAAAATACTGAATGCTAGGTTACAGTATTACCTGGAAGAAAGTGGTTTCCGTAGGAATCGTTCGACCACAGACAATCTAGTGAATCTCCAGTCAGATATACACGAAGCCTTCGCAAATCAAGAAAAGCTGATCGCAATATTCTTCGATATACACCGAGCTTTCGATACTGTTTGGAGACGCAAAGTTCTTAATCAGCTGAATCAACGGGGAATTCAAGGAAATATGCTAGGTTTCACTTCCAATTTCTTGAAAAATAGATCTTTCTTTGTGAGAGTCAATGGTACATTTTCGGAAACTAAGTCTTAAGAAAATGGCACTCCTCAATTATCCGCTCTTAGTGTGACGCTATTTCTCGTAGCTATTAATGACATTCTGGACTACATTAGAAGGCCTGTCAGGGGTACACTATATGCAGATGATTTAGTTCTGTACGCATCAGGAAAAAACACACTCTCAATTCGTACCCATCTTCAGAATGCACTTAACAACCTTCAGTTATGGTCAGAACGCACAGGACTCAAGTTCTCGACTACAAAAACAAAATGTGTTCTTTTCTCGAAGAAAACGGAAGATGCTACACGTCCTCTCGAATTGAATAACTACCAACTGGAATTTGTGGATGAAGTTGAATTTCGTGGGGTTACTTTCGATAAAAAACTGCAATGGGACTCGCACATTAGGAATCTCAAGAAATCCTGCCAAAATGGCCTAAATTTACTGAAGGTATTAGCCAATCACACATGGGGAGCTGATAGCATTACCTTGCTATGGATTTATCGCGCATTGATTAGATCCAAGCTGGATTATGGGGCCATTGTTTACTCTACAGCGAGGGCATCGCTATTTAAAACCCTAGATGTCATCTAGAATACGGCTATGAGAATTGCTATGGAAGCATTCTGTACCAGGCCTGTGGAGTTTACTGGTCGAAGCGGGTGAACCACCACTTGAATTGCGTAGACACAACCTCATTTTAACATACGCAGCAAGAATATCAGCCAATACAAATAATCCCAGTCATCATAATACATTTTCCAATCGTTTTCCCGAAATATTTGAACATCACCATAATTCACAACTGCCACTTTATGTCAGCATTGCCAAAATATCCAATAATCCAATTCATAATGAGAACATTCTCCCTCTGAATATAAAAATACGTCCCCCATGGACAATAGCCCTTCCCTAATGCAACACCTATCTCACTCAATATTCCAAGAATGATACCCCAACAGTACTCATAAGAACATAAGAAGACTTTTACTGAAGTAACCTCCAAATACGAGAGCTATTGCCACTTATTTATACACAGATGCATCTAAAACCAGTGAAAGCGTTGCGGCTGTCGTAATCTCAGACAGGGCAAACTATAGTTAGCCAAAGCTCTAGCGCACTGCATTGAATACGAAGATACTGTCATCTTTACTGACACCTTGAGTGCTGTGCATGGCATTTAACAGCTTTATCCCAGAAATGTCCTTCTTCTCATCATTAAATCAGAACTGGCAAAATTATCTGAAGGGGGGAAAGCGTTGAAATTGTGTGGGTTCCATCACAAGTAGGAATAGTTGGTAACGCAACTGCTGATACAATAGCCAAAGAAGAATGTTCATATCCCCTCTCTCAACTGATTCACCAAGTGCCACATGAGGATTACACTCATACCATATGGAAACTCACAATGAATACATGGAGGGAAAAATGACAAGCTCTTGAGAATAATAAGCTCAAAACAATCAATCCCAGCTTGAGCCTTCAGAATTATGGATAATTCTCCCGTAGTCACCAAACAATTCTAACCCATCTTAGGATTGGCCACACTAGATACACGCACCAGTTTCTACTGAAAAAAGAAAACCCTGTTACGAAGAACTGAACGTTAAACACATAATCATGGAGTGTCCCGACTATAGTGAGGAGAGACTAACTTCAAGACTGCCCGAAAAACTTAGTGATGCTTTGAACCCGGATAACATCGAGTTGCTACTAAAGTTTTTGGAATTAATTAACATTATAAATCTAATATGAGTCATACTGCACCACCACCGCTAATAACCTTCGCGGTTGATGCGGTTTTTTTCTTTGAACAAAAAAAATAAAAAAAATAACAAACGATAACAGTCCAATAGGATTTGTATTCATGATTTAGTTACAGATGTATATCAAACAAACAGCTGTTTCTATTTTTACCTACATCAAACAAAATCATAGTATGAGTGGTAGAACATTTGTTTTTTCAAATATGGTTTCCAAGTTCTGCTAGGACAGAAGAAAGTAATCAGCTTTTATTCTTGTCACCTAGATTGAATCAAGTGTAGAGACATCTTTCAAATATTCACAGTTTGTTTGCCATTTTATTAATTTGTTTCACACACTCAGTCACTTAACTCCACTGTTACTTTATATACCAATTTTCCTGTATTATTTCTACCAAACTCGCGATCGGTAGGATATAAAAAACTTGAAATAATTCAATGCCTGTTGTTGTGAAGGACATCTGCAATGGATAACGAAGATGGAGAGTAATGTAGTTTTCATTGCTATGTCAATATCTCACGGGGGAATCCGATATGTGCCATCATTTTTATTTATATTTTAATTTGTTGTTATTTTGCCTTTATCGTTGGGGTCTGTCCTCTGTCAAAGCTAGTTAGTATCTTGTGTCGTGTATCAATATGTGATTGTCATTGTCAGTTTTAATACGATCCTGTAAAAACATTTGTCTGTAATTTAAACTGATTAGTTGAAAAATAATATAGAGTTCATACAGGATTTCAGTTGAGGGAGCCTTCGTGTCGTTAGTGAAGTTCAGAGTCTAGGGAATATCTTCAGTCAGCCATCACTCTCATAGTTAACTGCAGCACGAGTATCTACGAAAACTACTCAAATCAGGGAAAGGGGTAAGCCAAAACAATTTCAGTCACCTGTATTTTGAAACTGTGAAGATTTGTGAAACGACTAAATCAATGTGTTCAACAAATTTACATATGTTACCTACTGGAGCATAGTTTTTCAGGAGAACAGTTCTAGGATATAAGAGAACAAACATTGAAATCGTTATAACCTGTTAGGGTTGTATCAACATCTATTCTGATGAATTAATCGATAGAATGGAATCAATGGAAGTTTCTAATTAACTTGATCATTTTAACGAACACTCGAAAGGTAGCTTCAATTCCATTCATTTTTCCTCATTGTTCGGGATTTTGTCAAAAAACCAGCTAGACATTTGCTCCTCTATAGAAGCTTCAAAGCTGAAAGAATCCCATTAAAATTTCGTTACGATTATAAAGCGCTGTGTTAAACAAGTTTTTCGCAAAATAAGCACGTTTGTCAATTCACTTACAGTCGTTTAAATTGGAAAGAAGTGACAATATGTTATCAGTTACTTGTTTTTGTCAGCTCTGTGTGTATATTTGATTTTAATCATCGTTCAAGTTATTATTAACCTCATGTATTGAAATTTTATGAAAATATTCCAATCTTAGGAGCGAAACGTCAAAAAAATATAGACCTATGTAGAATTTAATTTTAACCTAATGCCCATGAAAAATGAAAAAAGTTTATATACAATGTTAAAGAAATAAAATACATATATATATATATATATATATATACACATATATATATATATATACATATATATATATATATATATATATATATATATATATATATATATATATATATATATATATATATAACAAAAACAGAATTAGCGGGCATATCACGCAAAAGAGGTTACAGAGAATGAGTGGTAACCGTAGACATGCATGTTTCTGGCTCATTAGCCTTCATCGGTACGGCATAACCAAGAAAAGGTGTACAACTTGGGAGCAAGGATGTTAATTGAAACATGACAAAACACAAACAACGGATTTCAACAAGATAACCAAACGCACATTTGTGCCTTCAAATGGAAGATCCCGAGTTTTCAGGACAACAACCAACAGAGACACGGAGGCGTCTATAGCTCTCCTGTCTGAACCTACCAACCCTGGAAATAGACAAATAATCAATGACATAACATCCTTGCTCCCAAGTTGTACACCTTTTCATGGTTATGCCGTACCGATGAAGGCTAATGAGCCAGAAACATGCATGTCTACGGTTACCACTCATTCTCTGTAACCTCTTTTGCGTGATATGCCCGCTAATTCTGTTTTCGTTTTATATTTCACGCGTTATTCTTTCATCTTTTCATTGATTATTTGTCTATTTCCAGGGTTGGACGGCTCAGACAGGAGAGCTATAGACGCCTCCGTGTCTCTGTTGGTTGTTGTCCTGAAAACTCGGGATCTTCCATTTGAAGGCACAAATGTGCGTTTGGTTATCTGGTTGAAATCCGTTGTTTGTGTTTTCTCATGTTTCAATTAACATCCTTGCTCCCAAGTTGTACACCTTTTCTTGGTTATGCCGTACCGATGAAGGCTAATGAGCCAGAAACATGCATGTCTACGGTTACCACTCATTCTCTGTAACCTCTTTTGCGTGATATGCCCGCTAATTCTGTTTTTGTTTTATATTTCACGCGTTATTCTTTCATCTTTTCATTGATTATTTGTCTATTTCCAGGGTTGGAAGGTTCAGACAGGAGAGCTATAGACGCCTCCGTGTCTCTGTTGGTTGTTGTCCTGAAAACTCGGGATCTTCCATTTGAAGGCACAAATGTGCGTTTGGTTATCTGGTTGAAATCCGTTGTTTGTGTTTTCTCATGTTTCAATTAACATCCTTGCTCCCAAGTTGTACACTTTTTCTTGGTTATGCCGTACCGATGAAGGCTAATGAGCCAGAAACATGCATGTCTACGGTTACCACTCATTCTCTGTAACCTCTTTTGCGTGATATGCCCGCTAATTCTGTTTTTGTTTTATATTTCACGCGTTATTCTTTCATCTTTCATTGATTATTTATATATATATATATATATATATAATGTGAAGGTATGTCTTTGCTGACCAGTTACAATGTAACTTCTGTGTAGATTTTTTTTAGGGAATTGCAGCAATAAAACGTATCCGTGTACTCTTTTAAGTATTCAATCCAAGCTTTCGAGTGAATTTTCACCCATCATCAGGGAAGCTACATAAAAATATACTTTGTTAAAATAATCTAAAATGTTTTATAAAATGCTATCTACTTACAAACTTACTGAGATTGAAACGTGATTAACATATATATATATATATATATATATATATATATATATATATATATATATATTAATACAGATCCTCTATTTGAAATTTAAAGAATAAGTAAAACATAAGGAAATTTATTTAATTTTGCCTGCCATACTTTCGATACACACTGTACTATATGTAAATTATTGAATTTTGAAAGATTCAGTAGAAATATCAAACATGACATTTTATAATTTCGATGACATTTGTGTAGAATATATCTTATGATAGATAGAACATAATAGGATTTGGAGAAAATATTTGAAATTGTAAAATATAGAGGTCTCTGCTAGCAACATTACAAATGTAATAAAAGAATTTCAAAATCTCACTTGGTTATTGAAAATCATAGATTAGTAATTTTTTAAAAAAACAAGAAAAATCGGTAACCAACGGAAAGGAGGATTATTTATTTTATAAAAATTTAGTCAGTAGTTTTTTATCCTTTGAAGAGACAACATCAGAATTAGAGTTGTCTCAATTTTTTGGTAGATTGTATAAATTGTATATCATACAATCAGATAAATAACCCATATGATAAAGCCAGTGCGTGCATAATTCGTATAAGAGTTGCATCGTAAAAAATGTGTGTGGTTCCAGTTTTCTAAATTGTATATATTTAGAAAGTTTGCAGAATTCTAAATACGTTTAGAATACGTACGAGTTTTCCTGATCCATTTGGTGAGTCCACTCCAGTTTTAAATTTATTTCTCGAGAAATATCAGGCCTTTTTAAATACAGTTGAAAATTTAGATGCATCTATATAAGAAATTTTGAAATATACCAAAATTATCGATACATATATCAGTTTCAACATCAAGTGAATAGATAATTTGAGCAGAAATTTCGTTATTTGACATTGATACACGTCAAGTGTAAATTACACAAGTTGAACGTTTGATAATAATAATTAATTAGGTTAAATTCTAGCATAGTTGTATTCTAATTTTAAGTTTTGTAGAGATTACGACTGTTGTTCTTTCATGATAATTTTTGGGAATAATAGTTTTGTTGAATTTGCGTATCTGATAGTATAATATATAATTTTGATTCTAACTCCCTGTAGTATTCATTTAGTATCCAATCTCGTTGAACTTATCATTTTACATTCATAGAATTTTCAATTTAATCGGTGACATTTGGTTGATTTTCAGTGACAGTAAAATAGTAAATGTCATAAAATAATTAAAGGGCCTTTTAATATATTGAATTAACAGTTATTCGAGAGTTTGATAATATTGAAAAATTTAATTTGGAAATACGTTACAAAAACAAATAAATTTGAAGAATTAATTTTGAACAACTTTGATCTCACCCTGAGATAGGAGTAATAGGTCGATTGTATATAATTTCATCTTTAGATTGATATTTATTGGCGCCGGGAATATTTTTTTGACAACTACTGTCAAAATTGAAATAGAATACGTACTAAAGCTGCATGTACTATAATTGTCGCTGCGACAAGATATTATAAGTTGTCACCACATCGTAGGGCAACTACAAGTTTGAAATATAACAACATATTATAATTTGGCTCCCAACGCGGGGCAATTACAATTAAAGAATATTAAATATATAATATTGATATATTATAATATATATATATATATATATATATATATATATATATATATATATATATATCTATATATAAAACTTCAAAGAATGGTCTTTTTGAAAAACCCTCAAAGTCGTGGGAATAGAAGCCAAAAAAAACTTTACAGGTTAAAGATGAAGTGAAACAATTTGTACGTTAACCAACCTTTCGAAGAACATTGTCTGTACGAATCATGTATCGTCAAGATGCCTAATTCCAAATGTTTACAATTGCACCAAATGCATAGCAACAGAAAACTTTGTACAAAAAACCTCTAAAGTTATATTAATAGGTATAGTTCACCCTATTGAAGTCCAAGATCAATGGATCGAATAAACCAGTATCCTGCTAACCGAGGAACCAATCGCCATTGAAAGTGTACTCTACACAAAAAAAAACAGTTCAAGAAATTTCCGTTCCAGAAGCCGTACCCATGAAGCTTACACCGGACCAAAAAATCAAACTAGAAAAGCTAAAAATCTCAGAAACTCACGGTCACATCTAACCAATTGAACTATCGGAAAATCTACCACAAATATCTACAGGCCTCAGTGCTGCTTGTATTATTTTATTAATATCTCATTTAGCATTTTGGTTTATAATTGTAATTTAGAAGAAAAGAAGAATTTCAAAATTTCTTTTTGGACCAAAACTGGAACCAGCCCAAATCAAAATATTAGACAAGTTATTCCAAAATATTCCCAAGACTTCTAGGACGAAGCCAGAGCCAAAAAAGGGAGGAGAAATGTAACTATAAGCAAGGAGAAAGATGATAGCCGACCTAGATGCATGATCAGTAAATAGGAAGTTATAAATTCAGTACACACACATATTTTAACATTTTTGTAGTAAAATATTTATTATGCGTTGTGTTAATAAAATCTATTTGTACTATTAAAATTACCAAAGTTAGTTGTAATTAGATCTTTTGAAAATAAAATTGTTTTTTAAAAATCAAAAAGTGCTCCGAACTACATTTCTATATATAAGTTCTAATTTAGTATTAAATAAACGATTATTTTATTTTAGGTTGCTCTAATTTTTGGCATAACGGGAATATGTGGAAGTGAAGAGCTATACCGAATGGAAAAATCTCAAATTAAAGATAGGGGGAAAACATTATTTATAACTCTTCCTGGCACCAAGACAAAAAAATTTCACTCATTTATTGTAGTGGAACATTTAAACTTCTACAGAAAAATATGAAGATTGTAGACTACCAATTTTTTTTAAATACACTAATCGTAAGGCATACAAACAACCGCTTGGTATCCATAAATTTGGAAAAAAAATTTTTAAAATTATCGACCGCACAAGAATTTACTGGGCTTTTTTACGCAGCCACCATTGCTGGTGGAATCTGGGGCATATATAACCACGTTAAAAGTACATGGGGGTTGGAGATCATCAACAATAGCCGAAGGTTATTTTGAAGACTCTATAGCCGCAAAAACAAATATTATTGAAAGACTTCTTTCGGATCCCAAAGAACAAAATATCGTTGGTTGTAGCACAAGTTCACAAGAAATAAAAATAATTAACTGACTACGAAAGGCAAAACGGATCATTAAGCCAGTGGAGTAATGTTGGAAAATTGTAGAATAACATTTTTGTTACGTTATGTGTTTTTATTTATTTATGACCGTTACAATTGAAATCATAGTAAAAGTCTGAATTTTGTCTTTCTTTTTATAACTATGTAGGTACCTATTTTGGACCAGTGAACGCGACAATTCTCGTTATTTTACTTTTCCGCCCAACCTATCTAATATGCCAGAAAAGTATTGGTTTACCCCAAAAAATTTGGAATTTCAAATTTTTTTTTCTAATTTTCACGTTTTCCATCAACAACAACACAAAAAAACGGTTTTAAAAAAAATCCTGTGCCTATGTCGTCGTCGTTGTCGTTGGCCACTTTTTCTTACATGTCTTGTTAGCACTATACAGCCTCCGGAGAGCAATAAGTCACCAATTTTATGATTAAATATTGTTAAGAACGTGTCACAGATGAACCTTATTGATTTTCAGCTCACCAGAGCCAGTACAACGGGTGCTATGGTACTTGAAGTACGACATTTTGTCATTTTTTGAGAAATTTCAGTTTGTTAGCACGATACAGCCTCCGGAATTCAACAAGTCACCAATTTTATGATTTAATATTATTCAGGACATCTTATAGATGAACCCTATTGATTTTCAGCTCACCAGAGCCAATACAACAGGTGCTACAGTACTTTAAGTACGGTATTTTTTTCATTTTTTCAGAAATTTCAGTGTGTTAGCACGATACAGCCTTCGAAGTTCAACGAGTCACCAATTTTATGATTGAATATTATTCAGGACATCTCACAGATGAATCCTATTGATTTTCAGCTCACCAGAGCTAATGCAACAGGAGCTACAGTACTTTAAGTACGATATTTTTGTCAATTTTGGAGAAGTTTCAGTTTGTTAGCACGATAGAATCTCCGGAGTATATACAAATAACCAATTTAAGGATTGGATATTATTCAGAGCATATCAAAGATGAGCCCTATTGGTATTCAGCTCACTAAAGCCAGTACAACGGGTGCTATGGTAGTTGAAGTACCAAATTTTTGTCATTTTAGGAGAATTTTCAGTTTGTTAGCACGATACAGCCTTCAAAGAGTATACGATTGATCAATTTTATAATTGAGTATTGTTCAAGGCGTCTCACAGATGTGACCTATTTATTTTCAGTTGACTAGAGCGAGTACAGCGGATCCTATAAATCCAGATAAACCACATTTTTGGTTATTTTTGGTGAAATTTCGGTTTGTTAGCACTATATATCCACCGAAGTGTATACAAGTAACAATTTTATGCTAGAATATTATTCATGGCCACAGATGCGGAAAAGTCAGTTTTAACCTTTTAAACCGTTTATTATAACTTATTTTTAACCGGTCCAGAATGTACCTGATATCTACCAAAATATATCGAGCCATCCATAAAAAACATAATTTGAGTAAGCTTTGAAATTTTGTTGGTTATGTAGCCACTCTACTTTTTGACCACAGAATATCATTTTAACCCAGAAAGTATGTGTTTTGTAATACAAAACCCATATGTTCTAGCTTTATTCTTTATTAGTGTCTAGGTAACCATTAAAATTTCAAAGACTACTCTAATTATTATGTTCTTTTTTGGATCTCCCTATACCATACAATACCTTGGTACAGTTATTTGATTGTACAGTGACTACATTTTCTAGAGTTACTTTTTTGGTCTTTTGGTCGGATACTCATGCAAAAGAAGAAAACATGTTTTTTTTCAATAAACGATAAAATAAAACAATATAATTTGTTTAAAACTCCATGTATTTGAACTAATGTTCTATTTAAATTGGTTGACGCGTTTCACTAACACAGTAGCTTTCTCAAAAAGAATGAAGATATGATATGAAAATGTTTTATTATATACAGTGCATAAATACAGAATTCTATTTACTAATGTTAACAAAGGTATTGAAATAAATTACCTGGAAATTCATTGACTACAAACATTCCTAAGCTATCTTCTAGGTAAAAAGGTTTAATAAAGGAGAGTTATTGATATCTATTTGGTCGTAAAGAAGGTTACCTGAATATTTATTTTTGTTAATCTCAAGGGCCTCTAATAAATTATTCTGTTCAAGCTCTACGGTAAATTTGATATTATTGTGAATTGAGCCTATGTAAGTAATGAAGCTCTCTAATTGTCTATTTGTACCGACGAAGCCTAGCTAAAATGTCGTCCACATATCGGTGCCAGTACATATATTTTTTACTAAGAGGGTGTTCATGAAAATTTCATATATCTAGGGAATACATAATTTCTGGAACAATGCCCGAAGAACCCCAAATTTTGCGTACACACTGCACTTTTTAAAAGTAATTTAAAATACCATATAGCCAAATAGTTGATATCAGCTTTCTTCAAAAATTGAATAGATGAGGCTTTCACTTGATGAAGATCCATACTGAACGATGAAATAAAACAATAATTTGTTTAAAACTAATGTTCTATCCAAACTGGTAAACGCAATTCACAACAAAATAATTTATTAGAGGCCCTGGTCGTTAACGAAAATAAATATTCAGGTAACCTTCTTAACGACCAAATAGATATCAATCACTCTCACTTAATAAACCTTTTTACCTAGGAGATAGCTTAGGAATCTTTGTAGTGAATGAATTTCCAGGTAATTTCTCTCAATACCTTTGTTAACATAATTATAATATAATAATAATATTAAATATAATTCTGTAATGTATATATTAAAACATTTTTATATTATACCTTCATTCGTTTTGAGAAAGATACTGTGTTATTGAAATACGTCAACCATTTTAAATAGAACATTAGTTCAAATAAATGAAGTTTTAAACAAATTATATTGTTTTATTTCATTGTTCAGTATGGATCTTCATCAAGTAAAAGCCTCATCCATTAAATTTTTGAAGAAAGCTGATATTAGCTATTTGGCTATATGGTATTTTAAATTACTTATAAAAAGTGCAGTGTGTACGCAAAATTTGGGGTTCTTCGGGCAGTGTTCCAGAAATTATGTATTCCCTAGATACATGAAATTTTCATGAACACCCTCTTAGTAAAAAATATATGTACTGGCACCGATATGTGGACGACATTTTAGCTAGCTTCATCGGTACAAATAGACAATTAGAGAGCTTCATTACTCACATAAACTCAATTCACAATAATATTAAATTTACCGTAGAGCTTGAACAAAATAATTTATTAGAGACACTTGAGATTAACAAAAATAAATATTCAGGTAACCTTCTTAACGACCAAATAGATATTGATCACTCTCCTTTATTAAACCTTTTTACCTAGAAGATGGTTAAGGAATGTTTGTAGTGAATGAATTTCCAGATAATTTCTTTCGATAACTTTACGCATTAGTTAATAGAATTCTGTATTTATGCACTGTATATATTAAAACATTTTTATATTACACCTTCATTCGTTTTGAGAAAGCTACTGTATTAGTGAAACGCGTCAACCAGTTTAAATAGAACATTAGTTCAAATAAATGAAGTTTTAAACAAATTATATTGTTTTATTTCATCGTTCATTATGGATCTTCATCAAGTTAAAGCCTCATTTATTCATTTTTTTTAATACCTAGGCATTAAAAATCATTTTTAGTGCCTAGGCAGTAAGTGTTACTTCTATGATCAATAAATGACACTAAAACTGACGTTTAATGTAAATCGGAGAAAAATAATATTTTATATTAATATCAGTGGATAGTGACAGATTTAAAGTAAATCTTTTTGTATAATTATAATTGATTAGAGCGACAAAGTTTTTTTTCTGCATGTTTTTCTCAAAAATAAGAACCGCAAACAGTTTGACAGATGATTCAGTACTATTTCTGTTAAAATCCAACAAAAATCTCAAAGGCCGTATAAATGAAATTGACTATATTAATTAAATAGATGTTCTCAAGATATACTTCATTTTATCTAAATAAAAATATAGAACTATATCTATTCTTGAAGAAACACTGAAACTGAGCATCAAAAAATATCTCAATTAATAATTAGAAGAGAAACTAATTAGAATACCTGACAAATCGAAAAAAACAATAAATGAAAGCATGACTGAAATTTCTGCGACGCCATCTGTTAAAAAAGCTATAAATATGTCACAAAAGTTGAATGGGACAAAGAGAGAACATAAAATAACGGTAATAATTTACCGCGAAAAAGAATAAAATCAGTCGTAGCCTTTGAGATGTTTTATTTGGATTCTGCAAAATAAATAGAGGCAGTGTTTACTGTTTAGTAAGATCAGGTAAATATATCTATTTGAATATTTTTCATATCACTAGTACACAGAATAAGTATCATATCATTTTCGTTCAAAAATAATCGAAAAACAAATTATTTGACACATTTTATTCGATTTCACCAAGAAGTGCGTTCCGTTTTTATAGTAAAATATCAGCAATACTCTAAATATTATCGAACATATATTTTTCTAAGCAAATACCTTGTGATTTTATTACGTCCTTATATCACCTTGAAAAATGCGAAATCCTGACGAAAAATGTCACTCTTTACTGAAAACAGAGTATTACTATACAATATAAGACCGAAATAAGTTACGCGTTGGTGATAAAGTTTCTCACCTGGTGAGTATGATGCAGTCGGTGATGATCTATCTCCCCGTTGAGGAACCGATACCTGAAGGGACTATGTACAGGGCAACTGTTATGAAACGGACTCTCAACATTCCGAAGAGGTCCTCCAACAGGAGTTACAGGATCAGAAGACCTTCCGGGTTGGTCGCACCAGTGTACCGGCCCTCCCGCCGCACCATACAACGAGTGCGGATGAGAAGGCCATCCACCGTGACCGTAAGGATCCAGGTCTTTCTGAGACGTCACACTTTTAGTTCAATCACGTGACACTTTCGCTAAACGACAAGTAATTATAGGTCACTAGAGCGACGAAAGTTTAGTTCGTGGTCGGCCCTAGTGGGCGCACACCACCTGGAAGAAGCGCCAGAGCACACTGGATGTACGTTCGCGATGCCTGCATGGAGCAGAGACGCGGGCAGAGGCGCATGGCGTCGACGCAAGCATGGTCACGAATTTTCAAGGACTGTTTTTATAATTTTTCTCGTCGATGCTTCAATAGGATCAAATTTTTTTGAATACGGGGCTATGGGGAAGATAAGAGAAAGAGTCTGGAAACCAAAATATGCTATTAAAAAGCAAAAAATGCCACAAAAGGAGATATTATTTATTCAAATTACAAACGAAGGATAAAATGAGTTGTCAGTGATTATTTTTATTCTATTTTATCGAACATAAATTTACATTCAATAATTCTGCTTGAAATGTTGACAAATTCAGGCTATTTCAGTATACAATGAATACAAAAAAACGTTTTTGGGATATATTTATCCATACAAATACAGGAACAAAATACTCTCCTAGCTCAAATAACTGGAGTGAAAAGATATTTACCTGTTTGTTATGCATGAATGATAATATTCTTTTGATTCGAAAACATGACTTGTTACAATACGGTTTATAGTACTAAAATTAGCCTAATTATTCAAATACCTTCAATATTCAGCTGTTTTCTTAACCTTGAAATTGAGGATTTAGATAGAAGATTTTAGCCTTTCAAACGCGATGAAGTCGACGAAAAATCTAAATCTCATATTCTGGTGTTTATTTTAAGCTTCAGTTGACGAACGGTAAGTGCTAAAGTTTAGGTACAAACGGATTCGGAATCAGTATGATCTGAAACCATTACAACGGAGAAAAAAACTTCGGTTTTTTATACAGCGTGTTTGCGCCAATATTTAAATTCCTATTCGTAATCTAGTAATCTTCAAAAATAGATGGTCAGTTGATTCCTTAGTAATAGGGATCTCACCTTGCTCATTTATATATAAGTAAAAGACAGATATACTGGTGCGATATAGATAACTAGTGTTGTTAGAAAAACGTCAGTTAAAAATATAATTCAGATAGTGAGTTAGAATAAAACGCTTGAATGAGCCATCTTCAAATAAAATATCGTGATTAAATCAATATAAAGCCTTTTTTAATATTGAATAACAGTGAATTCAGCTCAACAGTTGAGTAAACTACGAGTTTGCAAATTTCCTTGATTTACCCTATTTATTAGCAGCAGTTGGTAGTTCAAGGTGATAACAACGTTCTTCACATCGCCTCTCTTAAACTGAAGACAACTGTGAGTAACTCTTATTCTAACTTATCCGATTACACCAAGTTGCTCAACAATGATCCCAAGATATAATATAAAACAGAGATTTATAAAACAGTATTTAGTTCTCGAAATTAATATTTATGGTTGGGAATATCTAGCTAGACCTCACGAAATTTCTACGTTCAGAACTGGAAATAACTCATAAAGTTTTTATCTACAAGTAGTATTATTTACAATAATGCACTAAAGCAAACCACACACTATTGAATTTTCAATCTACACAATGAATGAATTGACTATTGAAAAAATATTAAAAGAAGCAACCGAAAAAATACTAGAACTACAAAAACTGAATTGAAATGTGCCATTGATGAAACAGAGGAAAAACTTCTGTTAAAAATTGAAGAACATAACACAAGGATCAGACGTGTAGAAAAGGGGGTCCAAATTATAAAAGAACCAGATAGATAGGAAAAAACGACTTAACAATATTATTATATTCGGTTTAAGCAAACCAATTGCAAACATCAAAATTGAAGATATCCGCACTGAAATGAATGAGAATTTGAATGCTAATATAAATGAAAGTGACATAAATAATTTCAATCCGCTGGGAAAATCAGAGTCTGCTCCAGTTAAAGTAGAATTTGTGTCATATTTAAAGAAAAAGTCCATTTTTACAAATATTAAAAATCTCAAGGGTTCGTGACTCTCAATTTCCAATGACCTAACACCAAAAGAGAGAGAAACTTACAAAAATTTAAAGTCGTACCTCATACATTTTCGTAAAACAGGAGAATACTCTAAATGTTTTATTAAAAATAATAAACTGGTTTTGGATAACAAGTCTCACACTCTTGAGGAATTGACCAAAATATCAAGAACAGAAACCATCAGCCCACCCAATACTCCTAATTTGTGTGAAGACCAAAAAACAAGTGAGGTAAATCCACAACTATCACTGATCGTCAACGTTGACACTAAGAAGCCGAAAACTCGCTCAGCATCATAGACTGAATAATGGAAAGGAACTGTACTACCTAGATCTTTATAATATATTTTAGTTTTATTAATTAACTCTAAATAGTTTAAATTTTGTTCTTTATTATCACGTTTTTCTGCTTTTTAATTGCAAATTTTATCTGTATATTAATATATGTAGTTAAATTTCCTTGTCTGAGTTCGTAATTTTATTTATCTATAATTCATGTTTAATTAGTGTGTATCTTTGACATGGAACAATATATACGAGATTTCGAAGTACCGAATGAAGAGACATATAAATTATAAACTATTGAACAGTGTACAGCGGTTTTGTCCATTAACCAATTGAATTCAAATTTTAAAATAGAACTTAATAATACTCGCAGTATCAACAAAAATCTAAATTAATTCAAACTTTCCCTCACAACATTAAATTCTGATATAGACTGCATTGTATTCACTGAAACATGGAATATATTGGATACAAGTCTACACCATATTGAAGGTTATGATATCATTTATAATGAAAATAAATACAACCAAAATTATGGTGTTGTTATGTACATTAAGAGTAATTATAACTATACTTATAGAGTAATATAGACCTACCCAAATATTAACGTTCTACAGGTTGAAATTCAACTTAATAAAAGTAATAGCGTAGTTATATCTGCAGCATACAGGTCACCCGATACAAACGTGGCCGCATTTGTAACATGTTTGCAAAATTATTTTGAAGCAAGTGTTGGTAATGATGAAGATATGTACCTTTTCGTTGGGGATTCAAACATAAATATATTAGAAAGCAATAGTATTTCAGCTGAATATAATAATACCCTTAATGAGTTCGACTATAGCTCTACAATTAATATTGCCACACGAGAAAAATCCTGTCTGGATCATATATTCATAAAATCAAAACAACATATTATAGATCAAATTGTGCCTATTGTAATCCAGATGAATATAACTGACCATGCAACTACTATCTTACGAGTAATGCTGAACTGAAAGAACGCATCATGTATAAATAAAAAACATTATGCTGAAATTATAAATATAAATAAATTAAACAATGTCCTTAAGAATACAACGTGGGATTCAATTTATATTACAACCAATGTAGATACTGCAACCAATAAATTTGTGACTATACTTAGAAACACTATTGGTAATTGTACTGAAAAGCCATTGATAAAAAGAAAACACACAAAAATTGCACCCTGGATCACCAACGCATTGCTAAAATCTGTCAATACAAAAAATAAAATGTTTAAATTTAAGAAGCTACAAAAAAATCCCAATAATCTACTACTTAAAACGCAATACCGAACTTATAAAAATAAACTTGATTCTTTGATAGCAATAAGAAAATACGACTATTACACCACGGAGCTCAATAAAAACCATAATAATCCAAACAAATTGTGGGACATAGTTAATAATATGGTATAGTAAAAAGAAAAAAACTAAACATACCATAAATTCCGTTTACAATGATGGCGACCAATTGATTACATATGAAAAAAAGTATCGCTAATGAATTTAATAGAATATTTGTCACAATAGGCACAACTTCAGCTAATAATATAAATAAAGATATAAATTACGTACCAACTAGGAAAAGCATCTGTAATTCGTTTGTTATAACACCGCTTGATTCCAATGAGTTACTCACTATTATCCATGATTTAAAAAGTAAAAAAGCAGTTGGAGCAGATAATATTAGAGCGGAAACAATCAAATCAGTCGCGGAATACATAGTTGAACCATAAAAATTTTTAATTAATGAGTGCTTCCAGCCCTCAACTTTTAAAAAATCAGTAATAATCCCAGTGTATGAAAAAAATAACAGAAGTACGATTACAAATTACCATCCAATTTCTTTATTACCTCATATCTCAAAAATATTTGAAAAGGCTCTCAAAAAACGATTAATTTTGTACCTAGATAAATATCAAATACTTTCTAAACAGCAGTTTGGGTTTAGAGAAGGAACGTCAACTGAAGATGCGATTTTAGATTTAACATCAAAAATTACCAAATCTTTTAATGAAAACAAAGATTGCTTATGTATTTTCATAGATCTGTCCAAGGCTTTCGATACCGTCCACCACGACTCCCTTCTCAACTCACTAGAGGACATAGGTATTAGGGGTAATTGCTTGAAATTATTTAAAGAGTATCTACTTGACAGGCAACAAAGCGTTAAGATAGATGAGGTCTATAGCGAGTCCAGGAAAGTTCAGTTTGGGGTACCGCAAGGCACAGTCCTAGGACCACTTTTATTTAACATTTATCTGAATGATATTTTCTCTTTAGGTAACGCCGGTCACGTTATTGGTTTCGCTAATGATACAGCTATTTTTTATACCGCTAATGCCTGGGATGAGCTTAAGGAAAAAGCAGAAAATGATTTTAATCATATTAAAAAATGGCTGCCTCATAAACTACTCACAATAAATTCAGATAAAACAAATTATATCCCATTTAGCTGCAATTAATCTGGCCTACCCACTTTTAACCATATAACTATCAATGCAGATGATAGTAATTACCGCATCCAAGCTGTGAATAATGTTAAGTATTTAGGTGTTACAATCGACTCACATCTTAGGTGGGATGAACATATAAAGTTAAGTGTAAAAAAGTTACAAGTGATATTATATAAAATTAAGTATTTGAAAAAACTACTTCCTGTGCATTCCTCGAAACTTTTATACTATGCTCTCGTCCAAAGTCATCTTCGCTTCGGAATAGTGGGATGGGGAGCTGCATCAAAAACCCACATACACTTATTGGAGATAACACAGAAACGTTTTTTAAAGGTGATTCTGATTAAACCATACCAATATTCATCTGATCAGCAGTAATTGTTCTATTATTGTAAAATTTCTAAATTTCGCAAGACAAAGGATTCATTCCCAACAACTATACATTCCTATGATACCCGTCAGAAAACACACCAACCTGTACCCCATATGACAAAAACAATCACCCAACAATCTTATACTTACCTGGCTCCAAAATTATACAACACGTTACCGGAATCCTTGAAAGTATTAAACAGCGAACATTAATTCAAAAATAAATTAAAATTGTATATTTTGGAGAGATCCAGACATGAGGTACATAATTGTATAGAAATATGAATGTAGTATAGACAAACTCAACAAATGAACCTAAATTCTTTTCTCTCGTAAATATATATTGTGAAATGTCAAAAGCTAGAGGTTACATGTAAGATGATAGATATTAGTTATGTATTCTTTTTCGTTTGCTATTGTGCTATGTATTTGATTTTGATAATATAAATTTTCGAGTATACTATTCTTATCATTCGTTCTTTTTGTCTCTTTATAACCTGTATTTTTTTAATGTAAATTTTCTGATTAAGAATAAACATACATACAAACATACATAACCTATTTATCCGTACCTTTATCCATAGTCTTATTTGGCAAAATTTGGACAGTACAGGTGAAATTGGGGTTCCTTTTTTTATCCAGATAATTGATAAGTGTTCTATTCCGAATCAACTTAGAATCTACAGTCTACTAATAGTATTTAGAATCATACCGTGAATTTTTTTGGACCTTATCGAACCGGATTTAGTATTATTTGTAAAATACAATTTCATATTGCAGGAATCACTTACAATAAAAAAGTTGAAGTTCATAATTTTAATTAGTTGAAAGAGAAAACGATATTTTGAATATCATGCATGTGTTAGAGTTTGTGCTTATTTAAACAATAATATAGAAAGTTTCAATTATTTATAAATAATTTTTATAGTCGATTTGATTTAAATATAGAACAGAATAGCTCGTTTCATAGTATAGTTACATCGTCAAATAAAACATATTTTATAGTTTAGTAATTTAATCAAACATTATTATATTCTTTAGTGATTCAGTTGTTGTATTTGTGCAAAAAATTATTATTGGGGCTAATTTTCCAGTACATTTTCGATACACTGATAGTAGTGATACAAAAGACACAAAAAAAGATCAACAATTATGAATTTTAGTTGCAAAAAAGGTATAGTATTTTGCCAGAATTCAACATTGATCGATAATAGTAGAGATGTTTCAACGCCAGAAAAGGCAAATCAATTTCTCATTAATAGATATGAAACTTTAGAAATAACGAAAACAAACTTTTTAGACATTTCGGATCAAATTAATACATTAGAGTACAAGATAAATGACAAATTTGTTCCAAATTATCAAATTTTAGAAACATTTGACGAATTTACTTGTCACATAGAGCGTGTAGCTAAAAAGGTAAATGTTGACATTGCTAGGGAATGACAACCATTACGTCAAAATAGTAGTAAATCTACTCGTAAATTACTGGAATTACCGCTTCCGAAATTTAACGGGGATATTAACGATTGGATGTAATAATAATATGATCCATAACAATTGTGAGTTGACTGATATAGATCGAGTACACTATCTGATAGGTTGTTTAACTGGTAGCACTCTGTCTGTTTGCTCAGTTATTGCTCCCACAGGCGATAATTATAGAATCATTTTCCATTCCCTTAAAGATAAATTTGAAGACAAAAAGTGTCATAGCTTAAACGTTTTTAGACCAATTATTCAATTTTAAGCAAGCTCAACATAAACTTATTTTTAGAAACATTTTATCCTGCAGTAACGACACTACGGCAATTAGATATTCCTGATTTATTAGACTATATTTTAGCCTATTTAGCGTTTCAAAAATCAATCCTGAGATACAAATTGACTGTCTCGACCCTTACTTCGTGGAATATGCTCATATTAGTGTTTTTAAATGAAACTCAAGGTCTCTAGTTAATTCTACAATATAATACAAGTTATTGAAAATTCTGAAAAATTGACAATTGTTTCGATAAATCAATATCATCGTCAGAATGACAGAAGTTACATTTCATTTTATGCCTACCTGATGTTTAGTAGTTATATTTGGCTAGACCAAGTAGTAATCTAACTTGTGATTGGCTTAATATATGTTTATAGAAAAAAGAAGAAGATGTGATATTACAAATATTGAAGCTTAGATATTATTAGCCCTATGGTGATATCCTGGATATCATTTTTCCAATTAAGATCAGTATAACTGTGCAATGATATAGAAAACCAGGAAAACTATATCTGCTGATCTTTACAATTATCACTTAAGAAGACAGTTTATTAGTGGATAATTCCCTAGATTTAACTGTTCATATTTGTGAAAAGAAACAAGAACTAGATTTCCTTGAAGAACTGGAAATTAGAAGACATTTAAGAAACCCACAATATGAAGTTGTCAATGAACAGTTAAATCTAGGAATTCTCCACTAATAAACTGTCTTCTTAAGTGATAATTGTAAAGATCAGCAGATATAGTTTTCCTGGTTTTCTATATCATTGCACAGTTATACTGATCTTAATTGGAAAAATGATATCCAGGATATCACCATAGGGCTAATAATATCTAAGCTTCAATATTTGTAATATCACATCTTCTTCTTTTTTCTATAAACATATATTAAGCCAATCACAAGTTAGGTTACTTCTTGGTCTAGCCAAAAATATAACTACTAAACATCAGGTAGGCATAAAATGAAATGTAACTTCTGTCATTCTGACGATGATATTGATTTATCGAAACAATTGTCAATTTTTTAGAATTTTCAATAACTTGTATTATATTGTGGAATTAACTAGAGACCTTGAGTTTCATTTAAAAACACTGAGATACAAAGATTATTTGAAAATACTAGAAGAAGTTCTGAAATGCCTTCTTACAACGATACAGTAACGTTTGTAAAAGAGCAAGCTAAAATTTGTACTAGAACAAGTAGTGGTCATCAATCTAATATTAGTAATAATAAAAGTAATTCAAGTATTCATAGTAGCAGTCATTTAAACAATAGCAAACTAAGGGTAACTCACGCCATTGTTGTTCAAGGAAATACTGGTAGTTTTCATTGCGTCATATGCAAAGAAAATTAATTCGCATTCAATACTTATTTGTCCCGAATTTTTAGAATTATCCTCTGAATAACGCTATCATCATGTTAGAGAGAATAATTTATGTTTAAATTATTTATCTAGGCACAAAATTATTAATTGCAGTAGCAATTATACTTATAGAATTTGCCAGCGTAAAGTTCACAGCTTGTTACATTTTAAATACTCGATGCAAAGTATAGCCAATTGGCGATTTCGACTACCGATGGGGGCGCTGGCGTTCGTAAACAAACATGGTGGATAAGAAGTAATAATTTTGCCGGGTATATCTAGTTAGTGAGGTTACTTGTGATTTAACATTCCATTTGGCTTGTGCCTTCGTAGTGTTCGCTGTGTTTTTATATATTTTGACTATTTTTGGTGTATCGCGCTTATTCCCGTTCTTCTCTCTTTTTATCATGGAGAACGACGAACTGTATTTAGGTTTGGCGTCAGTGTTTTCCTATGTACAGGCGAACTTTGAAAGCAGATGTTTTGTAGAAGGCGAAGCACTCTTAAATGCTAAACACATTATTCTGATTGGCTAAACTGCAGTAAATGAAATATCTGTAGAGATACTAGCATTGTGCCTTCAAACCAGTGCAATTAAAAGTGCTCCCCATGAAATGAAGGGAAAGTTGGATATTCATGGGAATAAATTATCAGTTTCCCAATTTACATGCAGTTGCAAGGCTGACCTTTCTGGAATATGTAAACATATTGCTGCTGTACTCTTAAAATGTACAAGGTAATAAATACTTATTTTTAATAATTATTTTATTCCGTGAAACAAAAACATTTTAATTTCTTTTCACTTACATTCTACTCTAATTCTAGATCTAACATTTTTTTTCTGGAAAAGCTCTCTACTACAGATGTTAAATGTTACTGGAGTAGTAAAAAGAGAGAAGTGGAAGAAGAATATGAAGCAAAACCGATTTTGGAAACATCTTGCTTTGAGTCCAAAGTTACTGAGACAAAGGAGTTGACTCATGATCAGCAGCAAGAATGCTTTCAACTGTTATCTTCAGTTTGTCAGGAATCTAGCTCGACTTTGCATTTGTAAGTTGATTTCTTCATAGAATTGTGATGTTTAAGTTATTTTAAAATAGTATCATTAGTAGTAAGTATTATACATTTTTTTAGAAAAGGACGAGCTACAGCTCAAGATTTCAGCATGGAAGTAGAGGAAGTAACAATTCCGGAGGCTTTCAATGTTATAGTTTCTCAGGCTGCAGAGTCTTTACTTTTGGAAAATCTTAATTTAGATATGAAAAACTATTCTTTGAAACCATTCTGCACGTCATTAGCTAATGATATACTGGATTCAACAACTTTTAATAAAGCCGTAATGCGTGCTCAAAAATCTACCACTTGGCATGAGATTAGGCAGTTACGAATCACAAGCACTTATTTATATTATTGAAAAACTATAAATCTATAAAATATAATAAAAGTATATTTTTTAAACATATGTACCTATGTAGTATTTCACATTTGGTGTTCTTTTAGGTTCGAGATGTTATTCAATTTACACCTACTCCAAAGATGATTGGAATACTAAAGCTACAAACTATTTTTGGCCAAAAAAGCTTCACAATAGATATGTTGAACATGGTTTGAAAAATGAAAGTGAAGCCTTGAACAAGTACAAGCTGGTTAATAATTACACCGTTATTGAAATGGGGTTAATTGTTTGTAGACAATATCCTTGGCTAGCTTATTCCCCAGATGGCATAGCAATGGAAAATGGTTATCCAACAAGACTAGTTGAGATTAATTGCCCCTATGATGGTAAGTTTGTAATAAATTTGAACATACATATAGCAGATAGTTGGTTATCGCTGGACCTAGTTATGCAGGAACTGCCCAACCCACAAATACCTTATTTCAAAGTACCTAGATTATAATAGTTCTTATTATACCTACCTATTCTTTTTTGTTCAGAATCCTACAAGCCAATTATTTTCTTCGTATGTATCCCAAAATGAACTAAACTAAAGAGACATTAAAATACTAAGATTTTCAGATGTATCTTAAAATATTACAATCTTAAAATAGGTAACACATTTATAACAAGAACAAAAAATTGTTTATAGAGAAACAATTTATAATAATAGAATTTTTTTAGTGAAAGTTTACTACTTCTTACTAGGTTCTGGATTTTTATGATTATGTAATAACTAGTAGACTAATTCGCCTTTGAGTTTATTCTATCCAATTTTGTTGATTTTACTTAAATAAATAAATATTTTTACTTTTCATTTTCCAGGTCTCAACAATGATGCAATTAATTTCGTCCACACCTGTTCATTTTTGGAAGTCAGTGCTGACAGAGGTGTTGCACTAAAAAAAAGACATGCCTACTATGGACAAGTATAGTTGGGAATGGCGATATTAGGTTTAAAAATGTGTTGCCTTATTTTATATTCAGCACATTCAAAAACATTTTTAAATATCGTTGTGCATTTTGATAAGTAGTTTTCTGCAGAAATGATTCTGAACATCACATCGAAATATTTTACCCACATGTTGCATGTAATATGTAAAAAAATGGAAAATAAATCTGAAAGTAGTCAATAAAACAATTACATATGTGATTTGTTAATGTAATTTATTACACTCTCTCTTTCTCTCCCTTTCACTCTCTCTTTCACTCTCTTTCACTCTCTCTTTCTCTCCCTTCCACTCTCTTTCTTCCTCTCTCTTTCTCTTTCTCTCCCTTGAAGCATTTATTCTTCAATAAAGAAATATATTATTAGTATTATGTTTTTTTATTACAATGCATGTATTATTCTGCCTTTTTGATAATCCTTGTTTTAAGAAGACAGATTTTCTTAATTTCACTGTATAATAGTTTTATGGAAATGAGATGAAAATATTTTAAACTTTTTGTCAGAATCTATTTTCAGAAAGAATTGGAGCTTGTAGATTTACCATTGCACTAAGAATTATCATTATGTTATCAATTGAAGGTTTAAAGCTGATTGGTAATGGGTTATTAATTATATTAAATATTCTTAGTCTTTGATTTACCCGCTCAATATGAACTCTGGCTCTGGATATTAAAATACTTTCTTTAGATTCTTCTTCAGTAAACTGTTTTTTCTTACGAAGGAAATATGGTCGAACTATTTTTATAAAATTCTGCGCACATATATCATTGATTAGAAAGCCTTTGTCTACCATAATACTATCCGGCCTTGGGATTAGTTTATTAATCAAACCACTCTGAGTAAAAATGGCCTTATCCGAACTTTTCCCACCATAAGTCTTCGACACAAATGTTATAAGCCCTGCAGGGCTAACACCAATCATAATTTTAAGAGTTTGTTTTCCCTTATAGTGGGAGTATGTTCGAACTCGACAACAGAGACACTTGGGCTTCTCAATTGGAATCTTCAAACAATCTAAAACTATTCTTACTCCTCTAACATTATTAAAACATGCAGGCATATTTTTCTGACATTCGTCAGATGTTGGCAAATGAATAGTACATTTCAAAATTTGTGCTAAATGGCCTACATATTTAACAAAAACAATTTTGCAAGTGCTAGGGGAAATTTAAAATAAAAATGATAAAACGGTTAACTTAACACCCATTTTCAACTTCATAAAAACTAAAATAATTCGATCTTTTCCTCACAGTTTATGGCTTTTCTGATCTGGATACATTTTTATAACTAATTCTGTTAAACAGTCTAATAACTTCATCGTGCCTATTCCAGTTAATGAATTTAAATGACTGTCTTGTTTTATTGTAGATGAGAAGGATATAAAGAGATCACCACTTGACACCTGCACTTGTTTGTCCACAGTGTCGGCACTAAAATGGCCACTCTCCTCACTGCTTAAACTGAGCAATGCTTGCACAGCTACTTTTGAATCGACATCTAATTATTCATATGAAATATGCGCTGGTGTTTCACCTAAATTGTCATCAATATCACATAACTTATCAGACATTATATCAAGATTCTCCACACTTGATTCACCCTGGGATTCATCTTTGACCTTCTGCCTCTTAGCTGCTCGCTCCTTTCGTAGACTAGAACTCCCTTGGCCTGAATTATCACTCACTAAACTTGAATGCTGTCTTTTTTTAGGCAAGTTTAGGGGCGGCACTGTTGAACGGATCAACTTTGGTTTATTCATCTTTACACCTGCAAGGAAAACACAAATTGTTAAAATCTCAATTAAAATGTCAATTGGTTTTATCTCAAATCAATATTATTTCCAAAGTTACTTGTACCATGTTCTTATTATGATTATGCTTTTATGTCAAAGATTTATGTTTCACCTCTGGCACAGTAGTCTTCATTTCTGAAATGCTTAGAGCAAACACGCATAGCTTCTGTCACTGGTTTTCCCATAAGCAAAACTCTTTCCCAAGCTTTCCTTCTATCCATCAATTTTCTTCCTATCCTAGGCTATTTACCACTTCAACGGAAATGCCGCTCTTACTTTTGGAATGAAAATGCGAATTTCTGTCCGCACCCTTCCGGGAATGGCAATCGTATACACAACAGTTTGTGTTATATTTTGTTGTAGTTGACGTGGATGCCATTATAACATCAAAATAACAGTCTAAACAATTCAAAATATCAATGTAACTAGTCCGATTTAACAAATTTCACACACAAAACGATTCTGAAACTCGACACCAATGTAACCAAACGGGTGGCTGATAAACCATTACTCATTAAATGAGTTTACATAATTTCCACCAGGCGGCGCATAGACTTTTGAAATCGCTAATAGTGTAGGTAAGTCTGACCAACCAATCAGTAGTAACTCGGAGACAAATAGTCCTAATGTCTCTGAAATTTGTAAAATTCCACCGCAGGCCCTTCTTCTTCTACTTTAAATAAAAATGGTGGTACTTCCATGGAATATCCACTACCTCCAGTAGTGAATTATTGTTCGGTTACCCATAGTCACAATAACTCTTCTTCTAGCAATACTGGGTAATTGTCCACATCGAAAGTGCATGTTCTAGATAGTTTCGGTAATTTTCACGATGCCCGACTTCTAATTGATAGCGGTAGTCAGGCAAATTTTCTTTCTCTAGAATTTAGTCGTTGTTTGAAATTTCCTCTAACGAAATGTCATTGTCATGTTTACGGAATTGGGTCCGCTAGTAGTTCCGTATATGGATGTTCAACTATAGTAGTAATTTCGCAGATGGATAACACCAGACGGTATCCTTTGGAGGTACTGATTGTTGACAAAATCGCAGATCAGTTACCCGCTTCTCGAGTCGATTTAAGTGCTTCATCACATTTTTAATCGCTTCCATAAGCTGTTGGTAGTTTACATTTTCAGCAAAAAATTGATGGAGTTCTCGGGGCCAATGTGTTTGCTCATTTGATAGGTGACAAACGAGTTGTAGGTCCACCAAACACAACAGTAGCAGTAGAAACCACTTTAGGTCTTAGAGTAATGGGCTCAGCTCCCATTTTATCCTCATCTATTGATACTCACATTTTTTGGGCTATTTTAGAGCCCTCTCTCGGAAAGTTAGTCAAGATATTTTGGGAGGTTGAAAATTTTCCAACTTCTTCAGTGATAGTAGACCCAGCTGATTTGGAATGTGGGAAAATCTTCAAATCCACCTATAGTCGACATCACTCCGGAAGGTATACAGTCTCGTTACCATTCAAATTAGATAGTTCTTTATTAGGTAATTCATACACCTCAGCACTCCGACGATATTTATCATTAGAATGAAGCTGAATAATAGTCCAAACCTTAAATCAAAATATACAGAAATAATTCAAGAAAACATAGTCTATAATCACATGTCCAAAGTGGTAGAAAATGATAGTTCAATGATACAATATTTCATTCCTCATCACGCAGTTTTTAAAAATTATTCCCAAACAATTCCAGACCGTATTGTCTTTGATGGTTCGTGTAAGACGGACACCCTGTATGATTAACTCTATACTGCTTGTTAAGGAATCACTTGTATTTTCAATTTTGCCGCTAAACGCATCATTGGCGCATGATTGATAAACCGTCGACGTGCCCAGAAAGTAGTACCTTGTCGACATTCGCACGGTATACATGAGTTTATAAAAACGCCGGTAAATTGTTTGGACGAGATTCGGTCAAAAGAAGTGTACCAAAAACGACATCGTCAACCCTCCCAGGCGCATGGATACGACGGCAAGACAGCTTCATCAGGTAGGAGCCTTATATATATATTGTTTTTATTTATGCGTTGATGATGTGCTATTTTTTTGTTAATTAACTCTTCGAAATACAGTCCATTAGTCCCTTTTCATATTTCCAACCCTTAACATTGGTCCTTCTCACGCGGATTAATATACCTCATTTATACCCTTTTACTTTTTCAAGTTAAGTTCATTTTTTCGGTACATTTTAAATTCGTTTACCGGTTTCTCATTCATTTTTTATGCAGATAAACTCTGTTTTGGTTTATTCCACTAGATGTTATTATAATTATCATTTCACCGTCAAATATCAACAGTTAAAATCAAATTTAAACGTAAATTTTGCATTCTTCTTTGCTAGAGAATTTTATTGCTTTGTTCGAAAATATTTATTAAAATATTATTTCCAGTTCTTAATTACCTTTTCAATTTAACTTTTTCTTGGCATACAAAAACCACATTGACCTTGAGCAGGTGCTTCGATATTTGTTTGTTTATAATTTTCAAAACAATTATTTATATTTGTTATGGCTCCACCATCAGATAAATTAACAAAAGCGAATTTAAATCGCACGCTTGCTCACAGAAGATTACAAGAGACTCATCAAGCAGGTCTTGATGCGTTAAACGATGAATCCTTGAGATCCATTTTCTTAGCTAGAGCAGAGGATCTTGATGTTATTTATAATGACTTCCAAACAGCCCATAATACTGTCTAGTTAGTGATGATGAGTTCGTAACTTACGATACAATGCGTAGTTCGGCAGATAAAGCATTTTATGGGGCTAAATCTATCAAGCACGATTTTTTAATCTCGGATTCCGTCAATGATTCGGTGACCAATTTAAATAGAACTTCTTCACATCAACGATTTGTAGCAAAGCTTCCAAAAATTAATTTACCGACATTCGACGGAGATTTTAAAAACTGGTCTTCCTTTTATGATCTGTTCAATTCGCTTATTCACAACAATACTGATTTGTCCGACGCTGAAAAATTTCAATATTTGCTTTCGTCACTAGACAAAGAACCCTTATCTTCAATTAAGGGTATTCCCCTTACTGATGCAAATTACCTTATAGCATATGAAATGCTGGAGAAACGATACCAAAACAAACGGATTCTGGCTACTCACTACTATAATGAACTTTCGAATGCAGCTTCAATTCAAATGTCTACTTCTAAGGAGCTAAGGAAACTTCTAAATACCTTTTCTGAAAATGTAGCATCTTTTCGAGCTCTCCAATTTTCAGTTGATTAGTGGGATTTTTTGTTGTTCAATATGCTTATGAATAAACTTGATACTGAAACTAGAACTGATTTTGAACTTGAAAATAGCTTAAATTCAGAATTGCCTACTTACAGACAATTAATAACATTCTTAGAAAGGAATTGTATAGCTTTGGAATCGGTTCAATTTTCTATTATTATCCCATCTACCCATGTAGATAAATCCAAAAACAAGTTTTCAAACTCAAAAAATTGTAATAAACCTTCAACATCTACATTTGTTGCAAATACACAACAAAACAGTAGTAACTTGAAGTGTATCTTATGCTCCTCTTCTCACCCACTGTATAAATGTCAATCATTTTTGGCCAAGATGCCACAAGAAAGATTTTCTTTTGCTAAGCAGCACCAGTTATGTGTTAACTGTTTAGTATCTCCCCATTCTATGAAAATGTGTTCATCCACACAAAAGTGTAAAATTTGTCGATTTCCTCATCATACTGTGTTACATTTTCCAAAAAATTCTCCTAATTCTAATCACATAAATAACTCGATTTCCGCTTCTGACAATCTCACGAATACTTCTAGTGACAATTCTAGCTCTTTAATTACAAATGGCCATTGTATTACAAATACTTTAACGTTACCACAATCTACAGTTTTATTATCTACTTGTGAAGTGCATATTAAGGACATTCGAGGTAATTTTCAAAAAATCCGAGTTTTACTGGACACAGGCTCCATGGCTAACTTTATATCCGAAAAATGTATTAGAAAACTTGGACTTTCTCGCAAACACTGCTCTATTCCCATTGAAGGCCTCAATGGAATGACTACCTTTACAAATCGAGGCACAGCACATTGTATCATTAAACCATGTAGCGCAGAAAATCCTGTTTTTCCTTCGAAGCTATTATTATTCCTCAAGTTTGTTCTGATCAGCCGAAAGTCTTTATTAATCCTGCAGAATTAACATATATTCAAAATTTAAACTTGGCGGATAGTAAATTTCATGTTCCCGGACCCTTGGATATGATTCTTGGAGCTGAATTAATACCTTTAATTTTGAAATCAGGTCGTATATTTGGAAATCCGGATCAACCTGTCGCTTTAGAAACTGTCTTTGGTTATATTCTTCAAGGACGAACAAACTGCTCCTATGCCTCAAACAATTATTCTTTAAGTTGCCATGCATCTTTGGATGTAAATCTTGATATCCAATTGCAAAGGTTTTGGGAGGTCGAACAGGTTGTCAAAGCTATTTTCCCAGCATCCCCCGAAGATAAGAAATGCGAAGAAATTTATAAGACTTCCACTTTTCGAGAACCTTCTGGACGATTTTCGGTACCTCTGCCATTTCGTCAATCTTTCCCCGATTTTATTGATACTTATACACAAGCTCATCGGAGATTCTCAATGCTAGAAAATAGATTTTTAAAATCGTCTGAATTACACATCAAATACTGTGAATTCATGCAAGATTATCTTAACAGTGGACATATGATTCCGGTCCCATTGGACGATTATAAATCTTCATCTGCTTATTATATACCCCATCACGCCGTCTTTAAAGAACAACTTTCAGGTTCTCAAATAATTTCCAAAATTAGAGTTGTGTTCGATGCGAGTTTGCGTGATGTACAGGGTGTCTCACTTAATGACACTCTTTTAGTTGGCCCAAAACTTCAACGTGATATTTCTACAATACTTTCAAGATTTCGATTTTTCTCTCATGTTTTTGTCTGCGATATAAAGCAAATGTACAGACAAATTAACGTACAATCTCAGTTCTGGAATTATCAAAGAATTATTTGGCGCTTCAAGCCCACTGAGCCTCTTCAGGAATTTTTTTTGCGAACCATAGTCTACGGAATTTCGAGTTCTCCGTTCTTAGCTCTACGAACTTTGAAAGAATTGGCCACACAAGAGCAATCTTTTTTTCCTCGAGCATCTAAAATGATTCATCATCAATTCTACATAGATGATGGCTTGCTTGGAAGCAATGATCTAAGTTCAGCCATTTCACTTCAATCTGAATTAATTCAGCTCATGCAACGAGGTTGTTTTCAATTGAGCAAATGGGCAAGTAATCATCCTGCTCTTTTAGCTCAAGTAAGTCATTCCGATCGCCAAGAATCGTGCAACTTTGATAAAGATGAACCATCCTTTATTAAAGTGTTAGGGCTCAAATGGGATCCTAATATAGATTGTTTCTCTTACACTTATATTCCATTTGAACGGCCTTGTACAAAACGAAACATCCTGTCTGAAATAAGTCGAGCTTTTGACCCCCTTGGATTTATTTCCCCATGTCTTCTACTTGCAAAACGTATTTTACAACAATTGTGGGAATCCAAGACTTCCTGGGATGATACTCCTTCAAAGAATATCTTGGATGTCTGGTCAAGGTTTAAGATAGAAATGCCGAATTTAGCTAATATTAAAATTCCGCGCCATGTAGGTTCCAGTTCTATTTCTCGGATTGAGCTACATGGGTTTTGTGACGCCTCACAAGTTGGCTATGCTAGTGTTGTCTACTTCCGAATTCTCGAATCTTCTGGACTTGTGAGAACGTTCTTAATTTGTGCGAAATGTCGAGTGTCTCCATTAAAAACACAATCTATAGCAAGACTTGAACTTATGGGTTCCGTTTTATTGGCCGATCTAATGCACTTTGTTAAAGAAAGCTATAGTGACCTAGTCGTTTTTGATGCTATTTATGCTTGGACAGATTCTATGGTAGCTCTTGCTTGGTTATCTTCATCTCCACATAGATGGAAAACATTTGTAGCTAATAGAGTCAGTCATGTTCAAGATCTCATTCCCCCCTCTCTTTGGTATTATGTTCCATCTTCCCAGAATCCAGCTGACTGTGCTAGTCGAGGTCAAACCCCAGCACAGCTCTTAGAAACTCCTATTTGGTGGTCAGGTCCTGAATTTTTAGCTCAGTCTAGTAATACATGGCCTACGCAGACTAATAACAAATTAAATTTATTTGAAATCTCTCAGGAAGAACAAAGGGTTATACTATCTGCCTGCACTTCTTCTGACAATTTCATCTTCACCCTTTTAAATAAATTTTCCTCTTTATCCAAGATTAAGCGAATAGTAGCGTATTCTCTCTTTTTTATTAATAGCTTAAGGTTACAATGTCAGTCTCAAATAAGCGTGGATGTAGATAATGCCTTCAAAATTATTATAAAATGTGTTCAGCGACATACATTTTCTGACATTTTTCTCAAAATTAAACACAATCAACTATTACTTAAGCCTTTTAGAAAACTCGCCCCTTTCATTGACTCCTTTGGGTTGCTTAGAGTTGGTGGTCGAATCAGAAATTCGGAGTTTTCGTTTGATGTTAAACATCCTATTTTGCTACCCAAATCACACCGACTAACCCACTTGATAATCGAAGCAGTTCATCAGGAACACTTTCATCCAGGTTTAAAAACATTACACTATTTATTATTACAACAATTTTGAATTTTATCTCCACGTAGTGCAATTTATAAATGTCTTTCAAGTTGCATTCGTTGTTTTCGTTGCAAACCAAGATCTTACAACCCATACATGGCTGATTTGCCCTCTATAAGAGTTTCTCAAGTCAAGGCTTTTTCATCAGTTTGTATTGATTTTGCTGGTCCATTTTCACTTTCGATGAGTAAACATAGAGGTGCAAAAACCTACAAAGGTTATGTTTGTGTTTTTGTTTGCACATCCACAAAGGCTATTCATTTAGAAGCTACTTCAGATTTGAGTTCTGAAACTTTCTTAGCCGCCTTTAGACGCTTTATCGCTCGGCGAGGAAGATGTCTCACCATTACCAGCGACCAAGGCACAAATTTTAAGGGTGCTAATAATGAACTCCTTGACATGGCTAAAACTATCGCGCAGAAATCGGCCATTTCTTGGAATTTCAACCCCCCCGGTAGTCCACATTTTAATGGCCTCGCCGAGGCGGGAGTAAAATCGTTTAAAACTCATTTTTATAGAGTCTTAGGTACTCAGATACTATCCTTTGAAGAATTCTACACCCTGTTGTCGCAGATCGAAGCACTTTTGAATTCACGCCCGTTGTGTGAAATTAGTAGCGATCCAAATGATTTACAACCTCTTACGCCGGGGCACTTTCTAATTCTTGAACCCCTCACTAGTCCTATTCCCGAGGTGGATCTAACGCATTTATCTTTAAACAGATTGAATCGATGGCAATTGCTGCAACGTATGCGGAGTGACTTTTGGAAGCGTTGGTCGCAAGAATATATTCATTCTCTCCAAGAGAGATTTAAATGGACCCAACCTTCACATCCTATTGTTAAAGGTGGTTTAGTTTTAATTAAAGACGAACAAACGCCTCCACTGAATTGGGAACTTGCCAGAGTTATCGATGTGCACCCTGGTCGGGACAATGTGGTTCGTGTGGTTACATTGAAAACCAACCACGGAGTTATGCAACGCCCTGTGGTAAAAATTTGTCCCTTACCGATTAATTAATTTACTCTCACTATAATTAACTAAAGTAGTTAAGTCGTTTTTTTTTTGGTTTAAGCGCGGGAATATTCTATTTATTTTTTCTCTCACTTTATATATATATATATTTTTTTTATCTTTATATTCCATTTGGTTAAGAAACATTCGTTTTGGTGGGGTGAATGTTAAGGAATCACTTGTATTTTCAATTTTGCCGCTAAACGCATCATTGGCGCATGATTGATAAACCGTCGACGTGCCCAGAAAGTAGTACCTTGTCGACATTCGCACGGTATACATGAGTTTATAAAAACGCCGGTAAATTGTTTGGACGAGATTCGGTCAAAAGAAGTGTACCAAAAACGACATCGTCAACCCTCCCAGGCGCCTTATATATATATTGTTTTTATTTATGCGTTGATGATGTGCTATTTTTTTGTTAATTAACTCTTCGAAATACAGTCCATTAGTCCCTTTTCATATTTCCAACCCTTAACACTGCTCCTAAATACAATCTGATATCTGTACAATGTTCTTAAATTTTAGATTATTTGAAGTAGCCCTCGCCGCCGACATTCGGCAGATGTACAGACAAATAAATTTACAACCAGATCAACGAATATTTCAAAGAATTTTGTGATGATTCTTCCCAAATGAACCCATAGAGATTTATCAATTAAACACTGTTTCGTTACGGAGTTAAAGCTTCACATTTTCTAGCTATCCCAACTGTACGCTAATTAGCTGACGATGAAGAAACGTCATTTTCTTTAGCATCTGAAGTTGTTAGAAGAGACATGTATATAGATGATCTTATTACTAGTGTCTCCTTAGTTAGCTTAGCGCTTGATTTATATAGTCAATTGATTGAATTATTTTATAGAGATATCAGTCAAATGGGCCACCAATTCAAAAAGATTATTAGAAAAAATTCCTATTGACAATGTAACCACTGATGTGGTGAAATTTGATACAGATTCTCTGAAATACTTGCTTTACAATGGCATCCGAGTTCAGATTATTCGTCATTTTCTTTTGACATTGTTGATAAACCTTGTACTAAACGTAACATTCTGTCCACTGTGGCTCGTTGTTACAATCCGCTAGTCGTTTTAGCTCCTGTCACGTTATTAGCCAAACTTTTGATAGAAGATTGTTTAACTGGCCATCTGATATAGTCTATCGTTGGAATCAATTTTCTACAGGACTACATCAACTTTTAAACTTGAAAATTCATCGTCATTAGGTATTGTGTAACATCAGCCAATCATCATCATAGTAGGTTTCGCAGATGCATGCTTAACATCCTATGGGGCGGTCGTTTAGCTTCGTAGTATAATTTCCAATGGAGAAATTCGAGTTCATCTCATCTCGTCTCTCTTTGTGCGAAATGCAAGGTTTCCCCAATGAAAGTGGTCACAATTCCTAGATTGGAGCTTTGTGCAGCTCATTTACTCGCCAAACTTCTGCGAATTATAATAGATTGTTATGAATCTCGACTAAATATTATTCATATTTTCGCCCTGTCAGATTCTTTTGTCGCTCTCAATTGGATCGCAACCCACTCGTCCAAACTACAAACGTTCCTATCGAATCGAGTGGCTTAGATTCAATCATTAGTTGATTGTAATTCGTGGTTTCATGTAAACGGAAAAAGCAATGTTAGCAATTGTTTGTCTAGAGGCTTAACTCCTTCCCAATTTATGGCTGATAATTACTGGAAAAGTGGTCCTGAATGGCTAAAGTTAGATTTCACTGAATGTCCGATTAGTACAATTTGCTTAGAAGAGAATCCAAAATAGTTTCTTTAGTAATAGCTGCAGATGTTCCCTAATATTACGTTAGTCGAAATGGATCAAACTCTTGAGATTGGTTGTTCATGTCCTTAGATTCGTTAAATTGTTGCCAATGGCGAATCCTGTTTCAATATTCGATTTGGAAGCTGGTGAACTTTCCTTAATAAAAGTAGTTCAACGTCGACATTTCAGGTCTGAATTAGCACTACTAGCAAAACATGTTATTCCAGCATCTTTAAAACATCTACGCCCTTTCTTGAAGGACGGCGTCATTCGAATTGGAGGTAGATTGATCCATGCCGATTTAAATTTTGACGGGCATCATCCTATATTATTGCCGAAAAAACATCCTCTAGTTGAACTCCTTATTGATCATTTTCACAGAACTAACCATCATACCGGTACACACTTAGTTCTTTCTTTACTTAGATTGCGTTATTGGATTCTCTCTGTTGTTCGATTTATAATCCAGGAATGTAATATTTGTTTTAGATTGAGGCCAAAGCCTCAAATTCCCATAATGGGAAATCTCCCTAGTATTAGAGTACAACAGGACAAGGCCTTGTACTGGCACTGGCTGCGACTACGCTGGTCTTGCACAGCTTATTCCATATCGAAAACGCGGAATTCTTCATTGCTTATTTGTTTGTATGGCAACCAAAGCTGTGCATCTAAAAGTTGTCACCGATTTGTCCACGCCAAATTTTCTTCAAGCATTTAAACGGTTCATAGCTAGACGTGGAGCAGTTTCTGAAATTTATTCAGACAACGGTACGAATTTCATTGGGGCAAAGACAGTTTTGAACGAATTGTACCAATTCGTTGTATCTCCGAAATACAATAATACCCTATTGAATGATTTAGCTATTCGGGGAATTCAATGGAAATTGATACCTCCAGGTGCTCCACATATAGGGGGTCTCTGGGTAGCTAATGTGCGCTCCGTGAAAACACATTTATACAAGGTAATTCAAAATCAATTATTGACTTATGAAGAGTTCAATACTTTGCTAGTTCAAATTGAATGTTTGTTAAATTCACGCCCGTGGTGTGTACTTTCTTCTGACCCTGCCAACCCTGTAGCGTTGACTCCTTCCCATTTTTTGACCCTAACTCCCCTAACCAGTATTCGTGCTTCTGATGTGATTGATCAAAATATTAATAGATTAGATAGATTTCAAATGATTGATCGAATGGTCCAAGATTTTTGGAAGAAATGGCATTTGGAATATCTCACTAGCTGGCAATCTTGACAACGTTGGAATATTGACAGTCTTCCTGTAAAAATAGACACCGTTGTTGTTTTAGAACAACCAACTACACCACCCCTCCACTGGCCTTTGGGCATTATAGATCAAGTCTACCGTGATGGTATTATTAGAGTGGTCGATATACGCACGAAACTTGGCACATATAAGAGACCCGTCATTAAGGTCTGTCCCTTGCCATTGCAATAATGTATAAATTAATTTATACATTATTTAGTTTATATATATATACAGGGTGTCCCAGGACTAATAGGAAAAAAGTCAGGAGCGTATAATCTGAGCCAAAACAATGTTAGTACTTCATATACACTTTTTCTATGCAGGCCCTCGTTTCCGAGTTATAGGCTTCCAAAGTTATAATTTTGAATTTGGTTTCTATTTTTATTTTTTGTACTAGTTATTTGATCTTTATAAAATGTACGGCAAAGCTGTAATGTAGGTGTATGTTTATTTTGGTAAGGTAAACAGATTTACAGTAGTGCCTTGAAGCTAGGAACGGACTACTCGCAAAGTGATCCAAAAATTTTGCAGGGATGGCACACCCGGTATGAAATTCACTTCCCCACATATTAAGCTTACGAAGAGGGAATTCGATAAAATGATCCGTTTGGCTAATATTTACAGTTTTATTAGAGCACTACGTACAAATTTACCTAACTAACTTATTAATACGATGTCCAAGTTTTACCTACAGTACTACAAAAAAATAATTTTTCCACGCCCTATCTTTGAAGTACCTTGTATTTCATCGGTTTGCAGCGCTTAAAGTGGTTGTTTATGGTTAGAGTGAAAAAAAGTACAAAACCGTTAAAAAAAGTGCCATAACGTTAACTTTATTTCACGCTTCCCATAAGCTAACACAATGAATCTTGGCTAGGCATCGAGTATGGACTTTCATGAAACGTATAATTATAATTTACCGTAGGAGCTTAATTGAAATATCCCAAATTTCTATTTGAGTTTTATTTTTTTGTATAGGGCTGTAAAAAAATAATGTATGCAACATGTGCATAAAGTGTCTTTTTTTCACTCATGGAATTGCCGTCAACTTTTTCCATTCGTGTAAAAAAGTACCACCTTATGCACTTGTTGCATAAATTACTATTAACGATAGCAGACGATACAAAACATTTACGACTCATCAATTCGAAATATGATAAAAACTTTTTAAAAGTGTTTTCACCGTTTATCAAGTAACCATAGGATTAGTTGTCAAACGTTGTGTAAAATAGTTCGTAGTCAGTACTTGTCAATAATTCATAAGTGCTTAATTTAGCAGTTACAATGGCAGAATTCACTTTTATTGAGTACGCAGATATGCATTTAATGTACGGACTGGCTTCTCTAAATTGTTTAATGGTCAGAAGGCTTTATGCAGAACATTTTGCAAACAGAGCATTGCCAGACAGACGAATGTTCGAGCGTATTGATCTCAGGTTACGAGAAACAGGTATGAATATGTAGATGTAGTTTTCCATGTATACAAAACAAAATTTTAAATTTTTGGAAGTTTTTTGCCAAAAAAGGTGGAGAAGGTCCAGTACGAAGCATACGTACTGTGGCAGTTGAACAAGACTTGTTAAATGCAGTTGATAATGAACCATCAACGAGTTTACGAAAATTATCAAGCGAACATAACGTCTCGAAATCAGTTGTTCATCGCGTCCTTAAAGAACAGCTGTTATATCCTTTTCACATGAAAAAAGTACACAGTATGACAGTGGCTGATTATCCTGCACGACTTGAGTATAGCCAGTGGTTTCTGCGACAACAACAAGCAGACAATACATTTATTACTAACGTTCTCTTTACGAATGAATCCGGTTTTACCAGAGATGGAGTCATAAATTCTCATAATATGCATTTATGTGATGATGTGAATCCACATGGCATTATCCTAACTAGGAGCCAGCATAGATTCATTGTTAATGTTTGGGCAGGAATAGTTGGCAATCATTTGATAGGGTCATACTTCATTGACGGTACTTTGACCGGTCAGAGATATTTGGAGTTTTTGCAAAATGAGTTTGATGATGTGCCACTACAAACTCGTACGAATTTATGGTTCATGCATGATGGGGTCCCTTCTCATTTCAGTTTAGATGTACGACAGCATTTACACACAAGGTTTCCTAATAGATGGATTGGTCGTGGAGGCCCTTTTTAATGGCCACCGCGATCAGGAGACGGTAATCCTGAGGATTTCATTCTCTAGGGTTTACGCAACACCTGTGCAAACAATGCAAGATTTAATAGACTGAATTGTGTTACACTTCAATGTTATTAGAAATAATGTGGGATTGCTCTTTCAAGTGCAAAGAAACAACCTTCGTAGACTGGAAGTGGAAGTGGGAGGAGCTCATATTGAACATTTTTGATAATAACGTTAGGTTTTGTTGTTGTTCAGGAATTAGTTTTAGTCTAATGTTTTATAACTCGTGTTTTATGAGGTTTTCTTAATGGTTTAACAATGTTGTGTTCGTAATTTTGATGAAAACCAACTAATTACGTTGTTTGCGTACCTATTCAATTCCCATTAAATAAGTTCATAATGTTTTTATCATATGCTATCATCAAATTATTTCTTTGTAGTACTGTAGGTAAATCTTGGACATCGTATTAATGAGTTAGGTAAATTTGTACGTAGTGCATTAATAAAACTGTGAATATTAGCCAAACGTGTTATTTTATCGAATTCCAACAGAAGGGCCTTTTCGTTAGCTTAATGTGTGGAGAAGTCAATTTCTATAATTTAATACAGGGTGTGCCAGCCCTGCAAATTTTTTGGATCACTAACCATTGCGAGTAGTCCGCCCCTGGCTTCAAGGCACGACTGTAAATCTGTTTACCTTACCAAAATAAACATACACGTACATTATAGCTTTGCCGTAAATTTGATAAAGATCAAATAACTAGTACAAAAAATAAAAATAAAAACCAAATTCAATATTAAAACTTTGAAGGCCTATAACTCGAAAACGAAGGCCTGCATAGAAAAAGTTTATACAGGGTGTTTTCAAATGACACTTACAACGTTTGCATGTAGATACCTCTCGTAAAATTGGACAAGATGATATAGAGATTAAGGGGTTCAACCCATTTACTTTTCGAAATACAGGGTGTTAAAGTTATGAAAAATATAATGTTTTAATTTGATAACTTTAAAATGGATGAATATATTGATCTGACATTTGGCAGGTTGTTTTTAAATGTAAAAGGGCATATTTTGATGGAAAAACATGTTTCAATTCTTGATCCGGTGGTGTACATTAGGAAGAATATGTCACCTTTCCCCTCCCATTTTTTACGCCACTGGCATTTGAAGCTATTTTTATTTGATTTAGTATTCCTCAATAGTTTTCACGTGAAAAACGCATAACCTTTACATATCAAAAAATTTGTAGTTTTCAAGATATTTAATGTTTTTATGAAGTCTGCAAGATCACTTTTTATTAGAAAAATAAAAAAAATAGTTTTCTTGAATGTTTTTTAATAACTACCAAACTACTAATGGTTAGAATATGTAACAGGAACTAATTTGTGAAACAGCAATGCATATAAAACATTGAGAGAAGATTGTTGAAAATACTTTTCCAATTTTGTTATTTTATTAACAAAAGAATTAATGACAATAAAAAATAAGATAATTACAAAGTTAAATAATAGCCCATTCAAACATAATTATTAACTAAGCAGTCAACAAATTACAAAAGATGTTCAAAATTTTGTTCATTTACATTTACACACAATCTTCAACGTTTTCTCATTTAAAATCGCATACCATGGAAATACTGGCGATTGCCGGAAATAATTTCTGTAGCTGCATGGATTTCTGCTATCAGTTCCTCCTCCGTTTCTACTATTGTATCGTAGACTAGGGACTTCATGCAACCCCACAGAAAGAAATCGATTGGATTTAAATCCGGTGACCATTTCATTATTAACATCCATAGCCTACTATACGGAGGAGGCACTGATAGCAAGAATCCATGCAGTTACAGAAATTATTTCCGGCAATCGCCAGTATTTCCAAGGTATGCGATTTTCAATGAGAAAACGTTGCAGATTATGTGTAAATGTAAATGGACAAAATTCTGAACATCTTTTGTGATTTGATGGCTGCTTAGTTGAAAATTATGTTTGAATGGGATATTATTTAACTTTGTAATTATCTTATTTTTCATTGTCATTAATTTTTAAGCTTGTTAACAAAATCACAAGTTTGGAAAAGTATTTTCCACAATCCTCTCTCAATGTTTTATATGAATTGCTGTTTCACAAATTAGTTTTTTAATTTTTTATTGAAAAGTTATCTTGCAGACTTCATAAAAACATTAAATATCTTGAAAACTACAATTTTTTTGATATGTAAAGGTTATGCGATTTTCACGTGAAAACTATTGAGGAATACAAAATCAAATAAAAATAGCTTCGAATGCCAGTGGCGTAAAAAATGGGAGGGGAAAGGTGACATATTCTTCCAAATGTACACCACTGGATCAAGAATTGAAACATGTTTTACCATCAAAATATGCCCTTCTACATTTAGAAACAATCTGCCAAATGTCAGATCAATATATTCATCCATTTTAAAGTGATCAAATTAAAACATAAAATTTTTCATAACTTTAACACCCTGTATTTCGTAAAGTAAATGAGTTGCACCCCTCCATCCCTATATCATCTTGTCCAATTTTACTAGAGGTATCTACATGCAAACGTAGTAAGTGTCATTTGAAAACACCCTGTATAAAGTACTAACATTATTTTGGCTCAGATTATACGCTCCTAACTTTTTCCCATTCGTCCCCGGACACCCTGTATATATATATACATATGTATATACATACATTTTGTGGGAAAAATTTAAGTTCAATTGTTAGTCACTTCCTTCCCAATGTTCTGAAGTATAGTTCATCCCGGGGAAATGTTAGCGCCAATATTTAAATTCCAATTCGTAGCCTAGTAATTTTTAAGAATTGATGGTCAGTTGATTTCTTAGTAGTAGGCAACACACCTTGCTAATTTATATATAATTAAAAGACAGATATAGTGGTCCGATATAGATAATTAGTGTTGTTAGAAAAACGTCAGTTGAAAATATAGTTCAGATAGTGAGTTAGAATAAAACGGTTGAATAAGCCATCTTCAAATAAAAATATCGTGATAAAATCAATATAAAACCTTTTTCAATCTTGAATAACAGTGCATTCAGGTCAACAATTGAGTAAACTATGAATTTGTCAATTTCCTTCATTTGCCCTATTTATCCGTACCTTCATCCCTAGTCTTATTTGGCAAAACTTGGATAGGACAGCCGGAATTGGGCTTTTTTTCATCCAGATAATTGGTAAGTGTTCTATTCCGAATTAAATTAGAATCCACAGTCCCCTATTAGTCTTTAGAATCATACCGTACACAGGGTTATTTATTAAAATGAAATTACTGCTTAGAAGTATACCCCACACTGTAGTTATCACTGTGTTTGTTATCCATTTTAGTTGAAAGTTTAGTCCAAGAAGACCTTTCTCTATATAATACAAGTATGAAAATAGCCGATATAAAAATATTCGCAGAAATGGGGTGCACTGAAGTTATGGAAAATTTCACACTTACCACATATCAAAAAATTTACTTGTTTAATTTCAACATTTGACAGGCAAGTGCTCCTGATCGAAGAAAATTGTCAAAGTTATACTTAGTGAGAATTGCAGATCCACAAATTCAGAGTCTAGAAAGCGATTTGAATTATAATAAACGTCATGCTGTTGACACAAGAATATTGTAAATTAATTGCTAGAGTAAATTAATCAGGAATTATAGTGTCAAAACAAATAATACGAGTACAAGAAGTACCGTTCAGGATGTCACATTTAAAAAATAAGCATATATTATATTTCCGTGTTTGATAACCCTAACAAAATTGTTCATGTTCCAATTCAATTTTGAAAATTTTATAGAAAATTATTTCCACATTTTGCATACTTCTATCAGTAATCAGAAAATCTGTTATTTCCCAGTTGAAAAATGCCAAGTATCTTGAAGATTCCACTTCACTGACTTCATGAAAAGAAATTAAGAACAGTATCACCAATTTTATTGGCAATTTTCCTGAATTAATTAGAAAATGGAACTCTCATTCATAATATGTCAGAAAAAAATACTTTGGTACATGTTGATGATATGAAAATTTAACATGTAAAAATACATACATTTCTTAGATATATTAATAAAGATGATGGAATTACAAATCTACCCACACTGCAAAAAGTCACTTCATTTCCAAACTATCTTGCATGAACCTAGTATATACTTTAGCAGTTGTTTAAAATCCTTATTCAAGATTAGTGTCTGTAAGTTGACGTATATTTAATTAATCATATTTTAACGAATGACTGATATTTCTGGAATAATATATCTCTTCTCATTTTCGAAAGATACCAGTCCGGCGCATTAGTTCATTAGTTCTAGATACATACATACATTAGCTAGCTCAATTACTTAATTTGAATCGCGTTCAAGACAATTATTGACCTCCGTACAGTAGTAGATCTTAGTTAAATATTAAAGTTATTTTTCCATTTAGTTATATTATAAACATGGTTTTTGCAAATAATACCTAGAAATTTTCAAACCACATTTATTAATGTTGATCACTTAATTCACCGTCGCGTTGTCTGTAATAATGTTGATCATATCTTTGTCATTCCAAGAACATAATTAAGAGCAAGCATTCATCTGCATAACTTGGAGGAGTCTGCAATAATAAAACTATTAATCAGGAAGTGACTGTCAAAGTCGACTTGAAATGCTCTGGGCTGATAATATAAGGCAAGTACATTTAAATTAATAAAAAAATGAGATTCGTGGGAAGAACTGGGAACTGCATATAAGTTTAAATACTTACAAGGAAAAGTGATAGAGAATTGTTTGAAAGACTTCAAGGTTCTCATATTCTGCTTATTTTGGATAACTTTAACAAGATATTTCTTTCAAACCGCTGTAATTGTCTGATTTGTCTATAATGAAGCAGCTTCTCCTGGTTGAACTGTCTCCATCAAAATATCCATTTACGGCAAACCTTCAGACAACGGTTAATTCTTTTTCCATTATTTAGAAATAAATGCATTTCCTGGAATTTCATTCTTCACGTTCATTTTCTTAATTTATGGAATCAATAACAACTAAACTCGATATGGTAAAAGTTCTCTATAAAGAGTAATAAAACTATTAAAATTATATGTCAGAACTAGAGAAGCTCAACTTTCGACGCGTTGACCTAAATTACTGTGGAGGTTATAATAAAGTATACCAAAAAAGTGACGTTAATACCTCAATAAGCCGGTTTTTACCAACGACAAAGAGTTTCAAAATATTTGAATCGAATACTCACATTTTACGATCCAGAAAATTGACAGCTTACCTGCAAATAAAAAAAAGGATTAGTTTTCCTACAATTTACGATGATGAATTCACAACAGAACTTCGTCATGTTTTTATTTTAAAACTTTTTTCAAATCTACATGTTTTCTATAAATATTTATTGTTAATTAATCAAGAATACATTCTTGTTTCAACTGTTGAGATGTGTTGCCCAAGGCTCAATGAAATATAGTAAACCTGTAAACATCTTCGGATGCACCATTATGTTCGACATTTATGCTCATACATTTCTATCTTTAGGTGAAAATCAATGCTGTAGAAAATAAAAACATTTTTCGTTACTATCGCCAATAGAAAATAAATACATGAAATGGTTCATAGAGTTGGCAATTTGTACTTTCTACTTTGAAATCATCAGATTTTCCAACCAAATAAAATTCCAATAGGTTATGGGCCCAGTTTACGTTAGCTTATAAATAGGGTATATAAACAGTTAAATGGTTCGTTTATAGGTTTGTTCCAACCTGCGTCAGAAACATTTTCTTACTGTCGGGATTCTGGGCACTAACTCAAATGTGTTCCAACCAGAGTTTCTGATAGTTAGTAACCGATTCGTTTTCTGTTCCAATTGATTTTCAATCCTGTATGTAAAGTATCAGAACAGTTTGCGGATTATTCTCTAGCAATTTGTTTGGGGCATTACTGTTACTATTTTTCTTGTTCCATCAAGTTTTTCAATAAATGGTTATTTAATTCATTAGCTTTATTTTTTTGAGTAGGTGTGCTGGAATATCTAAACAAAATAAAACAATAAATAAGATAAATAAAATCTTATAATAGTTTACAATACTTCTTCAACAATTTTTTCAAGCTCATTGCCCGTAATTCGTCTTCTTCTGGTATGGTACTGTTTTATGATTGTATTCTTAAAATCGCCACATATTGAAGACAGATAATTTTGGGTAAAGGCTCGTACGGGATCTTTCCCTGAATTGTGACCTGAGAAATATTCCTTTTGAGTTTAGTTGATTCTAATATATGAAACGGTCGACAACTAGTAAAGTAATGAATTGCATAATCCAAACCAAATAAAATTCCAATAAAAATAACCACTTTCCTGATTATATGTTGCAACGAATGTTGCATTACATTTACTTGGAGTTCGTGACGTCTTAAAGGCCCGACTAATCTCATTCTTCTCCTCCGTTTTTAACCGACGGTTAAAAACGTTGGAAGGAAGAACGCTGACTGATATGTCTATACACAACAGTTTTTTTCGCACCAGTTTATCACGATGGACCGTACGTGCTTGTTAGCAGAGGTAGCGGATTTGGCAGTAAAAAAAACGCGAAAAAAGAAAATCTCGAAGAAAATGGACTGAAGACTGGCTGCTTAAACGCAGTACACTGTCACATACAAATTTACTGGAGGAGCTAAGACTGGAGCCTGACGATTTGCACAATTACTTGAGGATGGACGAGGATACGTATCGGAAACTGTTAAAACTAGTAAAACCGTTAATTGAGAGACACATTACCCATTACGTGAATGCATCAGTCCTCACGAACGCCTGACAGCTACTCTGCGGTTGCTGGCCACTGGTCGCAGCTACAAGGATCTGAAACTTTCTATTATTATTTCACCGCAGGTACTAGGATGCATAATCCCGAAATCTGCCAAGCTTTATATACTGTGCTGTACTGTATAAGAGGTGCGGTTTATACATATCCTCCGACCAAGTACCAGATGTCAAAGATTCTCTCACCTTTTTCAATTCCTTTTGGAATCAATTTTTTGTTTTACTGATTTAACTATTCCATCAGCATCCACTTCGTTGTATTTCACCAGTAATGCTTCATACGCCCTGTTTTTCTTGATTTGGACATGGTATTCTGCCGATTCCACTTCCCACACGCAAGCAAAATGATCTATAAAGCTCGATAAACTCTAATAAGAAGTCTGTGTTACACTACCTAATATCCGACATTTTTACTATAACCAGTTGTAATAATAAACAACAAAAAAATGTTGAACGTCACTGCCACTGAAAAATGTTCGACCAGTCAAACTGTTGAGAACACACACCTCGTGTTTACTCGAACGGTTGGCACGATAACCGACAAAAATCAAGCCTCACTTGGAATTTTGGAACGACGTGCATAAACGACGTTCTTGCCCATACACCTCGTTTTTGTGACATTTTTACCCTGAAGTTTTTAACCGTCGGTTAAAAACAGCGGAGAAGAGCGAGGTGAGCGAGGCCTTTAAGTCGATTCACACCGTCCCATTTGGTCCTTCAGTCATAGACCGGTTTCAGCCTTCTTGGTCCTCGTCAGTATGACTCGTTCAGAGGGTCTAGTCTAAACAAAATAGTGCTCGTTCTTAATAGCTAACAATGGTACATAAGAACAAGTTGTATCTACTTTGTCTGCTGTTCAGATTAGAGACTCTAAACGAAGAAGCTTATATGTCATAACCAAATCAACGACTCTATCTACGTTACAGCTTTAATTTCTGAAAACGTGGATCAGGATCTATATTATAACTAGTTTAATATTTTTGGAGTGTGCTTATAATTCAATTTGATAATTTGTTATACAAATATAATTCGATAAATCTTGACATCAACCCGTATTGATTCCAATGATAAAGTTAATGTCCTTCTCATAAGATTGGCAATATTTTCGTAAAAAACTTTATCTCAAATTCCCTTGAGAAACACACGTCAGTTCAGTAGTCGTGGAAAGTTGCTGCCCCACGGCGCGCCGATAGAAAACCCATATGATGAGGGGGATAACATCAACAACTTCAAACTAACATGTGTAAACCAATATAACCGGAGCGTTTTTTAACGTGTCCGGATTGGCACTTATTACAACCCAACTTCAGTGAAACTAACTGCGAAAAAAGAAAGAAAACTTTTCTTTATTAAGGTCAACAATCGTTTATAACTTTTTGTCATATTCAGGATGGTCGTACAAGGAAACCGCTCGTAGTTGGAATTGTCGAGAGTCCAAGTACTAAAATTAAAATTCTGACAATGGTATCTCAGACATATTTCTGTGCACATCCATGAAATGTTTGGGAGTTCTCGAGAACAAATTTCTATTTACTTTTACTTGAAAAAAAAACATCCAACCTAAATTGCAGCAATTAATTTGAAGCTGGAACGACAAAACGATGGTGAACAATAATAAAAAGGACGTAGGAATACTGTCGTGGAATGAAACTGCTTGGAGCCCGTAATAGCGGTGACAGGGAAACTGAAGTGTGTTTGTTTTTTATTGTTTATAATTATACTAGCCGTTAAATAGGTCACCTCATTATTTTCATCTGTATGTTACGAAACTACATATCCCTATTACTTTTCCGCCCAACATATCTAATATGTGAAAAAGTATTGGTTTACCCCAAAAAAGTTGGAAGTTTGAAATTTTTTGTGAGTTATTTTTACGTTTTCCATCAACGACAACACGAAAAACCGGTTTTTAGAAAAAAAATCCTGTGTGTATGTCGTCGTCGTTGTTGTCGGCCACTTTTCCTTAGATGTCTTGGTAGCACGATACAGCCTCCGGAGTGCAATACATCACCAATTTTATGATTGAATATTGTTAAGGACATGTCACAGATGAATTCTATTGATTTTCAGCTCACCAGAGCCAGAACAACGGGTGCTATGGTACTTGAAGTACGACATTTTGTAATTTTTGAGATATTTCAGTTTGTTAGCACGATACAGCCTCCAGAGTTCAACAAGTCACAAATTTTATGATTGAATATTATTCAGGCCATTTCACTGATAAACCTTCATCAGAGCCAATACAACAGGTGCTACAGTACTTTAAGTACGATATTTTTGTCATTTTTGGAGATGTTTCAGTTTGTTAGCACGGTACAGCCTCCGGAGTATACACAAGTGACCAATTTTATGATTGGATATTATTAAGGATGTCTCAAAGATCAACTCTATTGATATTCAGCTCACTAAAGCCAGTACAACGGGTGCTATTGTACTTGAAGTTATGACCCTATTCTGTAAGTCCAACTACAGAATGCTAACTCAGGGGAGAGATGGAGTTCGAAATACTAGTTTTACTTTATCCAAGAAAAATATACAAATAACGAATATTTATAGATGATGTATTTTAATAGTAAGCTAGGGGCGCCATGACGAAAAATCGTCAGAGGAATGGGACAATAAAATAGGTCAAATGCGGATACGGTATAAATTTAATAACAGTTGCGAAATAAATAAATTGCGTAATAAATAATTTTCGGCATTTACGAATTAAAATTTAAATCTGACTAGATCACTTACTAATAAGTTTATAGATAAACTTTTGTATAACATAGATGGTACCATTAAAAATTGTACACAATGCAAAATGATTGCCGAAATAATAAAGAAATTTCCCAACCCACAGCTGTAGATTGTTCACAATTAAGATAATATAAAAAAATACAATTAGACTAACTATATATAAAAAAACAATAAGCATTAAGGTGTTAAGCGAATGAAACACTTTTCAACATCTTTAATTTAACGGTGGTCTACTCACGATTCTCCTAGGGGATGAAATTATTTAAACTCGAACCCTCTCGGGCTCCAGAATGCACGCCAATCGGGTTGCTTACGTTAACTCTGATAATGCACCCATGTAAGTGTTAATGTGTTATGCATTAGTGAGAGGGGGTGAAGCGCCCTATCCCAAAAGTTGGGCAATCAGTAGCGTTGTAGTCACAACATTTAACAGTGTACAGCAGGATCTCGGTTGGTCTGGTTTTCTTCGAACCACTTCGAACTATGATGGTGATAGCGCATAAAACAAGCAGTTGCCGACTAGTTTCTTTTTATGAGGCTTATTTGCACAATGTACATCTAACTTTGTTACAAAGTGCGTGGTAACGTCTGTACCAGATTTGCCTGTAAGACAAATTACGTCCTTTTATAACTATGCTAATTTTATTATAATAACTTATAGTTTACCTTAGATATTATTAGGCACTATCCATAAGAACACCGAACAGAAAAGATGGTTTCCGTTCTCTCTTATTGTTCAGTACAAAGTCTCCTCGTTCTACTGACTGATCTTTTTGGACTGATCTAGTCATGCGCACGGCGCGACCGTTAAAATTTAAATTATCAACTTCGATATTTATTGTTAAAAATAATAAATTAGCATGTCATATGTCTACTGTTACTCAGCGACATTTGTACTTAACTCACAAATAGCCAAAATTGCCATTTATGACTGAATCACTGGGAATAAGACCATTCAATTTCCGGAGTGATTTTGGTTGCCTATACGTAGGAACCATTCGCCGCAAATTAATTTGAGTTTATGAACGACATTGCCAATTTCATCAAATTCTGTATACCGGCTGTCACAGTGAACCGTTACAAAGTACCAAATTTTTGTCATTTTGGGAGCATTTTCAGTTTGTTAGCACGATACAGCCTCCAGGGAGTATACGATTGATCAATTTTATGATTGAATATTGTTAAAGGTGTCTCACAGATGTACCCTATTGATTTTAAGTTGACTAGAGCAAGTACAGCGGGTCCTATAAATCCAGATATACTGAATTTTTGGTTATTTTTGGAGAAATTTCGGTTTGTTAGCACGATACATCCCCCGAAGTGTATACAAGTAACAATTTTATCATAGAATATTGTTCAGGGCCGCAGATGCGGAAAAGTTAGTTTTAATCCTTAAAACCGTTTATTTTATTAGTAATTTTGCACAGCTAAGTGTGAATGGTGTTTTGGAACATGTTTATAACGAAAAATATTTATGATGTATCAATTGTTTGTGGTACTTGACGACGAGTTTATATAATATTATTCCAGACGAAACAATAGTAATGTTATTGAAATTCACTTATCAAAAAAGCACTTTTATTTTAAGAAACACAATGTAACAATTTTAAATTTAGAAGAAACGAAAATACTAAGCCTAACTTTTCAATACAAAATCAACTAAAGCCTTCTGAAAAAAGCCATAAGCCTAGTAAAAAACAAACAAGTCTATAATTTTTCTTTTTTGACTACAATCTTCCTATTAAAGGGCAACTTCCCTTTTTGTGACATTATTTCCCTTTTACCTACCACAAAAATCACATTATATTTTAAACCTAGAGCAACCTTCATGAAACAATCTAGAACACTGCACACACTTCACGCAATCTTCTTTTTGTAGTTTCATTGTAAGCCTCTCCACATCCCACAAATCCATCACGTAAACTTAAGCTGGTAACTAAAACCACGTTACTACCTCAAAAAACTTTGGTACTTACCAAAACAGACAAGGACGTTTTAATCCACAAATTTTAACAAAACCACGACATAATTAATAGCACGTCTTCACTGTAACTGAAGCCGACTCACAACAAACGATGGTGGCGCTAGAACGTCACAGTTCGGAAATAATTGACTGGTCCATCTCTCCCGGTGGTCCAACTCTCCCGGATTCACCCTAATTAATTAATCTTGATCATTGATATCCTCTTATTTAGTATATCGAGTTTAATATATGTAAAAGCATTAGTCCCAACGTTCACCCGACACTTCTATGATGATTTTCTGATAGTCCATATTGTTTTTATCTGAAGATCCTTTTTTTTATTGATTTACAAGCAGGTCGCAACTACCACTGGTGTAATTAGCGACATAAATAATAAATAGGGTTGGGTCAAAGTTTGTTATTATGTTGACGTCACTAAGATATTTTAAAAGATTCTGGGTATTACAATTTTTGCCTAGTACTTTTTCTAGATTGTTGTTAAAGTTATTGTCTCGTCTTGATTGTTGAAACTTTGGGCAATCGGTTATTAAATGTTTGACTGTGACCTGTGTCCTGCATAATTCGCATTTCGCGAATTCACTCTCAGAAATTTAGTAACTATGACTATAACTTAGTGCAGCCTATTCGTAGCCTAGTTAGTTCAACTTGAAGTGATCTTTCGCTGATTGACTGCGACCGAGGTTTCACTTCTGGTTTCAAATCGCATAATTTCGATTGGGATATTCGTCACTTGTTTTGCTACAAGTTTTGCCACAAGCTTTGCACTTTTGTCCCTGTTTTATGTTTTTGTACCGTTTTTGTACCGTCTGCACTTCACTCGCGTTTTCACTAATTACTGCTTGTCGTGCGTTGTGGTCGACTTTCTTTGAACATCAGTATGAGAAGGAACCCAAAGTATTTCCACAGTGCTATTCGAATGTTGCAGCTGTGATAATTTTACTTTAATTTATATGCTATTGAGTGTGTGGGATAAAGTTGATTAATTATCTGGATTGCGTTAAGATAGTCTGTTGTTATGAGGGGTCTTGGAATATTTTTTCTTTTAATGTTAGTAAGTGCTTGCAGAATGGCGTATAGTTCCAACGATTATAGATAGAAATGATTGCCTGGTTCCATTTAACGTGCGTTGTAAATTTTGCTGGGGTGTGGGGAATGGCTGTGTAATGTCACTATTGGTACCGAATATCTTGTTTACGTTAATTTGGCTATTTGGCTATTTAACAGTGATTTCTGATGCAATTTGTTAAATAATTTGTGGTTTAAAAAGTATAGTTTGAGTAAGAGATAACAGTTTATTCGTTTCGTGTTGTTAAAGGTGTGTAACAATTCTATTTAGGACAAGTAAGAACGTTTGTATACACAAAGGTACATAAAATGGTGACGATTCTGCAGGCAAATAGGCTTATTGTTTAATATAATTATAATAATGAATAATTCCAATGGTAATTTTTTTTAGTTCATTATGCTTGGAAGAGTATGTGCTGTTGCTATATGCAAAAACAAACACTTAGCTCTGAAAAAGCACGGCTTAAGCAAAGTGTTCCATAGATAATTTACACTAAAATAGGTACTATTAACATGATGCGATTGACAATGAACCGAATCGGATTCAAATACATGTATGTTATTCTTCGTGAGGAATTCCTATATATATATATATATATATATATATATATATATAGAAAGTAGTTATTTTGCCAATAACTAGTTAGAAACAAATATTAGTGGGGGATTTGGCAAATCCCCCACTAATATTTGTTTCTATATATATATATATATATATATATATATATATATATATATATATCACTAAAAATAAACATACACACAGTCGATAGTCTCATTTGACCTCACTGTACTTAAATTATTTATACAATTAAAAGGTGATATTATATTTGCAAACAGACGTGATTCCATTCTGATCTTTCCTATAATTTATTAGTGACCTTCGAGTTCACTGGCCGATGATAATATTTTCTAAAACTAATAGTGATTTAATGGTTCATCACATTGTGTTCAGGTCTTGACTCAACGACATGGAGAAAAAAAGGAAACGGAAAATCAATCACTGACGCACAGTAGGTAACAACTATTGAAAATACGTATAATTCGGTGTCACTGTTACAAACCAATTTTGATTGTTTACGTCATTTAACGACACCCCCACTTTTCCTATAAACAAAAATGTATCTAGAATTGTCTAAGTATTGTGTACACACTAGATATAAATTTGAGTGAATGAAAGGCAAGCGAGGGTGTATTTTATTAAAAATCCAGCTAAGCGCTTTCAGCCATTAGGCCATTCTCAAAGCTGTCGTCAAGAAAAAAGATACAACTGGTATCTTAAAAAACATCAAACCCGGTAACGGCTCCGTTACACTACGCCTGTCAAAAAAGTGTCATTTCTAATCCTAATAAAACAATCTACTATTTCCTTCACTTCGTTTTTTAATTATTATATTATAGTAATTACTTTCTAACTGTTGCCTTGCTACATTTAGTGCTTTGGTAATTTAACTACAGTAAATCCATTTCTTTTGCTCTTCATACTCGAAGTAGCTTTTCTTCTTTTACATAAAAAGTCACCTGTAATTTTAAATATAAGATATGTAACTAACTTCTTTTTCGCTGTTCATACTCGAAGAATCTCATGTTTTTACATAAAAAGTCACTTATAATTTCGTAACAAGCGTGATTCCTGGTTTAGAACGTATTATACTCATGAGCGTTCTGGTATACCACGGTACGTACCTAGGCGATACTGGTATACCACGGTACGTACCTAGGCGATACTGGTATACCACGGTACGTACCTAGGCGATACGCCATATATAATATATATATATATATATATATATATATATATATATATATATTTCTTGGTCATTATTGAATTTGTTTTTTATTACTGTTATACATTCTAACGATTAATTTTGAACAATTGTTCATGAACCGTTTGACTGTTTCAAAGTATTTGATTTTTTTATACTTCCACGGTTTTATTAATTGTGTAATTTAACTTTCTGGTATTTTTACTGTTCTATTGGTTATTTAAATTTGATATTTTTTTATCAATCAGTATTGTGATTATAAATAGTAATGTGGATTTTTGGCCTTCAGCTCCATCTATAATCTGAATCTGTAGCCTTCAGCTAAATTCAGGTGTATATAGTTTTTATTTGTAACTTTGTAATTTTAGAAACAAATCTTGAGAAAAGAGACACAAGGTCCAAATATTAAACAACAATCAGGGGATACTTGCTGACTTTTATTTTAAAACTTAGCTGTCAATGCACCCTTTTCAAGTGTGGGAATAGTGTCGTTAACCCACTGAGAAGTTGTGGGCTAACTTAAAAAGTCTTGGATGCTTGCCAAAACTTCTCTGGCGCCCTATTAGTGAAAACTTACTTACACTTTGAAGATTCCACCCCATCTTCGACTAGAAGCTAGTCGACTGGTACTAATTGTTCTGCGGGCCTATCCGACCGTATTTAACGGGCACTGAAGGGTTTCTATTAATTTTTGTGTTTTCTCGTTTTAAAGAATTTTGGCGCCCAATCCGAATAGGAATTACAAGAATGCGCGGGGAAACTATAATGGGTGACATTCGGAATACCAAGCACCACACAACAATACACAACACAACAATTTTAGGAATTATCACAGAAACCAAAACATTGGGGAATATTACAGGGAATATGACAACTACAATCGTCATATGTCATATAAACGTAAGAATATGTGGCAATAGGAATGAGAACGCCGAGATGGAACATAATATTGATGATATGTATTGACAAATAATACCGTTAAAGAAGTAAAACTATCAATTACGGATGGAAAATATTGACTCAAAGGAAAAAACAGAATTATTATAAGAAAAGATGGTTTAGACTTAGAAATTTTTAGAATGAAGAATCTGATAATACATGGAATAGAAGAAGGCAATGAAGAGGACGTGGTACAACTAGAAAAGAAAAATAAGTAATGAGGAGGGTCAATATCACAGTAGATGTTACAGCAGATATTAGGAAATGTAAATGAATAGGAAATAAAAACAGAAACAAAAACGGGCCAGTCCTAATAAATTAAAAGGAACAAGGATATATATTAATGAAGACTACCCTAAAGACCTACAGGTAATAATTAAAAAAGCTAATAAAGTATAGGAAACAGTTGAGAGAAAGAGGAGACAAAGCTAAGTTAATCTACAACACCTTACATATAAATGACAAAGTCTAAGGTCTAAAAGAGCTAGAAGATAGTAAAAATCAGTCAGAATTACCTAGAGGATGGAATAAAAGAACAACTATAAAAATAAAAAAAAGTAATCGGAAAACTTTTAAGCCAACCGTTTCTAATTAAGGATGAGCGTACGGATCAAAAACAGGTTGAAATTGAGTGATGCTTTAAATACCAAACTACACAACGTTGACTTAGGACGAACACTGAAGAAGCTTAATAAGCTATCGGTTGAAAACGAGGTGAAAAGAATTAAGATATATGAAATTGATCACATTTTCAAGAGATGTACTGTACAAGAATTTTTAAATGAAGGTAACAAAGTTTAATAAATATACAAACATGCATTTGTGAAGTACCTAGAATGGTCGAGCAAAAAGAACAAATTCAGATGATTTTAGAAATATATCACAATGATCCTATGTTTGGAGGTCATGTAGGAAACAACAGATTGCTGAAGAAAATAAGAGCGAATTTTAGATGGAAAAATATGTGAGAAATTATGTGAAAAACTGTCACGACTGTCAAATTAACAACGCGAAACCACGCCACAAAGAAAAATTTGTCATAACGGACACAGTCATAAAACCCTTTCATATTGTTTATATAGACACAAAAGGTTTATTTGTCGAGAGTAGAGGTAATCGCTACTATATAACGATGTTATGTGAACTCACAAAATATGCAGTCATGAAACCAGTCCAAGACAAAGACGCTCAGACAATTGCAAGAATATTTGACAATTTTATACCAACTTATGGTCTAATGAAAGAATTAAGAACAGATCAAGGAACAGAGTATAAAAATGAGATCATGAAGAAATTAACAGAGCTATTAAATATAACTTCTCTACCTCCTATTAGTACGAATCTATAGGAAACTGTAAAATGCTTCACAGAACATTTAACAGGTATATCAGAAATTTTATAAATGAAACAAGGGATGATTGCTGCGCATATGCTAGGATTTTTGCTTATTGTTACAGTACAACACTGAACACATTCGACGGTTACACACAATTTGAGTTAGTGTATGGGAATAAACCGAACATTTGAATATGGGAATAGAGTCACGGTGTGACTTCGAGTCGTATGATAACGAGCTCAGCTACAAACTTCAATACGCACACGAGCGCGCTAGGGAGTTTTTACTAAAACACAAAGTAACTAGGAAAAATACGAGTGAATAAGATTCATTTCCTACAAAATTTAATGTTGGAGACTTAGTGTTACTAAAACGAGAGCAAAAAACAAACTTTGATTCTCAATATTTAGGCACATTTCAAATTACAAAAATAGAAGGCGTCAATTGCGAAATCAAATCAAAATAAAAGTTAGATTGTTCATAAAAATAGACATTACAAATATAAAGAGTAAGCAATAATTGTGAAAGGTGATGGTCACGAACCCTAAAAAGTGTAACATCACTAGACATTGACGGACAATTAATGGTATGAACTTTTAAAAAGTGATAAAGACAGTGAGGTATCTTTCAAAAAATTCCATATGTAATTTTCCTCTCCCAAGAGAGCGTGATGTTATGATTATTAACCCTGAAGGTCAGAAATAGTTCTTACGAACAGATATGAACCCAAACCTTGGCAGTGTTGATACATTTCAAACAATGTTTAACTTTTGCATTGTAAACACAGGTATCTGATCTATTCTGTTTAGTGTAAACAAATCGATCATAATGTATATCGTTTGTACGATTGAACTTGACCGTGTATAGTAATTTATAGGTCATGTATTTAGTATAATTTACGTGTTGTGTGAATAAAACCCAGTGATATTTGATGATATTGTTTATTTCCACCCTCTGGCCCATATTGGAGGTAAGTCTGCATTTACATAAATTTATGGAAACGTATGGCCGTTATCGGTTCATCGATGTTAATTCATATTTCACTGACTGAACTTTTTTGATTTTGCGTCTAATTCAATTGAAAATGTGTACTTTCATAGAAATATATTTGACGTTTCAGCATTATTTTGGAATTTTGCAACAAAAAAATGGATCCAACACCATTGGATAGTCGTGGGAGCCTCATTATTGTCAATGTTAACTTAGTCTCTTCTTTTCATACTTACTCATTTTCTAATGAATCATCCTGTATTCACTGAATATTTCAGAGGATCGTAACTCATAAAGTTGGTCGTATATTTTACAAAATACAAAATGTATTTATACCTAATAACTGGGATTACTGCAAAACCTGGCGAGAATGGGCGTTATACAAACAGATCATGAATTTTTATCAAAACGTTCCAGTTTTCCTCTGGATAATTCATTCTTGTTATAAAAGCCCGTAATTCTCTATTATAAAGATAGTAATTATGATTGTGATATTTAAAATAGATAGGAACTGTAAAGCTGTTATATTCATATTCATAATTCTCTACCGATCGAAACGATCCCCAACAAATGATCAATTCTCACATTTTTAACAGTGAATGGGAAACAAAACAGAATTAATTGACGGTTACGTGAAAAAATTTTCGTTATCGAACAAAAAATTAAGTAAATATGCACCATTGTTTGGGATAAAAATAGGAATAGTGTAATCTATATTTCGATTCGCAGGGGTGAGTTTGCACGTTCAAATCGGTATTAAATTCCATATTTAATTATTTTGTAGTAGTTACTCTCAACTTCTATGTAACCTTCATAACTGAAGTATTTGAATAAACTAGCAGCAAATTGTACCCTACGCGTAAGGAGGTTTAGATCACATAATATCTGATTCTTATTGTCTAGAGTTTGTTCAATTTTTTACTTAAATACATGACATAAGACAATCTCGTCCCATATTTCTTCATTTATGGAAAGTTTTTTCTAACGGTAGAATCAGATTAATTATCTAATATTGTTTGACGTCAAATAATTTCATTTTGTTTGAAATAGTATACTGTCCTCCTCGGGGACTATCACCTTGTCGATGGTGAGAGGGCTCAGTAGTCTCAAAGTCCATGAAGCGATGCCGGTGGTAGCGTAGCTACTGGCAGGGCCACCCTTGCCGGTAAGGTTCCGAAGCGACAGAGATGAAGCTAAGATAGTCCAAAACAGGATAGCGTCTGACCCAGAGTGGGCGGCTATCATCAGCGTCTGACCCAGATTGGGCGGCTGCAAAACCCAACTCACCAAGACGCCCGGCCCGCGTGGTGTTTAAATGACCAAATTCTCTCATATGGAAACAAAACTTAGGAAAAGGCCCCTAATTACCAGCAGTTTGAGTAACCCGAACCAAGACAGCGGTTGGAATAGGGCTTCCTTGTTAGAAAACAATGAGGGTGTGAAGATATTTAGAGGACAAAACACACAGAAAAAGGAAATAACGAGGATACACGACAAAGCGAATAATATAATAGAAGATAGAACACAAATACTGAGAGAAGTTGAATTGTTTTAAACAGACCTATTTGATTCAAAAATACTAAACGAAGCAGTGAAGGGAGAGAGTGGGAACACAAACAATAAAATTATTAATGTTAATTCAGAGGAAATGCCAGAAATAGACATCGAAGAACTGGAAAAGGCTGTATTACAAATTAAAAATGGACGGGCGGCAGGAGAATATAGCATACTACCGGAAATTCTGAAGGAAAGCGATAGAAAAACTAAAGAACTAGTAAAACTATTTAATAGCTGCTTGACGCAAGAATGCATTCCTTGTGACTGGGGGAATGCAGTGGTTGATCTTATCTATAAGAAAGGAGATTCATCGGACCTCAAAAACTACAGACCAATCAGTCTGCTGTCTCAGGAGTACAAATTGTTTATCAGAATAATTACAAGCAGGTTAGACCAAAAACTTGAAATATACCAACCAAGAGAACAGGCTTGATTTAGAAGTCACTACAGCACTACCGAACACCTTCATACAGTAAAACAATTTATAGAGAAGGCATAAGAATATAATATATCTATATGGATGGCCTTCGTAGACTTCAGAAAGGCCTTCGACATTGTAAAAACCTGGGCAATAATAAAATCTGTGAGAAATGCCAGAGTGGATTAAAGATACATCAACCTAATAGAAAATATATACAGAACTTTTACAATGAGTATCAAGATTCACGCACAGACAAATAAAATAGGATCCAAAAGAGGCGTCAGACAGGGAGATGTAATTTCGCCAAAACTGTTTACTCTGGTTTTGGAGGATGCCTTCAAGAAAGTCAAATATAGTGATAAGGGAATAAACATCCATGGTGAATACCTTAGCTATTTAAGGTTTGCTGATGATGTCGTCATATTTGGAAGAGATAAACAAGAACTAACTAACATGTTGGAAGAACTACATGTAGAATCTGCTAAAATTGGACTACATATGAATAATGCAAAAACACAATTCATGACAAACGTTCCTGATGCAGACCAAACCATTACGTTTCATGGACAAACTATAAACAAAACACAATCATACATATTTCTTCGACGATCAGTGACACTAAGTAAACAAAATCACGAAATTGAGATCGTTAGGAGAGTCAGATTGGTAAATTAAAATACGTTTTCAACATGAAAATCCCCATGGCATTAAAAACAAAAATATACAACGAATACATTCTCCCAGTCACTACATACGGATCCGAGACCTGGGTCCTGACTAAAAGGATTATTAACAAACTAAGAATACATGAAAAACCCATAGAGAGAAGAATACTTGGAGTATCCCTGAGAGACCACAAAACAAACCAGTGGATACGAGAAAGGACAAAAGTAACCGACATCATACAGATAATCAGTTCCTTGAAGTGGCAATGGGCAGGACATGTTGCAAAACACAGAGAGAATTGGAGTGGACACACCACTAGATGGAGACCTTGTGGAGAACGAAGAAGTATTGGCAGACCACAACAGAGATGGTACGATGATCTGAAAAAATTCGCTGGGCTGAACTGGTACCAGAGAGCAGAAAATAGAAGTGTATGGTCAAACATGAAAGATGCCTATATCCAATGGATAGAGGATGGCTGAAAAAAGAATAAAAAGTATGCTGTCACATCGTTGTTGTGTTAATATTGATGTTCCATTGCTGACGAAAATTATCAAGAATTTTAAAAAACTTTTTGCATTTGCCCAAATTTTGAAGAATTTGCTTCCAATAAAAAGAAGACTTTTTCACTCTTTTGTTATTAGACGGCGACCGTTTGCAACATAAAAAAATGTGTATTCGTAGGAGTGTTATAGTTTGTTAACCATCTCTGAAAGACTTGTATAAGTGTTCTTTGGTGGTGCGGTCCCAGTGTAGTGTTTGTTTATTAAGGTTGATATGTATTTACCTACAAGAAAATACTACAAACCAAGACGTACGCTAGGTGACTCAGAGTTCAAAACGTTATTTAGATTTGAGGAGAATGGAGGTTGGTTGGCTAACCACTTTCTTGGCAGCCCTGTCACCTCTGCAGAAAATGGAAGTATTTCTGAGCGTATTGTACAACAGGCCGGCGAATGTATCCGATCTCCAAACAAATAATATTAAATCATGCTGACGAAAGAGAAGGGTTAACCAGATACCCAAAATCTATGGAGGTTGTTGACTGCACGCACATTCGTATTGTAATGGTAGCCAAATTTGGAGACGGATATGTAAATCAAAAAGGTTTTAGCAGTATTAATCTGTGTCAACCATTTCAAAACTATTAAGACTGGAAAAATAAATTAGAAGGATGAACTACATCTCAATTCACTTGCGAACAGAAAGTTTAGGCAAATGACACTGTTATCGCAGAACAAACACGCATTGATTGCACACCTCAAGATTCAACTGGCTCTGGATATTTTACTTTATTTATCCGAAGCATTCCCTTGCAAGGAAAAGGTGTAGAGATTACGGATACGAATTGTAGTAAAACATTTTATTTCTACCTTTTATTTCGAAGTAAATACTTCATTTTTATGAATACTGCGAAATAATGTGGACATGTAATGTGGGATTGTGTGGTTTATTTATCGCGAATATTAATCTCGTCTCCAGTGTTCTCTCAATTTTTGCTTCATCGTGATTTCAAGTCATTAAGCAGTTTCATCTGTTTTGTTGGTTTCTGTTTGAGTACAGCTTCATTATCCCAAATGTTTACGTGTGATGTGCGATAAACCTTAACTTACTAATTACGGTATCTTGGCATTACATTTAATGATAGATGTAGTAGTTCTTTGTGTTCTCCAATATTAACGTTGTTTGTGCTCAGTAAACAATGGTTGTACGGTGTTCGACAACGGATATCCAGTACATTGTTGCTGCTCCAGCTATTAGGAGCACATTGCATTAGTATAAAATGATTTCGATACGCAAGTTATTGTGAACCGACGTTGATGGGTGGTGAGAATTTTGTGACATAAACTATGAAAATATATTGCATAAACATGTGTTGGGAATGCACGGTCTCACTCCAGTTAACAGAGATAATATATATTACTTATTCACCACGATGTTCTCACATAATATGAACAAAAATTCAATCTATGACATCTAATGACATTATTAGGTCCTTTTTATGCTTGAAACTCAGATAGACTTGAATCTATCTATCATCAATTAACAGTGAAACAGCAGAAGTTGGGATTGATATACTCGTATTATAGATTAAAACTAACTTTTCTGCACTCTGGAGGTTGTATCATGCTAACATACAGAAATTTTTCCAAAAATGAGCAAACATATAGTACTCATATTCGAATTTATAGGACCCGTTGTACTGGTACTGGTGGACTGAAAAGCAATAGGGTTCATTTGTGAGAGGCCCTAGCAATATTCAATCATAAAATTAGTCAATTCTTTACAGTCCGAAGGCTATGCCGTACTAACAAAGCAAAATTTCCTCAAAAATTACCAGAAATGTCGTGTATCTGGATTTTTATGACCCGCTGTACTGGCTAGAGTGAGCTGAAAATCAATAGGGTTCATTTGTGAGTGTCCCTGAACAATATTCAATCATAAAATTGGTCACTTATATACACTCCGGACGATCTATCCTACTAACAAACCGAAATTTCTCCAAAAAATGACCAAGATGTTGTACTTCATGCACCGTACATATAAAAGCCTAGTAGCGACACTCTGTGCAGAAGCCGATATGCGAACCCGCTTTACCCCGCCTATAGGGAAGCAGGTTTCTAGCAGGTGACGTCGGCTTGCTTAGTATACATGGGTTCGCGTTAGAGCATACGACACGAAGCTTTGCAGTATACAGTATATATTTCCATAGAAGTAGCACAACAGTAGTCCCTCGTAAATCCGCCGGCCAGTGAACAACTTCTTATAACGTTGTCGGCGAAATTATTCACAAAGACTTCAAAGGGACGAGTCTAGAGTGTCGCTACTATGCTTTTAGATGTACGGTGCTTCAGGTACAGTAGCACCCATTGTACTGGATCTGGTGCGCTGTAAATCAATAGGGTCCATATGTGAGATGCCCTGAGCAATATTCAATCATAAAATTGGTCACTTGTATACACCCGGAGGGTGTATCGTGCTAACAAGAAAAGGTGGCCGAGGATAATGACGACGACGACGACAACGACGGACAATTGTTCCGATAAATCAACCGTCCGATGATATTGATTTATCGAAACAATTGTCAATTTTTTAGAATCTTCAATAACTTTTATTATATTATGGAATCAACTAAAGACCGTGAGTTTCATTTAAAAACACTAATATGAGTGTAAATCGAATCATAAACAATGTTCCGGTCCGATTTGAGAGGTCGCATAAGTTAAGTTTTGTTGTACACCATTTTTACTAACTTTTCACCAAGTATCAGCCGTTTTGGGTCTGATTTTCCTGGACTAAAGTATTAGTTTCGTCTGATATCTGTTAAAAGACGGTGGCAGATTTTTCTGTTTCACTTCCTTGCCTCATATAATTGTCTCATACAAATTAAATAATTCCACTTTCATTGATATATGAAGTTACACAGAATATCATTAAGCATAACACTATTTTTCATCGTGAAGAGGCAAATACCATCACAGTAGAATCCATTAGTGCGAATTATATTGAGCAATTTTATTTCTTTCATGGTATACAAAAGTGCTTTGGAACTGTTATCAGCAATCCTGGGTCGTTTCAGACCTGATTGATAGTGGTGATATTAAGTTAAGGGTCTCGATTCAAGTTCGTTCAGTAAATAAATGTTTGTTCTTAACGAGTACATGGCTTCAACGAGGAAAATTATCACAATAATCAGTTGAACTTGAAGAATGTATAACTTCCATGTGATAAATATGGGGCTTTCAATTCAAGTTCAAGTCAGGGAAAATCGCGTTTCTACGCTATTTTCAGATACCTACCTTGTCGACATTTTACTAAAATATGGTCAGGAAATGTGTCCTGCATATCTGTATCGTTTTAGTCATATGCAAGTTACATGACCCTAATGATTCTAAAAATATTGTATATTATTCTTTAAAACGAACATATCAGTGATTGCAATAATATGTGATATTAGGAATTCGTTATATTCTTTTAAAACATAATGAAAAGTTGAGAAGCGTTGGTTATAAATGTGCGATAATTTTGGATAAAAATACAGGAAAATAAATAAAATCTACAAAGTACGCGATTTATCGAATACATTTTAATTGTGTACACAGTGTTTCACCAAAGCAAGTAGCTTGGCTTGAAAACCAAGCTTTTATAGAAGAAAAAGCTTGGCCTGGTTTTTGTAAGTCCAGGCTTGGCCTGGTTACCAAGCTTTTTCAATCTTCTTCAACCTTTCAAACTTCTTCACCCTCCTGGGCGATCACGTGTTACGTCTACTAACCGTTCTCTTCTCCGCCCTTCGTTTTAACGTTCAATTCTCAGTCACAGTCACAGCTCACAGCTAACCTGTTGAAACAAGTTACAAAAAATATAAGTGACAACAACACCCTATCAGATATCGTCGTTATCGAGGAACCCTTTGAAGACAGCGGATCCGAATATGTGGCAGAAGAAGGGGAAGAAAAATCACGAAAAACAATTAAAATCATAAAGGTCTCTAGTTTTTTTTAAATTAGTCCAGGGCAGATAAAAACAGACAGAACAGCAGTATGCACTTTGTGTACAAGAAAATCAACTATACTCAAAATGAAAAATGGGGCAACTGCGTCTTTAAAAAGACATTTACAAAGTAAACATAAGGATTCTTACGAGAAAGCCCTACCGCAGGAGAAAATTAATGAAAATCCAAATAGTTCTAGCTATGTTTTAAACTGGCTGCAGAGCCGGACAACTCCAAGTGAATATTCGGTAAGTTTTTCATCTTATCTCATTCTCGAATTTACAAATTAATATGACTCTCCGGTAATTTAAAAAGTGGTGTAAATTTATTTTTAAATAGCGAAATAATAGTATCATCGTGCCGAAAAAAATTTTTTTTAATTTGGTGGGTAGGAATGGCCGGACTTATATTATTTGTTTTTTTTTTTCAACTAATTATTAGGATCAAGAGTAAATGGTCGAATAAAATGGTTTAATAAAATTATATGGATCGTTTGGGGAAAAAAGGGAAATATTTAATATACTAGGTTTAAGGGGGGAAGAGTGCTTCGTTAAAGAAACTGGCTGGCATCTGATCTACAAGTTTTTCTAATTGCCCAAACTTTTTTCAAAAGACGATTGCCAACCCTCGTGAGTATTTGTTACTGGCGTAGGTTTTATGTGCCAGTGATTACTCTTCCGGGAGCATCAACAAATATTGTCTTTGTTCTGTAGTGACTCCGTATCTAGCTTTCTCGGTACCTCCGTATGCGCCCATAAATTCCTCGAAGGCTGGGTCAGACTCTTGTTGTATATGGCTCACTCCTTCCTCTTTGTTCCTTCCTCGGTTTTCCATTGGGGATCTTGCTTATACGATAGATGATGTCGTTGATCCTCTTCTTTATTAAGTGCGGACCTTCCCATGATTTCCGTAATTTTGGAGAAAATCCTTTTCTCCTTGTCGTATTGTGTAACCATACTTTGTCCCCTTCAATGAAACTGCCTTCTATGGCCTGCGTGTCGTACCGTTTTTTCATTCTGTTGCTGGTAACTTGAAGATTTGTTCAAACCAATTCGTGCACATCGTTCATCCTTCTTCTTAATTGGATCACGTAATCTTCTCCTACTAGATCTTCGCCAGACCGTCAGCCAAACACCAAGTCACAAGAAAGCCTAATTTCACGTCCAAACAGGATATTCGCAGGTGTTTCATCCGTGGAATCGTCTATGGCAGATCGATAAGCCAACGCAAATAGGGAATGATACTGGTCCCAATCTCTTTGGTGGCTGGAAACTACTTTGGACAGGTATTTTCCAATGGCCCTGTTCATTCTTTCGACCATTCCATCTGACTGTGGATTGAACGCTGTTGTCCTGGTCCTCTTCGTTCCCAACTTGTCACAAATTTCCTGGAATACCTGGCTCTCGAAATTTCTTCCTTGATCGCTGTGGACTTCCAAGGGCACTCCATATCAGCTAATAAATTCTTTCACAAATACATCCGAGACAGTTGTGGCCTCTTGATTCGGGATCGCGTAAGTTTCCACCCACTTTGTGAAATAATTCATTACAACCATGATGTATTTTCCACCATTTTCTCTCGTCGGAAATGGTCCAGTGATGTCTAAAGCAATCCTTTCGAAAGGGCTTCCAACATTATATTGTTTCATGGGTGCCTTTCTCTTGCGATATGGTCCATTACTCGTAGCACAAGTCGTACATTTCTTACACCAGTCCTGCACATCGTAGGAGCTATGCATCCAATAAATATTTTCACGGACTCGCTGAAGGGTTTTCTTCACTCCCAGATTATCTCCTGATGAACTGTCGTGTAACTTTCTCAGTACCTCGGCTTCTCTCGTTCTTGAGATAATTATCTGTCTTCTCATCTCGGAACCATCATCGTTTTCAAGGACTCTTTGCAACAGGAGTTCTTCCAGGGAGTCCCACTGAACCCAAGTCTCTCGAGGCGTGCCCGCAAAAATCATAAGTCGGTTAGTCCCCAGTTGAACTCTCGATGGTGTACTCATCTTAAATCATGAGCTTATGCTCTCTTGTGTTGTAACAAAGTAGTGCATTTTAAATGTTTGGTTATTGTCCTTACAAAATGGGGCCTAAAGTCTTACTTCCTATTCTTTATTTAAGCTATTAGTAACGTTTTCTCTATAATTTGGATACTTCAGTTAACCGGTACCCTTACATGGTTGCCAGACGCTAGTGGCTGTTTACTGGTTCAACTATTTAACGATTTATACCTTTTTTCTATCTACTCCGGACGAATTGTCGGATAGTTCTACTTTAGTAATGTACACCGATTTACTTTTATAATCTCACGTGTGTTTTGTTGTAGACAATAAAGACCTTATTGTTTTTGTTAAATTCGATCTCAACTTTATACTCCTGCCTTGTATTACTCCTCCAGTGTTAAATTTTGCAATTGGCTATCCCTCTGGCAATTTTATTGGCAAGGATAACGAGGTCCGATACCGGTGGTCCTTCGTTTGCATCGAAGATTCCGCTAAAAACTGTGGAGGTGAGGATCATAATCAGCGGCCCAGCATTGATTCTCCTTCTCTATATTATATTCTACCCAATATGCCTTGAATGTCGGTGAAAATCTTAACACTTCTTGCCAGGTAGGTCGCCGATACTCTTCCTTCCATTGCCGAACCTTCGTTAAGTGAGTATCATTCCGCAATAGAAGGGTGAGAATCGGCGACCTACCTGACAAGAAGTGTCAAGATTTTTAAGTTAGTGAACAATTAAGTGAATAAATAAATTAAGTGAGTAGAGATACCCTGAGTATAAATGTATTCCACCCGTCGTAATAAAAACTTTTAAATAAATAAAAAAACAATAAAAAAATTACAATTCTTAAAGTAGTGAAACTCATTTAAAGAAAATAAGACAATCATTTATTTCTGGCTTTAAGTCTCATTCCGTTTAAGTTGATTACTGTCAAACAATTCCTTTGCCGTTAACAAAAAACATATTGTGCATACTGAAAAGCATTAGGAAGATCTTAAGCATGAGTAATGAATAATATTTATCTTCCCTGTGGGACCCCATTAGTTATAAGAGTCGTCTGACTTTGTACATTACTAAGACCCACATACTCGTTTTTGCTAACATCGTGGTATAGTTTTCCCAGTAGATATATAATATTAATACACTCAAAGGAATTCTTGAGATCGAATGAGGAAACTAGACAAGTTTTGGTAAAAGCGATGAAATCATTATTTTGAGCGAAAAACACTTGCAAAGTTGAAGAAGTTCTATTAACCATGGAAATTCCATTTATACTTTATAAAAGTTCATGGAATGCAATGTGAAGGTGGTATGGTAATTTGATAAGAATGAAAATTGAGTTGGATTAATGGGTGGACATAGGTCGTTATCAGGTAACATCCGGTGATTTAATACAATTTGCACATTAAAAAAATTATCTATTCTCTATAAAAAAATCAAAATGTACTATAAGATAATAAATAATGCCTTATATTTATTATAAAATCGCAAACTAGAATATACAGTTTGTGCACTATATTCTGTTCGGTATGTTCATGAAATGTGCACTAAAAATATATATAAATGCTCGATAGTTTACGTTCAGTATTCAATAAAATTTTGCAATTTACAGTAATATGAATGCTCCATAAGTCGTAATCTCTATTAAACGTGGCAGTGCTGTAATTATTCGGAACTAATTACACAAGTATATCAAAATTACCGATAATTTTCCATGAAGGCATGTTGTCTAAAAACTGCATGAGTTTATTTTCATACTTTGGCGAAAGAGCTCGACTCCGAAGGAGGAAGGCTCTTTTGACAAAATATGAAAATAACCGAATTTACTGACAACATGCTTGAATCGAAAATTATCAAAGGTGATACCACGAGTGCTTCAAATGTTATCGATAATTTTTCCAATTCCACGAATACTTGTTTATTTGGCAAAAATATGAAAACAAACCGATTGGTAATATCACTCGTCCTAACGGACTCGTGATTTTATCTAAATTCGGTTTGTTTGAATGTTTTTGCCTCAAATAAACAAGTTTGAGTGATGAAAATAAAAAATTATGTGATAAAATTTGAAGAACGAGTTGTATTTGGAAAGATTATTCTGCTTTATTTTTTCATTTTATTCATTGAATTCAGAGAATACATAAGCTAACAGGAAATATAATCATCTTTTTGAAAAAGAGAAAAAATTAAATATTTGAAAAATTACAGTTATTAAAAACACAGTTTTTGTAAATAGTTTGGCCAGCACGAACAGCTGTCTCTTCCAACTCATGTGTGGATATAATATTGGTTGATGTTACCGCAGTTGTTGATGTATTGGTTAGTGTTGCCGCAGTTGTTGATGTATTGGCAATAAATACCGATTTGTTCGTTCTAACTTTATCCATGATATTTTTGTGTTAGGGATCAATATGTAAATATGGCTTCAACGATGCTGCTGTGGCGTGACCTATTATTTTGATGGCTTCTTGTTCCTGTATACCTTTCTTCATTAGATGAGTAACTAAAGTTGATCGGCCTGAGTGATTAGTTATTCTTCTTTTCTTAGTGTCAAGTCCACATTTTTCAGCTGATTTCTTTTACCATTTGCCCATTTCATTCTTACCCACTGGTACATTTTAATACCAAGTAGCAATTGCATTTTCTCAATAAGAATTTGGAGTAAGAAAAAATCGATCAGTGGCGTTATTTTTACCGCGTTTATCCATAAGCTTATTATACAATCTTATGGGGCACCGTTCAGGATTCTCTGAGCTAGGTGTCAACCATTTTGTGTCGGTGCATTTTTTATTCCCACCCTGGCAAGTTTTACTAAATATAGGATTATATTCTAATCATCTTGTTTTTTCACCTGAATTATTTAATTCCTCTCTGATATAATGGGTAAGGCAATTAACACCTTCGCCTCCGCGCCATGCTAATTCATAGGAAATAATATGAAAGAACTTCATTTGGAGACCTGAAGGCGTATTTTCGGCACACGATCCGATCACACTCATATATTCTTCTTCTTCAAGTGCTGTTGCACTTTTCTTCCTTTTTTCTATACATCTTTGCAATTATTTTCTTTTGACATTTCTCACATCTCTCGCTCTTTTAAATTCCTAATCTTGAAACGGATTGAAGCTTATATTGAATTCTAGGCAGTATTTTTCCTGTATCAACTTTGCTGTTACATTCCATATGGTTTTCAAAGTATATTCTTTGTAATCCTCGCCGTTACATTTTTAAATATTTGCTGCCCAGTCTTCTAGAATTTTTGCAATTTCTTGAATACTTGTATTTTTTTGTAGTTGGTAGTTTTTGATTCTGCAAAATGCTTCAAACTGATTCCATATACATTTTTTGGATTTTATTGGGTTTTGTATGTGTGAAATTTTGTATTATATGTTCAATTTTGTTTTGGGTGATGGCACTGAATCGGTTTGTGCTCATTTTTCAATAAACTTCGAAGCACTTTTGGTTGTCAATAATGACAAATTCAAAGTAAAATTCAATGTAAACATGGTATTATCGATGAGGAAGCAGTTTTATCAACAGTGAAAACACAAGAGCTTCTTTTTTATCGGATAAATTTCTCTTCGCAACGAAACAGTTTTCCCAATCACTAATTTTACGAGAAAAACTGACATGATAATCTAATGTCAGTTTTTCCAGCAAATTAAGTGATTGGCAAAATTTTGAGTTAAAGAGAAATTCATCTGATAAAAGAAAAGCTCGAGTGTTTTTTGGAAAGATAAATTAACGACAGAATATATGGATGAACAACAACAATATTTATCTTTATTAATCCAATAAACTACAGAATATATGGATGAAAAACAACAATTATTATTTTTATTAATACAACAAGGTTAAATAATTACCACACCGATTCAAAATAAAAGCACTATATGTTTAAAATTCAAAAATCTGACAGACTAATTGACAATTTTTGCAGTTTTACCAACACTCAATTGCTGTAAAATTATAAGTAACCAAACTTGCGACTCATTGTCATTGTGTAAAAGTGACGTCCGCTTACTAGATATTGAGGAAGACAAGTTTTTATCCGATAAAAAAGGATGCACCTTTTTTATCGATGTCATAGTGACAATAACATTTCCAGGTATATGACATTTTAACATTGGAGCTAATTTATCAGTATAATACCGATTGATTGGCTAGAATAATGTATTGTTATTGGTTGAAATCACCAAAATGTCAGATTTTGACAAGTGAAAAAAATAATCAGGTTTATTTTGATGCACTAGTGCAATTTGGTAGAATATTTTCGGAGTTATATAATATGTATGCATGTCAAGATGACAAATGCACATTTTAACAATCATTTCTATAGATACAGACCTATTGAGAAATTTATCAACCTACTGGACAATTACCGCTGAATATGTCCCGCTTCATATGGAATATATGGACCTATAGGGAAATTTTCGATACCTACTGGGCAATTATCGCTGTAATTATTCGAAAATGTCTTGCTTCATATAGGGTTTTCAATTTAGGATGGAAATATTCGATCATAAATGTTTACCGACCAACAGTAGATAACCTCAGAAAACAAAGCGGGAAAGCTGCATTTGTTTATAATCTGCTGTGCGGAAATAAGTGTGTTGTGTTTATTATTAACGCAAACTGTTTGTAAAACCAACAATATGAGTGGCAGTAATGAAATAGGCAAGAATAACAGGGTCTCTTGAGTTTGGGTTCATGGCCACTCAGGAAGCAAAGAAAATTAAGAAGCCAATACACTCGCTAGGAAAAGAGAGCGGACGTTCTTTATTGGGCTGTGGCCTTTCTGTGGTGTATGAAAATCCACATATAAGAAAGAGTTTCGGTAGAAGGAGGAAACCGAAGAAGAAGCACTCTGGCTGGATCACTCCAAACATTCCTATGGACCTTTGACACCGCTAGATCCACAAAGTATTTGGATCTCAGTTAAAATAAGCTACATCTCCTCACGGGCTTCCTTACAGGGCACTGTCGCCTCAGGAAGTACCTAATCAGAATAGTAGGTCACAAACAGATAATTGCAAATTTTGTAGATGGAGGAAGAAACTCCGGATCACCTGGTTCTAGAATGCCTTGCCATTGCAAGCCAACGCAAAAAATGCTTTGGACAAGAAAATTGAAGTAGCGAGGATCTTACCTTCTTGACAAAAACGGGGACATCATGGAAACATTTGTGAAGGAGATTGAGAAGAAGAAATCAAGATCAGACTATGAATAGATAAAGAGGAAAACCAAAATAATGAGATTTGGAGAAATGGAGCAAAATGAAGAAATAAGAAAAGGAAATCAAAAATTCGAGAAAGTATATAAATTTAAATACCTGGGCGTAATGATAATCAATAAAGGAAAAACGGAAATCGAAGAAAAAAAATGAACGGTTTTAAAGATTAAAACTAACTTCTCCGCATCCATGGCCCTGAACAATATTCTATCATAAGATTGGTACTTGTATACACTTCGGGGGATGTATCGTGCTAACAAACCGAAATTTCTCCAAAAATCACCAAAAATTTAGTATATCTGGATTTATAGGACCCGCTGTACTCGCTCTAGTCAACTGAAAATCAATAGGGTACATCTGTGAGACACCTTAAACAATATTCAATCATAAAATTGATCAATCGTATACTCTCTGGAGGCTGTATCGTGCTAAGAAACTGAAAATTCTCCTAAAATGACAAAAATTTGGTACTCCAAGTACCATAGCACCCGTTGTACTGGCTTTAGTGAGCTGAATATCAATAGAGTTCATCTTTGAGACGCTTTGAATAATATCCAATCATAATTGGTCACTTGTATATACTCCGGAGGCTGTATCGTGCTAACAAACTGAAACTTCTCCAAAAATGACAAAAATATCGTACTTAAAGTACTGTAGCACCTGTTGTATTGGCTCTGGTAAGCTCAAAATTAATATAGTTTATCAGTGATATATCCTGGATAATATTCAATCATAAAATTGGTGACTTGTTGAACTCCGGAGGCTGTATCGTGCTGACAAACTGAAATTTCTCAAAAAATTACAAAATGTCGTACTTCAAGTACCATAGCACCCGTTGCACTGGCTCTGGTGAGCTGAAACTCAATAGGGTTCATCTGTGACATGTCCTTATCAATATTTAATCATAAAACTGGTGACTTACTGCACTCCGGAGGTTGTATCGTGCTAACAAGACATGTAAGAAAAAGTGGCCGACGACAACGACGACGGCGACGACATACACACAGGATTTTTTTTCTAAAAACCGTTTTTTCGTGTTGTTGTTGATGGAAAACGTGAAAATAACTCAAAATTTTTTTTCAAAATTCCAACTTTTTTTGGGGTAAACCAATACTTTTCTCGCATATAGATAGATTGGGCGGAAAAGTAATAATGCTCACAAACCGAGCGTACCAAGCACATAAAAAACTATTCAAAAACAAAATATTTACTAAACAAGCAAATATGAACATTGTAACCTTACCTTGCCGTTGTTACTACAAGAAGTGAGGTTACATTGCCAAAGGTTCGCTTTTTGCTGGAGTGCTTGAGGCCGTGAGTTAATGAGGATTGTTTGAAAGCTGGTCCTGTATTATTTTCTTAAGGCGCCATTTGATTAGTAGGGCATTCAATAAAATCTTACTGATTAATCAAGAAACCAATAGTGAATAAATTAGCTATTACACCTTTTCAAATGTTATTTATATTGTTTTGCCCTTACGTTTGTGAATAAAATAAAATACATTTTATTGCCCATGAAACAGTTTAATAAAATTTATTGGTACCTTTAATAGATTGTGTAATAACCTGTCTCAATAGAAAATATAAGGTAACCGACTCTAATTATGAACTGATAATCAGTTATCAATGGTTGGTTAATGTAAAACATTTAACAGTTTCTAATGTTATCAACTATCTGAGATCATCATGTACATTATACTAAATCTTTAGTAACTTGTGAATGGTATACCAGTTACAGCCTCACAAACTGTAATAATTAACAAGATGTCACCAAATAGATCTTATGTAGTGAGATTAAGCTTAAATATAATTTCAGGGCGATATACAATGATAAAGTTAATATTTCAACTTTATAAAGTTGAAAGAATGTAATAATAGAATTGTGAATTGATAGACGTCCATATAAGAATGTGAAGGTACTAAATATTGAAATATAAAAATTATTGTGTCGTTAAACGTTAAAACATGAAATTATAAAATGAATATATTGCTTAAAGTTCAGATGAAAACGAATGAAACTTCAAATTTTACTTGCGGTTAGTGTCCAAACTATTAAACGTCAATCGGCTCAATTGACAAGCCACATCTGACTTGTGGAACAAGATTCAGCCATCCCGTTAAGAATCGTTGTCCATAATGGAATCATCCCGCAATTGTCACCAACAAACATGAGTCCAGCATCGTCCCATGAAGTGAAAACGCCATCACGAGCTCTTGTCGCTATGTAACGCTAACGCCATCCGAGATTCGACACGTCTCTACTACCATGAACGGAGTACTATAGTCTATCAGCTATCTCTACGAAAATATACCCCATACAGGAAATTTGATGCTTCTTAAAATCATGACATGATCATCCTATCTATCATCGATTACCATCACCCATAGAAAACTGTCTAAACCATATCCATTTGGCAAAAAGTATGTGTAAAAAAATGTATGTAAAAAACTATGCTGTACAGAAAAACCCAAGGACTTTTCACCACGATAGTCCCGAAAATGGATGGTATAAACCATGTGCCACTGGCCATTTTCTATACTTCTGACTTGTCATACTCGACACTCGACCTCACAACTCGAAAAGTATCAAGTGATTCCTACTTATCTTCCCGTTACTTTTGACATCTGCGATCAGTGTTACCACTGACAATCAAATAAAATCCCCACATAAAATGATAAAATCCTCGTGGAATGGTTGAATCACATGAAAAATATTATTAAAAATATTACTCTAGGCACCCATTTAATTATTGAAATCCCATTATTCCATTCCTTAAATAATTTTAAAACCCGTAGTTAATTCCTTTATGCAACCAACTATGCAACTATCAACCGAATTATCCCACCTCCGGGAGTTATATGTATTTTTATCATGCTACAACATATACAAAACAATAATACGGCCCATAACAATATATAGAGCTGAAACGATCACTATGACGAAAATAGAAGAAGATAAATTCAGGATAAACGAACGAAAGATAATAAGAACAATTATGGGTCCAGTAAAGATCGAAGGACGGGTATATACAAGGAGAACGAATAAAGAAATATCAGAATAACTTAATGGGGAAGACACAGTGAAGAAAATTATAGTTCGAAGAATCAAGTGGGTGGGGAGTGTAGGGAGGCAAGTACCACAATTAGTAACACAGGCGATGTTACAATGGCAACCAAGATCCAGATCGGAATGGTTAGAAGAAGTGGAAGAGGACTTACATAAGGCAGGAGTTACAATATGGGAGGATAAAACAAGAGACCGGAAGAAAGGGAAGAAAATTAGTGAACCAATACAATGACAAGAGCAAGGACTGATCCACCCCATTCAATGGATTTAGAAAACAGAAGCGGTGCAACCTCAGTTGAGGTGTTAATCATTTTAGATTTACGCGACGATTTCAGGCACCAGGAGGCATATAAATCAGAAGAAAACAAACGCTGTTTTTCATATCAGCAATACATACTTATTTCTATCTATTAATTTTGCATTATACTCCATTAACTTGAATTATTTACAGTAAATTACGTTGACAGATGGTTTGGAGGAATTAAACTATTCAAGCCCTAAACTGAATTATGGTTTCTAGGAGTTTTGAGTCTTAAATTAGAAATGTTGTTTTGTTATAATACGTTTTATAAAAAAACTGAAATGAAATGAGACAAGAAATTGTGGGAAAATTGTTCGAATTATCTCTTCACTTCGCGAGATAGTTAAAAAATGATAACTTAATATCCAAAACATGTTCCTAATTATATCACTTCGGCTCCATTTCCATCAGGAAATTCAAAGTCATTACGAACAGTCGAACAGGCATTCGCCTCGTTCACTCTTCAGTTGTCCTCTCTTCAGTAAATTGCTCGTAATAAGGTTAATTTATTTCTGTGGCAACGGTAGTTTTTTCAAGGAAGCTCACGTAAAACTGACTTTCTTCTTTAAAAATGATTTCATGACAATATTCTGTTCGTGACTGACCTTTCTTTCAATAACTATAGGCTAATTAAATAATTATACCATGAAATACATTAAATATAAAATCGTAATTAGTGTAAGTGTTCCTTTAATAATGATTTTTAGACATCTAATCATGTTTAAAATTGGATATTCGATAGGATGAACAATTATTAAGAAATAATTGGATCCCTTACGAAATAAACTCTGATATAGGTTATTACCTTGATCTTGGATTTATATGTGGAAGCAAGCTTAAAGGGGAGTCGATGGTGTAATGAAGCGAACGTTAATAAAAATATAATCAATGATTTGCTAAGCATTCAACTGAGAAATACTCTTTGTTCGAGATCACTTTATTGTATACAAAGTGGTTTAGGATATGGGAACGCAAAAGTAGGAATTTGTCTGAATTCTGAACCTAATTTTCTATGGAGAGGATTATGTGGAAGAATGTTTTGGGAAGTGTGTAGAGTGATAGTTGCCGTTTTAACAGAGAATCAAAAAAGATTAAACGAAAAGTGGAATTATCAAGAAAATAAAAGCCTCATATGAATTGATGAATTATAAAAACATACTAAGGTTCAAGGAAAAAACACGAATTTTCTAAATATATATATATATATATATATATATATATATATATATAAATTTAGCGAAGATATCAGGTTTGTGGTCATAAGAAATGAAAACTGTTTTTCTTATCTGCTCAATATTTCGCCATTATTTAATGGCTTCATCAGGAGCGGACTACAAGATTTATTGAATGGAAACAATACAATAATAAAACATTTTAAAATTACTACTTACAGAAAATTGGTGTCAGTTAATTAAAATATAAAACAGCACAACACGTTCAACACATTTTTAGACAGTAGGTACATTTTACAATTAAACATGCTGATAAAATTAACAACCAGTTTGTTTGTTATAGAAAGTGTAGAGCCAAAACTAAGTACAGTGAGATACAACTGACGTACTTTTTAATTGTACAGGGTGATACTTAAATGTTATTTAGAATGTTACAATAGATATTACTTAATTGGTTGACGTCAGATTTATAATTCATGGTGTTTATTGTTTTATTCATGTAGCACATTTCCAGAAATAACCTGTTCTTATATATGTTTTCTCTTTCCAAAATTTTTAGATAGAGAGAACAGATATAAGAACATGTTATTTCTGGAAATGTGCTACATTAATAAAACAAAAAACATTAATATCAAATATTGCTTTCTAATGTTCATTCCGAGATATTTATTTAGGCTAATTAATTGTTTACTCCGTAATCAGGGAGAAATATTTTCAATATCAGTCCATGAAATATATTCAATTGTAACATAAATTATGTTCGCTTAAACAATAAGATTTTATTATTTAGTCGAACTTTGTCAGGCAACGGAGTTCTCCACTCGATCCGTAGAAAGGCCGGTATACGAACTCAGCTACTTATTTTCATTACGTAATTTCAAAGGTGATGGAAGCCACTGAAGTAACCGTTAGCTAGGTCAAGGCTTTACGAGTATATGTTAGTAAGGAGACGGTAGATCGTTTTTTTTGCTTAAGAAAACCTTGGCCACTTTCTCTGACATATGATCTTCGTTGTCCTTGCCGGACAATAACTGGAAGAGAGGGCGAATATATTTAGGAACCCTCGTGAGTTTTATTTGAGTGCTGGACAACTAACATTATTATTTTATTATATCATATACCGTAGGCATCAGAGTTAGGTCATTGTTTTTTTCTTTAGATTTATTTGTTCGTAATATATATGTTATCTACTCAGACTGTTTCCTTTACACCCAACAAATCCCTCTAAACCGACATAGGTGGATTGAACCCTAGGGACGTACATGCAGCTGGACGACACGACGAACCTTCGAACTCAGGCTTGGCACATCGTATAAGTCCAAGAGGTCCCACGAATACCCTTCCGCTCGAGCCAGGAAACCATCCTCCCTGAGGTTCTTCAACAGGGGATTTCCGGCTCTATTGTGCCCTACGGCACTGGTGCCAGCACGCTACATAAAAAAGGGAATACAAAACTAAACAATAAGGACAAAATTGTTACATTAGTTGACATGGTCTAAGATTGTTACAGAAAGAAACAAATATAAATTCAGTGTATTACTATTTTTCTCCAACAGGATATCATAAAGTGGAAAACGTGTCATAGTATGTCCGCAAGCGACGATAATGTGTTACAAAACATTGTAGGTATTAAGAGGATATCAGAAACAGTGAAAGAACTATTCACTGAACGATTTGAAATAAACTTCTTAATTCTTCAATGCAATTAAATAAAATGTTCGAATAAGCCCCCATTTTGAGCTAAACAGTAACCGAGTCGGTTATAGAATTCTTGATGAACCTGGGTGAGTATTTGAGGTCCATACAGGCTTGTAGAATTTGTTCCAAAGTTCATTCAGAGAACTGGCTCTGTTCTCGTGGAATCCATAAATTATCGATTTCACATAACCCCAGAAAAATAAATCGTTGGGTGCCAAATATGGAGATCTAGCAAGCCATCTAATGTTACCATTCGTGGAGATTATCCGATTGGGAAATTGTGTATTTAAAAAATGTATTGCTAATCGATAAATATGCGATGTTGAGTTCCTCTATTGTTGTGTTTATGTAGGTTTGTCCTGGATCAATATCGCATAATGGATGAATTATATGGGAAAAGTCGATTAATCTGTGAACAAAATATTTTTTGAAAAGTTTGCATCCAATTGTATTTTTTCCATAACTATTTCACAAAATTCCATTCTACGAAATTGATCGTCTGGCAATATTTCATGACTCTTTTTCAATTGAAAACTATGATAGCCACTTTTTTCTAATACAGTCCGAATTGTTTTATGATCAACATCAAAATCCTTAGCTAAATGAGTGGACGACTGTAGAGCATTATTTTCCACACTTCCACTGATTAAAATATCTCTTTCTTCTTTTTCGGGTTGTATTTGACGACACATCCATGTTCTTCAAAAAAATTTATAACCGTTCTCACTTCTTTCTTGCTTATTGGTTGGGTATTTTCGAATGCTACACAAACAAATTTTCTAGTACTTCTCGAATTCTACTTTACAATTTGAACTCTTCGGTGTATCTGCATCCTCATTTAATAAGATTTACGAAGATCGTTCATCAATCGAAAACAAACAAATAGCGACGTACAGTTAAACGTGTCTGAACTATAGCCGGTAAGAAGTACCGCCCTCGAGAGGCGCACGCACGATTCGTATTCGTATATTCTAATATCCTTATTTCAACTGTAATAATCTATGTCGATTATAGATTGTCTATCTCACCATGCCCCTCTCTAACACACTGGTAATGCCTTGTGCCTCTTACATTTTTCCGTTGACTATGAGGCGATTATTGTTTAAATTTAGAATTAAATGAGGAATTTTTATGTTATTATTAAAAAGCAATATTGTATCGACACTTATAATACTTTCAACGTGTAGATTGAAAATGGAGAGAAGTGATAGATAAGAATAGAATTACGGCTGTAGACGAAATCGTTTCATCAGGAGCGTAGGAATTATAGCGTTAAAAATTTAATATTTGGCATTTTATAAAATGTACAATATTTAATTAATGAGAATTGAGAATTATTTCTAAAAGTAGCCTATTCAATGTTAATATTGTCGATTTATTGTTTTTCATATTATAACCATTGAAATTATTAAATTTTCAACATATTTTAAGAATCTTTATAATGATTATAGTGATATTTGAAAAATAATTTAACAGTTTGTGCAACGATACTGTTTGACATGTTATGATACCCTGTTAAAGAAAGCAGGTGTATTAAAACCCTATATTACCAAAGAATACTCCTAGCACAAAATATTATCACACTTTTTTATAAAACACTGAGAAGAATTTAAAAAAAAACGTAAAACGAACATTAAATGAATTAAAATGAACTCATGGGAATAGCCAAGTTAAGAAATGTGAAATAATGAAATAATAGAGGAAGCAACTAAAACTAAATGAAGTAAACCAAAGTACAGAGAGCAATGATAATACAAAAACGTTTAAAAAGGTAGGAAATGGACGAAGAAACGTCAGAAATTATAAAATACGGAGAGGAAATGATATAAAAGATAACTTTGACTAGCGTAGTAGGGAAAATATAGACAATGATTCCAGAATCAATACTTCGTGCGACCATTGAAGAGACAGAGAAATATGGAGTTCAGACAAGTTCAGGATCAAGTTCTCGTATTAAGAAAAGTTAAATGAAAAGCCTACCGCTCAGGCCGAGTAGTACATCTGTGCTCTATAGATTTAGAAAACGTTTCCGAGCAGATAAATGACTGATAAATGAGGGGTTTGGGGTTCGTGTCCTAATGGTTGCCGCTCAGTCATTAATTAGGCTAATTGTGCACCCCCAGTCGCAGGTGATAATCCCCCCCATCCCAAGTTCTTACTGAACAATGAGATTCCTCGGAATATACTTCTCTGGTTTGTATCTAAGAGGGTATCTAAATAATTGGATCTCCTGCAAAGAGCAGGAAATTCGATTCGAAGATAACATGCTTTGCAGTTTCTTCTTCCTCTCCGTACATATACTACATTGGAACTTGATGGTCCCTTGATCATTATTTTGGATTGAGCATATCCCCCAACCCTGCTCCAGTGTTTTTGGTGTTCCCTCGACACCCAGTTGAGGACAATTCTTCGTACGACGCTATATCAAATGCCGCATGCTGGTTCTGGTCCCATGAAAGAGATTAGCTTCTTTCTTGACACATTTATCAGCTGCCTCATTTCCAGCTATTCCTGTGTGACTTAGCATCCAAGTGAGAATTACCTTATTGGCTATTGCCAAGGTTTTCAAGGTATTATGGCAGTCCCACACTATCTTCGAAGAAGAGTTGTGGCTTGCTAGGGCCATAAGAGCCGCCTTACTGTCTTTTTAATATATTTCCCGTCTATGCATGTTCTGCGGCATTCGGCTAGTGCGGCTATTTCTGCTTGGAATATGGTTGGCAGCTTTCCCAGTCATACGCTTATGCTTTGGATGAGCCTGACGCCGCAGATGTCTGCTTTGACCCATCGGTATAACAGATGATACTGTTCAACATATGTTCCGGTTCTCACTGAGCCCATTCAGCTCCGCCACTCAAGTTGACGTGATATGGTATCTCAGTTTCCACGACCTTCGGCATTCTGTCAGGTGGAATTTTAAGTATGCCGTACCTCATAGTGTCGTATCTTTTGGTATGTTTCACGGCATGGAGCTTAAATCAGTTGCTATTACACAGCATTCTGCATGCAGTCATTTTGGCCTCTCCCTCTATGTATAGATCTAGGGGTGGGATGTTCAGCAGTATCCCCAATGCTGCTGGGGTACCTTTCATGGCCCATGTGATGCTCAGATACGGAGCTCACTGCACTTTGGAAAGCGTTTTATCGGCTGTGCTTTGATGCACTTTGAGCCAGCACATAATTGCGCCGTACACCATCCTCAGTCTGATTACCCTGGTGTTCAGCAGTTACCATTGATAGAGTTAAGCCACAGGTGCATCCAATCGCTCGTCTCATCGTTATGAATATTATCTTAGAACGGCTTGTTATGCTTGCTAAATGGCTGTTCCAGGTTAGCTTATCATCTCACCGTTAGCTTATCATCTCACCGGATTCCTAGGTATTTTGCTTCTCTTGCAACCTTTATCTGATGGCCGAATAGTTTCGGCACCTTATTGATCTCCACGTTTCGTTGTTTCGCAAATGGTACCATGATTGTTTCCGAAGGGTTAACAGACAATTCCTTCGCATCACACCATCTCTCCCCCACGGAAAGTGCCCTCTGCATTAGTTCCAGGCAGATGCCCATATGTTTTTCCCTTATTAGAATCACAACGTTGTCAGCATATTCTTGAGCTTACCAACCCTGTTCGTTTAGTGCAACATTGAATGTATAAAGAGTTCATATGGAGAGTAGAAACTATGCCAGTAGCAGAAGTGATGCTTCTAATGGTAACATAGGTCGAAAGCTGGGGTATATATTGAGCTCAGTTTCACGAAAAATAAATAACGGCACTGTGCTCTTTAGACAATAGGGTTCTAATATAATAGCAGAAAACCAGAAGAACTTTCAAGAACAGAATATGAAAATTATAAATAAATAGCTAACCGAAACAAAAGTAACAATAATACTGACAGTTCAAGATGAAACATAGACAATAAATCCACGCAACTTGTAATAGGTGACAAAATGTGAGTACGTGGAAAATGTGCTAAGGAGTGCATAGACTTTGGAAAACGAAATAAATGAGTGAACTGAAATAACCAATAAATATTTATGATTCGGTGAGACTCACGGATATAAACAGAGTAACAGAGAAGAGATACAATAAAAACTTATTCATTCCTAGATAATTCAAAAATAGTGTCGGTTGAAGTAACAACAGAACAAAATTACCCATATGGTTGGACCACGTACAAATAATTAATGGTATAGAAGTGGGCTCAAGGAAGAGAGAGAGAGAGGCCAATGAAATTAAGGAAGGATAAAGCAAAAAATCTGCTAAAAAAAAAGAATATTTAATGGGAATACTTACACGAATGGGCACAAAATAGAAGTGAATGGAAAACGTTATGGAAGAAAGCAATGAAAAACTCAATTCCACGAAAATCCTATACAGAAATGTGGAAGGAATTTAGAATTAAAAAACTTTATCACATAAAGGATAAAGGAGCATTGCAAATGGGCCTTAGTATACGTCATCATATACATTTTGAAAAAAATAAATGATAATCATTAAAGACATTATCAAAAGTCTTTAATAGTGAAGACGATGCGAATCCACGATAAGTCACATCAAAGTTAAGTGAGCTGACAGTAAGGAAGCAGAATGTGATGTGTTCGTCGTGACATTCATCTGAAGTATTCATTAATTGGTCTTGTATGGGCGTAGGTAAATTGCGCACAGTGGTCATGAAGTTTCCCAAATTTGGGAAGGGTTCGTCAGGTAGTTGCAGCCAGGGGATTAAGTCTCTGTATAGGTAAATTGCGCACAGCGGTCAAATTGTATCCTTAGTCCGGTATACCTCAAAATTTTTTCTTTCTGATATAATCAACGAATAAAAGTTGATGAAAAATAACACTTCTTGTAAACTATCTAACCTAACCTAACCTAACTTTTAAAATTCGTGGAATCGGTAGAAAGTTGTATGACATTTACCTAGATCCTCTTTAGGGTCACTTGTGCGCAATTTACCTATAAAAAAGAAACATTTTGGGTATACCTGGCTACAAACTGACCCCTGTGCGCAATTTACCAACCCCAGTCCTGTATAAATAACATTTTCCAGAATAAAATAGTTTTTTTTTCGAATGATTATTTTCATGTGATTTTGTAGGAATTATGATGAAATTGGAAGAGTACTATATCGTAACAATGAAGCGTTCGAAAGGTATCACAAAACTTACTTGTTATGCAGGTGTATTTTAATCTAATTTTCTTAAATATATTTGTTAATATTTTTGTGTTAAATGAATTAACCCTTCTTGTAATTTGTGCGGCTCCTTTAAATTATATTTACAAAGTTCCATAAAATTCGGGCGCAGACCCAAAAATTAATTAAATATAATTGTAGGCTTACACGAGTTCATTTTCGGCTCAGTTAATTGCTGAATTTATCAAAAATTTGAGGATTTTCCGGAACGTTGATCAATTGTTGTTTCTGCATTAAATAAGTACCAACTGACCCTTTGTTCATTTATGGGACCTACCCTCGACATATTTTGCAGATTATTTCGTTCTGTTCGTTGATAACAGTCGGTAATTATTTTCGTAGTATACTTGTTCTCTCTTCTGTTTTTGCATCTTAATAATGTCATCATGGAACACTAAATATAACGTATTTCGTTATTCGTAACGTAAAACTACTTGAACCCCTTCAATAAAAAGCTATTAAAGTTGCTTCCAAAGGTCTCATCTCAAAAGGGACATGGACCACCAAGTTTTGATTGAACATCATTGGCGTTCCATGAAAGTATTAAACGAGAAATGACTGACAAAACTACAAATATGTAAGACTTATTTTCATTCATACTATGTATGTATGTTAATAACAACACGTTTCTGTAAAATTCTATGCCTTCAAAGAATAACTAGAGAGTATAAATAAGTATGTTGGATTTATAATGTCATTTTCTTAATAGGAATGCAGAAGTCACATGAATTTTTCATTTGAAGATTGTAGAATTTTTCCATTTTGAACTCTCTTCCTGGGGAAAATTTGTTGCTTTTTGAAACAAAATGAAAACTATTTAACTCACAACTGGAGCCTATACAATGTGAAAAACATAAAAAAAATTTCTTCAGTGATGATAAAAAAAATTGTCAACATTTTTTTGATCTATCATTAAAGTTCATAGATATAATTCTATATCTATGTGAGAATTTTCAGTAATTGATAACAAGTATATAGTGCAGGTTAGTTGATATTTTTTGAGAAAAAAATTAGTTAGGCAATTATTGCAGTGATTAGGATGAGTATTAAGGGAAAAATAGTCCGGCTCAATGAAAACAAGGGTATAGTGGTACGGCGGGGGTAGAAAGGGGTGAAAATTAATTTTTCAATTTGCGGCCAAGGTATTATTTTTATCTGAAAAAGTTGAATGTAAAAGTTGTAGATAAATAAAAAAATTAATATATTTTCTCTGGATACTTTTGGTACATAACCTCAAATTTACAGAGAAAAATTTTGATTTTTTGGACTTTGAAAAAAAATCGTGGGAAATCGAAAGTTCGGGAACATGTTCCTCTTTCCATGTCAAATAAGAGTAAATTTGTATATATCTATATATGTATATATATGAGCAAATGAACTAGGTTCACGTGCTGAACCGCGTTGGAAATTTGAAATTTCTCGACGTTTCGACTTCCACTTTGAAGCCATTATCAAGGTTCGGTTATTCGTTCATTAATCTAGGAAATGATCCGATTCCGTAGTCTCAATCTGCCTACTCTACGCAACGAATCACCCACTTCCTAATTCCAAGGCCTCAATCAAGGCCTCAATTTGCCTACTTCTTGGAATTCCACCGAAAGAGGACATAACAATAAAATAAATAAATAAAATAAAAATAATAATGAAAAATTGCTTACCAGTTAAATCACCGTAGAACACTAACACTCACTACTGGCTTGAAGCCGACTGACCAATAAGTTGTCTGGATCGTGTATTTATGGGGGACCTATTGGCGGGTATGATCTTTTTGTCGCGCGCGGTACGTGTGCTGCTGCCGGTAGTAGTAATAGATACGGAACGTTCGTTATCCTGCGATATTTTAGGAGGGTAATTGTTATTCTTGGCGCAGGCACTGGTGGAAGGCGGTGAGGTGGTATCGGAATGGGGTGGATGGAGAAGATGTTTCCAGGTTGATGGCAATCTCTGGCTGTCGTCCCTGGTATTTAAACAGTTTGGACGCTTTTCTATTTCGATAGCTTCTCGATTTATTCTGGACTTAAAGGAGCGAGTTGGGGCGATAGCTATGGTATTATCGAAATTGATTGTGTGCCCTGTTTGGACACGATGGTGGGCCAAGGTGGAAGAAGGATCGGAATTTCTGACAGAAAATAAGTGTTCTTTTGTTCTAACCAAGATACGTCGGTTGGTCTGACCTATGTAGGTGCGGGAACAATCTAAGCAAGGGATTTCATATACTCCATGCTGTTCATTGGGAATTTTATCCTTGACAGATCTGATTAGGTGGGAGATTTTCTGTTGAGGTTTATATATTGTTCGAATAACGTGTGGTTTGAAGATTTTACAGATTCTGTCTGTCACTCCTTTTGTGTAAGGAACGGATATTTTTAATTGACTGCCTAAGTCGACGGTTGAAGGTGATGGAGTAGGAGTTGAAAATTTCTGAAAGCTCCTGTTGATTTGGGATTCTTTGTAACCATTTTGAATTAGAGTTTGTTTTAGGAAATTGATTTGTGATGGTCGATTGGATTCGTCAGATAGAAATATGAATCGGGATACGAGTGTATTGATGACGGAATTAAGTTGGGCCGGATGGTGATGGGAATGGGCATTGAGAAAACGGTTGGTATGAGTGGGTTTGGGATATATGGAGTATGAGAAACCATTTGGTGAAAGTTTTTAAATCATGACATCCAGATATGGTAGAGATGAGTTATCTTTCACTTCCATCGTGAATTGTATACAGGTATGTACGCTGTTCAGATGAAGTAGGAAGGAATTTAAAGTATCTCTTCCATGGGGCCAAATGATGAAAGTGTCATCAACATATTGTAACCAACAGCTTGGTCGAAGGGGAGAGGAAGATATGGCCGAATTTTTGAAGTGGTCCATGAAAATGTTGGCCATAATCGGAGAGATAGGGGATCCCATAGGGGCACCTATCAGTTGTCTGTAGAAGTTACCTTGGAATATGGAGTAGGTGTTTGATTAAGGAAATAAAATTTGAGGTGATGTGGTATTTAGTATATAAGATAGACAAATTTTCATAGATAGGAGTGTTGGTAAATGAGGAGACAATGTCAAAGCTGACAAGGATTTCTCTGGAAGAAATATCAAATCCTTCGAGTAGATCAATGAAATGGCGACAATTTTATTATTTATTTTATTGTTATTTCCTTTTTCGGTGAAATTCCAAGGAGTAGGCAGATTGAGGCCATGGAATTAGCCGAAGGGGGTGATTCGTTGCGTAGATTAGGCAGATTGAGACTAGGGAATCGGATCACTTCCTAGATTAATGAACGAATAACCTACCCCACCCATCTTGATAATGGCTTCAAAGTGGAAGCCGAAACGTCGAGAAATTTCAAATTTCCAACGCGGTTCAACCCGTGCACCTAGTCCATTTGTTCATAATTCTAGCCGCGGAAACCTTTCCGAACATTTCATACGCCTCTACGAGAAGGGTTTTCTTTCTCTGAACAAATCCTATAGTACTTCGAAAATATCGTCTTCTCTGTGACCGTACATTCCTTAAAGCATGTTGAGACTATAACGTCATACCCAAATCCCTTCAACTCAAACATCACACCAAATCATCATCAATATCTCGTATCGTTAACAAAACTAGCTTCTCTGTTCTCAGAAATTCCATATATACCACCAGACAACATCTTCACACCATCAATCTCCGTCTTCTCAATACTTTTCATCAAATCCACTCCTTCCGAGTTCATACACTATTATGGGATACTTTCGATCGCCTTTCTAACCAAAAAACCCAATACATGTCTGACCAAAAAACCCAAACCCAAAAAAACAAGCTATCTCAACTTATCTCACTTCAAAACCCTCCTCCACAAACCATTGACATTGACTGTCTTGTCCACAGTTACTCCGACACCCCTATTTCGGAACGCGCCAAACAGGCTCTTTCCAAAGGCTTTAATTACACTGTCACACCCAAATCCATTCCAATAGAAACGATCATTTGCCAAACTGAGGAAATTATCTCTCACCTCCCTTCCGATCAAGCTGAAATCATTAGGCAAGATGTTGCCCAGGTCCTCCGAACATCAAAACCTCCTCCTTCTAACCTCAAAGATATTCACAACAACCCAAATATTGTGGTCCTCCCAGCCGATAAAGGCAATGCCGCGGTCGTTCTCAATACCTATTCTTATCTGAATAAAAATAATAATCTTCTCAACACTTCCGACTATAAAATCGTCCCTAATGACCCTACCACATATCTGGAAAAGACAACAAAAACTTGCATCAATAATTCCCAACCTCCTTCCGACATAAAAGCTAAGCTCATCCCACTAGAAAAATCATCCCGTATTCCTCGAATATACGGTCTTCCAAAAATCCACAAACCCGATATTCTACTACGACCTATTGTCAGTGCATTTAACTGCCCCACCCAACTCTTGGCTAAACATCTAGCTGAACCCCTTCAACCAATTGCTAATCGGTCCGAATCCTATGTCAAAAATTGTTGCTATTTCATTGACCTACTCAGAGGATTTGATATTTCTTCCACAGATATCCTAGTCAGATTTGACATTGTCTCCTTATTTACCAACATCCCTATCGATGAAACTTTGTCTATCTTCGATACTAAATACTACATCACCTCAGATTTTCTTTCCTTAATAATACACTGTTTGTCCAACACCTACTTCATATTCCAAGGTAACTTCTATAGACAACTGAAAGGTGCACCTATGGGATCCCCTATCTCTCCGGTTATGGCCAACATTTTCATGAGACACTTCGAAAATCCGGCACTATCTTCCTCTCCCCTCCTACCAAGCTGTTGGTTACGCTATGGTGATGACACTTTGGCCCCATGGAAGAGATACTTTGAATTCCTTCCTATTTCATCTGAACAGCGTACATCCCTGTATACAATTCACGATGGAAGTGGAAGATAACTCATCTCTACCATTTCTTGATGTCATGATTAAAAAAATTTCACCAAATGGTTTCTCACAATCTATCTATCGCAAACCCACTCACACCAACCGATTTCTCCATTTTACACGAGATAAAAGCGATGCAATCAAAACATGTTTTTGTATAAGAAGTAATTTTTTTTTTTTTTTAATCAATAAGTTTTTCTGGAAGTTGAGCTATTTACTATTGGAAGGTGAATCAATCAGTAGAAATATCAGATTTTTGGAATGGATTAATCGTCGCTCTTGTCACCGCGCCACTATGCGGTGTAATTATCTTTACTCGTAGCTGTTTTCGTTCGTCGCTTCTATCGTTGCTTGTATTGCCGCTCCATAATGCGGTCAGCCTTTTACCTATGAGGTGGGGCCAACGTAACCGGTCTAGAAGTTACTCATTTCTCCTTCTCATTATAAGCTGAAAGAGATGGTGTGAATCCAACCAGGAAACCAGTTGTTTTCTGCTCCAGAGAACGATCACAAATTTTGTTTTAAAAATAGAATTGTTCAAGTTATTTCTCGAAATTTTGAATTTCTACTTAGTGACATAAACGCGAACGCCCAGTAGAAATTATTTTATATTTGGCATACATATCAGGGAGTTCCTAATATATAAATTATGAAAATTTCACTCCAATCTAGTGAGGATAATCTATGTTTCTGCCAACCAACTTTGATAATGGGTTGGAGCTCCACGATTTCTTACACATTCCCTAATGCGTCTAGGCATACTCATAATCAGGTGATCAATATCCTCCTGGGGTATCTCATTTAATGTCACCTCTATCTCATGACCAAGAGTCATCAGAGTTTGAGTAGGACGCTATACATTCCTTAACCTTGTACAGATTATGTCCGACACATGTTGTCTATATGTGGCCGAACGCTATGGAAAGTTGGATTGAGTGTCCAATTTTTTTTAATCTATCAATGTGCATTCATATTACCCCTTCAGCCATAAGCAATGGTATTCCATATCATAACTCCAACAGTGCTATGTACAATAAAAAAAGGAGTGTTACGACGTTCGCCTCGTCTCCTTCTCACCCTCGCTCGACCATCATGCATGTCTAGGCAGAACCGGGATTCATCACTGATTCCATACTAATCGTTCCTCGCAACGCTGAAGTCGGTTTCAGATATAAACGTAACACCAGCTAGGCCGGTATGAAAAAAGTCCAAATCTTCTTATCCGATTATAAACACTTCGCATTCCATGGTCACCTCCATATTCTGCATACCATTAAGTTGCTATTTCTCTCGAACCCTTACTTCTAAAGTAAACAGTGTGGCACTGGTGTGTCTGTTACGAACCGAACACCAATTACAGGGGTAATTTTACCTTTTCTTATTTATGCTCGTAATGTTGAAGTAATGGTTATGGCTGTCGATTCAATTTTAACGAGAGACGTTAAGGCAGTATTCGGACATTTTTTATATTAATACCAATTAATAACGTTTCAAATAAAGAAGCGTGTGAATAAAATATTCTTATACCTGTACAGACATATTTTTCACTATAACTATTCGAAACTTAGAAGGGTGCGTTGTAAAATATTACCATCCAATTACCATCAATATTCATTTGTCGGTCCCAAAAAATTCAACTTTGTCCTATCAAATAGTATTATTCGTATCTTAATTAAGTTGAATGAGTGGATATTAGTAGTATGCAAATTTAATTTTATAGTTAGTAATTTATATCTAACTTCATTTCTCGAAGGTTTCTTATTTATTTATAGGTATTCGGGGTGGGGTTTTTATGGCATGTAAAAAAATATCAAAATTTTAAAAGAAACTAAACTTTGTTCAAAATGTGAAATTCTAGTGTTAGACCTGAAACTTGAGTGCATGTTTCAGTGTCAGGTTGTAGGTGTTTATATACCTCCAGACTGTGACTTGGGGGATTACGTAGAATGTTTTGAATACTTACAAAATAAGATTAAGGATATTGATAAAACATTTATTTTTAGTGACAATAATATACCGGAAATAGGAGGAACGACAATACCACTTAAAAGCCCCAGCTCTAAATTAAACACTTTTGTTTCAGGGAATGTTACTGCTTTCAATATCCTTTATCGATGATATTAACGCTTTTGTGTGAGTAGCGAAGTTTATTTCACAGTTTTTTGTTTTAGCCCAGCTTTACTTAATAAATATCACACCGATCAAACTTTGTAACTATTATAAGTAATATGAAACGCAGATTTGTGACGATTGATTCTACTTATTAACGTTAATTTTTCCAATTTGTACTTGGTTCAAAATACTGTTATATACTATCTATGATTCGTGTTTTGACTGAAAATGTTCATCGCACCCTTTTATGTAAAGTGAAGTCCCTGAAAAATGATGAAAAAAGTTTCAATACAACATATTAAAGGAAAATTTAAAACTCATCCGCCCGTTTAAGACAACAAAACGGCGATTCGAAAAATTAGAATAATGAATAAAGTTTTAATGACTTATGGAAACAAACTTGTCCTAAATTAATAGAAACTTTTGATAAAATCTGTTTATTTTTAGCGTAGATAACCGTTTAACAGTATTATGATTCAGTACTTTCAGGAGAAAAATGAGTACAGAGTGTAATCAGTTTAATATTTAAACAAGAAGTTCGCGCTCAAAACTTGGGAGATTATGAAGGTTTGAAAATAACTCTACTACGTTCTCTGAAATTTGCCTCTAACGCCCTTTGTGAGCAAACTTGAGTAATAATTCCTTATTTATAATTGTCTCTATGACATATTTGTCAAATGCCACACTTTGAATATTTCATATCTATCTTTCGCAAACGCTAAGAGCGGACAGTTGTAACTAGCACGTTATACAGGGTATTTCATTAATAATTAAAAATATTTTAACTGTTGAATCTTGAGGTTAAAATATTGAAATTTAACCTGAATCACTTCGATAAAATATAGTTCCTTCTTCAAGTAATCGTAAATTTAAAAACTATTTGTGCTCAGTGCTTTGAAACTACTTATCTTATATTTATCTTCATCATACTAAGAGGGAAGTGTATACCGTTCTAAATTATGTCAAATGAATCGTTTCTGGATACAACCAGAGGCGTCCGACGGGGGCAAGTGACTGGTTGACCTTTCCCAAATTCTACGCCACTGGCCAACCAGTCACTTGCCCCTGTGTATACAACCTATATTTCACGCGAAGTATGACAAGTATACGCGAAATAGTTTCAAAGTACTGGTCACAATTAGTTTTTCAAATAAAAACCCTGTAACTCAGTAAGGAGCCATATTTAGGTTTAATCCTACTATTTTGTACTCAAGATTCCATAGTTAAAATATTTCCAATTATTAATTGAACACACTGCATATCTACTTGTGTAATAGAGTATTGCATGTAGAAAGTTGTGTGTACTAAAAAATTATCACGCGAAAACCATTGAAAGAAATTTTTCCAATGAATCATTTTTCACGAAATTCAATAATCTTTCTGCTTAATAAATCCCAGTCTCAGTTTGCCAAATATTTTTCACGTTACTTGAAAAAATTAAATATATTAAAAATTATTTTAATCAATCACCTTAAATGAATATCAAAAACGAATGTGCTCGCACCTGATATATGTATTATTCTCTCTCAACTTCATAAAGTAGAAGCATCGTGATTGTTAATTTTTTCTTTTGAAGAATAAACAAACAATTTCAAATGTAAACAACACTAGTGTCACTTTTCCTTAGAAATGTATTCTATTGATAAAGAAATTGAATATTGCTATTGAAGAGTGAGTAAAAGCTATGGATGAGATGATTCTATGACCAACTCAGGCAAAAATATCTGGAGATGAATTATACAGGGTGTTTCATTAATATATATATATATATATATATATATATATATATATATATTATAACAATTTTTTTACTATGTTTTAATCATATTATTTTTAGATCTGAGATTTATTTATATGTGACTTATTTTTATGTGATGTGGCTAGCTCAGTTGTTTATTTAGATATAGTTTATTATTTTTATGTAATAATTATATTATTGGTTCGGGAGCATGAAACCCTGTTTCTCTTTGAGTCCTGGTTTCCGTAGATATATTTCACTTATATAAAATAAACACTTCACTTTTAAAAGAATTTAATTTTTAAGGAAAATTTTTAATTTAATATTTATAAATTGCGACGCCTATGGATTACCGAATGATAATATTGATTTTTATATACCATCCTGTGCGCATGCTTAACTCTCATCATGTGATTCAGAGCGAAGCGAACTGAACCTTTACGATGCGTAGTTGAAAAATATACATATACAAATTACAAATTGCGGTGGAAGAAATAAATTATACGATTTATATACACATGGAAATATTACATGAAAAATTTATGAAGAATCTTCCTTATGATATTAGAAAATGGCGTAAGTATAAGCCCTATTTATATTGAATTAGGACTTTTTAATTAGTATTAAAGATTTGTTTAATTAATTATCTACATCAAGTCCGTTTTCTTTCTTTCTTAGATCGATCATTGCCGCAAAGTTTATTAATTTCATGAAATTATGCACTGATTTGAGTTTGTGATGTTTTAACTCTTATTATTAGCCAATAATATTTCAAATAAGCACTGACCTGTAGTTCTGGAATCGGGATGAACACCTCTGGACCCAGGAATACTCCATCGAAGTTCCAACCCAGATAATTAGGAGAAATATTGATTGTTCTCCCAGGAAAACTGGATATAACTGTTTGTAAGTATTAGTAGTATTGTATTTAACAGTCATTCATAAGTGTAGGCATGTTAATAGGGAATTTTCATGAAATTTCGGGAACACTTTTACATCAGCCTCTTGTTATCTTGACGCCAACTCCTCACTACTAACGCTTCCCTGTCGATTCTCAATTTTTTCAACATACAAATATCTTGTTTGTCAGGTCACTATTTAAAAAAAATTGTTTTTTCCTTCGTTGATTGAAATTCGTTCTGTCACTTTTTTTAAACCATTCACATATTGTTTTGAGCAGTCGAATTATGGTTACTTTTATTTCACTTACAAAAAAGTTTTATACATGTACCAATGTAAATTCACTTGGCATTATAAGTTTTTATTTAAAGTTCCTTGAATTTTTATCAAATAAATAGTTTATAGTTGGTGATATACATAATTACCTTTTAATAGTCCAATATCTAGTTTTGTTTTTGACAATTTATTACTGTGACAATTATACTTATTTATGAACATAAATTCTTTTATGTATCCTCTCTATATTCTTTGCTTTAAATTATTTACACTAATTCTATACTGTCTTATCGAATATTTCTTTAAATTCATTAACAAGTTATTATTTATTGACTCTAAATTTATTCTACTTTGTGATATATAATTTTTCTCTGTGTCAGTATTAACTTATCTATGAAACTTATTCTCCTTATTCTCTTGAATATGTATAATGCTTTATAACTCAACTACTTAAACTGATAATAATCATGACTTGACTATCCTAAGATTTGTTTTATTTCAGATGAACAGCTGACTACGCTATAGCAAATAATCACTCATCATCTTGGGCAGCTTCAATTTTCTCCACTACATTTGTTAGGCAATTTCTAATTTTATACAGTTATTAAGGTAATTTCTTTATTTATTTTTGTTATAAACTAATTATTTAATATGTTTTCAATTTATATACTTTTTATTATGAATGGTGTTTTCTTTTTATAATGTTCTCTTAAATTACATAATTTCAATCCATTTTCATATAAGCAAAATATTCCTACACAACTGAATTCTTTTAATATATATGATATCTGGTTCAATATATATATATATATATATATATATATATATATATATATATATATATATATATATATATATTGAAAATGTTAAGACTCAACCTAAATCACTTAGATAAAATACGAAACCCTTCTGCAACAATCTACTAAGTTAAACTGCAACTTTCACACGGATTATTCAAGTACCTACTACTTCGGTTTGGTCCAAAATTTCTTGTGTTCTGCACCTGTTTCCAATTCTCTTGTTATCAAACTTAATCTTTCCATGGGCTGGTTGACGACTTGCCTCCATCTCACCTTGTCCTTTTTGTCTTACCTATCCAATTTCTGATATTAAGTCTTCGAAGATCTTCTTCAACATCCGTCTTCCATCTTGTTCTGGATCTACCTGTTCTTGCCTTCCCCCTATTGAGCTATATATCAATATATTCGGTAGACTTCTTGTTCCCATTCTTTCTCTATGCCCTAACCATCTTTGTCATTGAGTTTTCATCATTCCAATAATACTCGGATCTTTATATAATTCTTCGAGCTTTTCGTTTGTCCTCCTCTAGTCGCGTTCCTCCATATTTGAACATTTCCGCTGTTAATTGGTCGCTTCCCGGACTTTTTCTTTTTCTTTAGATTATCTATAATATATTTCATCTTATCTCGACTTTGAGGAGGTTCTTTCGATGACAGCTCTAAAGTTATTCCTACATTCTCTTCAATATCCAGTTCTTCATCCTCGTTACGTAACCAATTTAAAAGATGTTCGAAGTATGTTTTCCATTGTTCTAAAATTTCTTTTTCGCCTACTAGCTTTTCACTATTTATTTCTAATGAATACGGGATTTCAATTGAATCCTCTCTCTTCCTGTTTGGCTCTTTGATACATGTTTCTCAGATCATTATTTTTCTACATTTTGTAGTAGTCGCTCATTGTACTTCCTGTTCTTCTTTGTTGATAATGTTTTCGTCGTTTTCATTTCTTGGCTGTATTTTCCTTTGCATCGTATACTTCCGTTGTTAGAGTCTTTAATATTTGTTTTTATTTCTTTTAGCTATTTCGTATTCGTATTCAACATGAAACCATGGTTTCAGTTTCCTTATCTCCCGTTTACTTGTTTTTTTTGGATGCAGTATTCAATATTGTTTTTATGATTTCCCAATGATCTCTTTCCGTTACGTTATACATATCCTCGCTGATTATTCTTTCTTATTCTTTTCTCTTCTCATTTTTTAATAGCCTAGCAACTCTTCTGTCTTACATTCGTTTCTTCTTTTCATTTTTATTTGTTGGTATGAGTTGCTTTAATGTCACTCCCACCATGAAATGATCATAGTACAGATCGGGCCCTCTGTTCTTTCGTATATTGGTGATGCATTGATCTCCTTTTCGATTTCCATTAAAACGTGGTCGATTTGCTTGGTTGTTTTTCTGTCTGGCGATATCCACATACCTTTATGAATATTTTTACGCTGAATATATCTTCTTTTGATTCTAAAGTTATGTTCTTCCGCAAAATCTATTAACAATCGTCCGTTTTCATGCATACTATATTTTCCAATTATTGGCATATACGCCTTTTCCTTATCTATCTGGGCGTCTCCCAGTACGATTTTTAAATCATATTTGGGGATAGCCTCATATGCTCTGTCAATATTACCATATAATTCTTCTTTCACTTCTATGTCCTTCTCTTCTGAGGGTGCATGCATGTTTACAAGTGTAATTGTATGATAATTTCCTCTTATTCTTAAAGTGCACAATCTCTCTGTGATGAGTTTAAAGTCGATGACCATCCATTTCTGTTTTTTTCCCAATTATAAGATCATTCCCTAACATTTTGTTTTCCCCCGCTATTAAATAAAACATAATCTTGAATGTCTTGTTAGCCTTGCCCTAGTTGTTTAGTTTCTTGTAAGCTAGGATATCACAATTATATTTTTATAATTCGCGTATAAAAGAGACTTCATTATAACATTGTTTACAGTGTCACAATGAAGCTCTTTGAACACTGTTATAGTAATTTTCAGTGTACAGTTGGTTATTGTATTTAGTTATATTTTTATTTGACTTTAACCTTGATACAAATTATAAATAAAATGATCTAGCGTTGTTCTAGCTAGCAAATTATTATATTAAAGGTAAATTAGAATGATTTATATATTAGAAATATCAATGAAAAAGTACTCTAACGCTTATTTATCAATGATTTGTCAATTGTTTATTTTTATATTGTATAGGATCAATAAATAGGTACACAAAACTTTTGATTTTTGGGATAAATTACCAGATATCTATGTGAAGATGTATTACAGAAATAATTCTGTTCATGATATAATATAAATAGATCGCAAGAGCATATACGAAGAGCATATACGGAACGAATAATCACCCACTTTTTGCTTAAATGAAAATTTTTGTTTACAATTTACACAATTATTCGGTTATAATATGTCAAAAGTCAGAAGTGCTGAATAAAACCATCTGTGATCTGACCAATTAGGAATCTACAGAATTGCCAACTTAACTTCAAACCACTCCTCCTAGATTAAAAACAGGTATTATATGAAATTCTATTTTATTTAAATAATTAAATAAATGCGAATTATAAAAAATATTGTGTAAAACTTGTGCCACAATGACTTTTTGTAGTACTCGTGATTTGCACAACTCACCGCTTCGCGGTTCGTTGTGCAAGCTTCACTCGTACTACAAAACGAGTCATTGTGACTCTTGTTTTACAAATAACTATTTCCAGTTTCCTGGTCCAACTGTTTTAATTTTCCTTTTTCGTACGAGCCTCTGATATTTCATGTTCCAATTTTATTATATTTCCTCATCTGATTTTTCTATGCTTCTCATTTTATTTTGTGTTTTTCCTGTTCCCATTTCGCGCCAGTTCGTTTTCCATTACGTTTTATGTTATTTACTTTTTTTATTTATACTTTGTTATTTCCAAACCTATCTTTTTCCCTATTCCATCCCCGTACTTCATCGTGTATATTTAGTTTCTGGAATCCAAATTTGACAGATTTTTCATTGATTTTCTCGTCTTTCGCATAATTCCTAATTTTTGCTTGTATATCTCTCTATTACTTTTCCGCCCAACCTATCTATATACGCGAAAAGTATTGGTTTACCCCAAAAAAAGTTGGAATTTTGAAAAAAATGTTTGAATTATTTTTACGATTTCCATTAACAACAACACGAAAAAACGGTTTTTAAAAAAAAAACCCTGTGTATATGTCGTCGTCGTCATCGTCGTCGTTGTCATCGGCCACTTTTCCTTACATGTCTTGTTAGCACGATACAGCCTCCGAAGTGCAATAAGTCACCAATTTTATGATTGAATATTGTTAAGGACATGTCACAGATAAACCCTATTGATTTTGAGCTCACCAGAGCCAGTATAACGGGTGCTATGGTACTTGAAGTACATTTTGTCATTTTTTGAGAAATTTCAGTTTGTTAGCACGATACAGCCTCCGGAGTTCAACTATTCACCAATTTTCTGATTGAATATTATTCAGGACATCTCACTGATGAACCGTATTGATTTTCAGCTCACCAGAGCCAGTACAACGGGTGCTATGGTACTTGAAGTACGACATTTTGTCATTTTTTGATAAATTTCAGTTTGTTAGCACGATACAGCCTCCGGAGTTGAACTATTCACCAATTTTCTGATTGAATATTATTCAGGGCATCTCACTGATGGACCCTATCGATTTTCAGCTCACCAGAGCTAATACAACAAGTGCTACAGTACTTTAAGTACGATATTTTTGTCATTTTTGGAGAAGTTTCAGTTTGTTAGCACGATACAGCTTCCGAAGTATATACAAGTGACCAATTTTATGATTTTTATTATTCAGAACATCTTAAAGATGAACTATATTGATATTCAGCTCACTCAAGCCAGCAGAACGGGTGCTATGGTACTTGAAGTACCAAATTTTTGTCATTTTTGCAGAATTTTCAGTTTCTTAGCACGATACAGCCTCCAGAGAGTATACGATGATCAATTTTATGATTGAATATTGTTCAAGGTGTCACACAGATGCACCCTATGGATTTTCAGTTAACTAGAGCGAGTACAGCGGGTCCTATAAATCCAGATATACTAAATTTTTGATTATTTTTGTAGAAATTTTGGTTTGTTAGCACGATATATCCCCCGAAGTGCATACAAGTAACAATTTTATGATAGAATATTTTTCAGGGCCACAGATGCGGAAAAGTTATTTTTAATCTTTAAAACCGTTTATTTTTTTGGTCATATCATTAATGTAAACTTTTCTGTGATCGGTTTTCAACTTGCTCTTAATTTATATAATCGTCTTCTTATCGTCTTCACTATTAAGTTCCACTAGTCATGTTACTATCTCCTGCCGTGTTAACTGCGACTTTAACCCTATCTCATTTTCTATACAATTTGCATTTCTTCATGCAATGCTTCCGGACTACTGGTGTCTACTGAGAGATCTTGAACTACTATATTTTGCGTTTATCATTTTAGAGTTTTTCTAGTTTTTCAATGACAGATTTAAATCGCTTTTTAAGTTGATAAATTTCTTTATTAGTTCGGTCTTTGATTTATTCAGCTCTTTTATTTGTTTCATATATTCCTGTTTTTCTTCGATTTCCTGTTTGATGCTTTCCATATCTCTTCCTTGTTGGTATTTTATTTCTTTCATGTCGGCTGCTAGTTGGTTTCTTAATTTCCACATGTCCGACACCATGTTTGCATTTTGATCTCTTATTGGCGTCTGATTTTTTATGCTTCTCCTTTCATTTTGTGTTTTTCCTGTTCCTATTTCGCGCCCGTTCGTTTTTGTTTTCCATTATATTTTATTTTAGCTAGTTTTCTATGTATACTTTGTTATTTCGAAACCTAATTTTTCCCTATTCCATCCCCGTACTTCATCGTGTATATTTAGTTTCTTGAATCCAATCTTGACAGATTTACCATTGATTTTCTCGTCTTTTGCATAATTCCTAATTTTTGCTTGGACATCTCTTTACTTTTTTGGTCATATCATTAATGTAAACTTTTCTGTGATCGGTTTTCAACTTGTTCTTAATTTGCATAATCTTCCTCTTATCGTCTCCACTATTAAGTTCTAATAGGCATGTTACTTTCTCCTGCCGTGTTTACAGCGATTTTAACCCTATCTCCTTTTTTATACAATTTTGCATTTCTTCCGCAATGCTTCCGGACTACTGATGTCTACTGGGAGTCCTTGAACTACTATATTTTGCGTATATCATTTTAGAGTTTTTCAATGACAGGGTTAAATTGCTTCTTTGGTTGATAAATTTCTTTATTAGTACGGTCGTTAATTTTTTTCAGCTCTAACATTTTTTTCACATATTCCGGTTCTTCTTTGATTTCCTGTTTAATGCTCTCCATATCTCTTCCTTGTTGGTATTTTATTTCTTTCATATCGGCTGCTAGTTGGTTTCTTAATTTCCACATGTCCGACACCATGGTTGCATGTTGATCTTCTTTTCTTGGCGTTCTCGATATTTTTTGATGTTCTAAATGCATTCCATTTCATCTGCTTTCCTTTTGCCATCATCAGTTGTATAATCATCTGATTCCATTATTGTTGGTAATTATTTATTAAGTTATTTCAAAATTCTTCGTTACCTTGGAACGGTTCAGATTTTTGTTCACAGCTCTATTATTTTCTGCTGGAAAGCTTATCAGCTTCTGTTTTTATAACAGTTTCTTTATTGTTTTTGTACTGACAGATTACTAAATTGTGTTATTTTGATATTCCCTGAATCCCTGCACAATATCACACACAAAGGTTCTTGTATCGTGTTTTAAAAGTACTCGTAACAGCCCGATATTTGAAAAATGTCACGGAGCCTTCTTAAGCCGCATCCAGACGACATGGCCAACGTAAACCAACGTTGGAAACAACAAAAACCAAAGTTCAGCCAACGTTGGCCTTCAAAACGAATGTATTACAGTGCCATTGTTGGCGATGCATTGGCACACATTCGTCATGCGTACATTGTCCACGCGGCATAGCAAATTACCCAATGGCCAACGTTGGCTTACGTTGGTCATATCGTCTGGATGCGGCTTTAAACGCGTCTTTCTCAGTATCTAGAGTTGGGACATATTCGGAGATAAATGTCTTTTACTTTTTCCACCCAACCCTTTTACTTTTTCCACCCAACTCAAATATGCGAGAAAGTATTGGTTCACTACCAAAAATTTGGAATTTAGAATTTTTTATATTTTTGTTTCTCAGCGGGAAAAACACAAAAAAGTGGTTTTTAGTAAAAAAATCCTGTGTGCAAGTTGACGTCATCCACTTTTTATAACATGTCTTGTTAGCACGATACAACCTCCGGAGTGCAAGAAGTCACCAACGTTATGATTGAGTATTGTTCAGGACATCTAACAGATGAACCCTATTGATTTTCAGCTAACCAGACCCAGTACAACGTGTCCTATAAATCCTGATATACTACATTTTTGGAGAAATTTCGGTTTGTTAGCATGATACAGCATCCGAAGTGTATCAAGTGACCACTTTTATGATAGGATATAGTTCAGGCTTTATACAGATGAACCTTATTGGTGTTCAGCCGGTACAACGTGTCCTACAAATCCAGATATATCATATTCTTGGTAATTTTTGGAAAAATTTTGGTTTGCTAGCACGATAAAGCCTCAGAAGTGTATAACTGCGAAAAAGTTAGTTTTGATCTTTAAAACCGTTTATTTATTTCTCTGGTTCAACGGGTTTTTCAGGACATAAAATCAAAGGTGTAATATTTCTTCATGAGTCATGTGAATTATTTATATTACCTGTAATGCCCACTATCCGTATATTTCATTTGGTTAAATAATTAGTTATTGTATTTGAGATTACATTTTTTGATTTTTTCCATACCTCTCACATAATAACGCAAATTAATACGTCATCTATGGATATATTCATCAAATCCAAATAACATTTATTGTATAAACGTCCAAATAAATGACGAAACGTATACTGCGCATATAAATACATATACAGTGTTGGAAACATGACTGCAGTTTATTAGATAACTTAAATTATTTTTTAAATTTTCATAATGAACCAAAACCATTCAATTCCGTAGGTATAGGTCTATCTGCAAAAGCCACTATAAATAAAAGTGTATCTTTTACAGAAGTACCCTCAAAGTACTACTTAAAGTTCTGAACTTTCTCTGCGGTTATGTAAATAGTCGGCATGTGTCAGCGGTAATTCAATTTTTGAATGTTTTCGTAACCATGGCCCGCAAATAATTACGAACTGATACTAGACACCGTCATACCGTTAGAAAAACTAGAAGTGATTTGAATTTAAGTTAGCAATTCTGTAGATTCCTGATTGGTCAGATTACAACCGGTTTCACACATCACTTTTCAGTCGAGTGGGGTCACAGAAGGGAGGACAGCATTCCGCTTCTCTAGATTATGTGGTATTATAATATAATTGCGCTCCTTGTTACTCTTATAATCTATACCCAAGATATATTTTTTTCCATTACTGTATACTAAGTAAATAAGGGATACGAAACGAGAGGTAGCAAAACACTTAACACACTATATCACTCACATCCACAACTACATAGGATGTATATAGCCTCGAGCTCGCACCTATACGTTTATCTGGCTAGATGTTGAAACTAAAACTGTTGAACTACTAAAAACATACAAAATTTTCCATTCAGAAAAAAACTTCACCAATCAAAAAAGGTGACGCGAAAGCCGGTGAAAGCGGTGATCGAGGGCAATCAACCCAGACAATTGATATTCAGATTCAGATTCAAATATGCTGACGAAATAAATAGAATAAAAATCAAAACTTCAGAACTCAAAAACAAAAACAAAAATTACTAGCAATTAGTCTGTATTGCTGAAGCAACCCTGAAAGGGGACAAATTCGACAAATCTATAGACAGGCAATTAACAAGTGCAGATAAAATTAATACATCCAAAGAGTGCCTAGACAAAATAGATATCAACACATTTACTAAGGTTATAACACTCACTAACAATACAAACCAAAACAAGTGTCTAGAAAAAGTAACACCAAAAAGTGTCGAGTAAACGAAAAAAACGTAGGGGCACACGAAATCAGTTCAGAACTATCTATACCCTCATATCGAGGAATAAACGAAAATAAAACATCGACCCCCGAACTAAGACTTATTTCAAACAAAAATAAAAAAAACAGTCTAATATGGAAGAGGACACGATTGGGAATTAGTCAAGTGACTCCACACACAATAATAATAATGAACTAAATCAAATCACAACAATTCAAGCCCAAATACATGGACCGGCAGCGACCTCATCCTGGGCCCATGAAGTTGAAATGGAGAAGGGAAAAACTATAACCCTCAATGAAGATAACATCGTCTCACAATATGCGAAACTAAACAAAAATAAAAATATTACCGCAAGAAAATTGAACACTAACAGCGATGATTTAAACAGAATCATCTCCATCCCTCCAACACAAGAGATGGAAGTGGGGGAGATCAACCCCCCGGCCAAAAAAATTCGTTACACTAAACAATATTATTAAAAAAAACACACAGATAAATCAAAGAACAGAGACAAACAGTAAATACGACACCCTATCAGACTCCTCGCAAGATGAACAACGCTCAAAACAAATCCAGATTCCGGAAGCTAAGAGAAAAAAGCAAAAACACGAACAATAACACTGACAAAAAAAAGACCACGCCCGCAATAATTTTCGCAAAAGACGTAAGCGACTTCGAAAATCTCAAAAAAACACTAAGGGATGAAAAAGTTCCCTTCCACACATATAGCCGTAAAGAAGACAAGACACATACATTTGTACTTAGAGGCCTAACGGAAGGGGTGCAGCTAGCTGAAAATCAAAGTTACAGACATTTTCCGCATGGCGACAAAGGGCAGGCCACTATATCTAGTAGTAGCTGATTCGAAAGTCACTCTAGACTATCTGAACAAAACCGTCAGAGTCATAGAGCACACTAGAATCCAGTGGGAAAACCGACGACAGACGAAGCCAATCATACAATGTCACATTTACCAGCTCTGGGGCCACGCAACATCAAACTGCGGTAGGGCACCCAGATGCTTGAAATGCGCAGGTCAACACCTAACACCCGAATACACCAAGGAGTGCACTCTTCCAGCTAAATGCGCTAATTGTAAGGGTGACCACTCGGCAAATGCGGAGATTTGCCCGGAATACATAAAATGGAAAATATAGCTCGATGAGAGAATAAACACCCAAACCAAACCTACCCCCACTAAATACATCCGTGTGCCCCCTCCCAAAATCAATCCTTGGCAAAATAAAGCCAACGAAGCTGAATTCCCTAGCCTCCACTCCAAAAACGCCCCTCGTATAATCTCACAAACCTCCAACTCATAAAACACAACGAACATTCCAACAAAACCGATGTCAAGTAGAAATAGCAATGAAATAAATAAATTCACCGAATTAAATAATTTATTTAAAGAATTGTACAATTTGGTCAACCTAGACGAGGTATCCAGAGCAGTAACGGACCTGATGAGGCAAGCGAATGACAAAATTGAAAAATTCACAATTTACAACAACTTTCTTACTAATATAGACAACTATGATATCTAGACAGGTAGGTGGAAAACTTGGCTTTCAGAAACGATACAATCTCAAAATAATGTTTGCAATGTACAAGGTGTATTAAATAAAATCCACTTAATTCGTCACTTTCTCCACATTCCTAAACCAGACATATTCTTTCTAATCGAGACGTTCCTCAAACCTTACAAAAAAATAAACATCAGAAAACCCGAATATCGTCTATTTAGACAAGACCGCCCCGACGATGTCAGAGGGGTATTGCATCAAAAAAGGCATAAAATTCAAACTCCTGCAACAAAATAATACTTCAATTGGGTATATCCCTATACTTTTCGATAATAAAATCAAAATTGTCGGCCTGGAAACAAGTTTAGGGACAACAAACAATACCCTAAAATACTTAGGGTACACAATGCAAGGAAATACCACGGCAAATGCGCACATTTCACAGCAAATACAAAATTCTAAGATTGCAATGTGTCGACTATATCCACTTATATGTAAACACAGTCATCTCACAAGTCAAAATGAAATTTTAATATACAAACAAATCAAAAGACCCATACTCACATACGCTGCACCAATATATTACACTGGCACCAAACATAATTTTCACTCCCTGCAGGTGATACAGAACAAGTGTCTCAGAATGGCGTTAAATCATAATACGGTTTACCCCAAATTACATAAAACTTCTTGGTTACATGACAAGGCGAATATACCCACTATCAAAGACTTTATCAACAAAATCTCAGATAATTTTTATAACTACCGTCTGCCACAAGATCTTCGTAGTAAACTCAAAGCCGCAAATCGCGCAGAAGGCATCCGAGATAGTGGGTGTAGGCTTCTGCATGGATCGTTAATTTACATAACTAGGCTTTAGATTTCCAAACCACATTATTTCTCATAGGGGGTAAAAGCTTAGCGGTAATGACACTGCGATGCCTCACCCCACAATAATTCATTAACTATACAAGACCAAATCAACATCTGCCAAGTTGCTTTCTCGAAACGTACGACCCCGTATCAATTTGAAACACAGTTTTTCAGCTGTTTTTCTGGGAAAACCCAAGTCGAAAGATCGTAGGAGTGAAAATCTATATTAGGGACAAAGTTATACAACCAGTCAAAACAAACGGATAATGCCAGTAGCAAGGAGCCGTAAGGACACACCAGAAGGAAGAGTGGACAAGAAAATAGCCAGGCCATCGGTATGTTATATATTTGTATATATATTATCATTTTCTTAACCCACTGTTATTAGGGAACGAAAAACTTAATAAACAACTGTTTAATCTAATCTAATCTGTTGAACTACTAAGGAAACATCTTTTAATAGTCATTCAAGTAACATATTATACAGTTTCATACTATAACAGTGTAGGTATAATTATTGTTTATGAATGTTTTAGGGTGCAGTCGTTCTTATCTGTGGTGGCACACTCTGAGAAATTTCCAGCTTTTATGAATCAAGGAAAATCTGGCAATCACGTGATCTTAGACTATTATCAATCTGCAACTAGAAAATTTACAGAGATGACGAGGACGTATAAACTCACCTACAAAGCTCCTCAGACTTTGTCGAGCCTTGCTTCTACAAAACGAAAAATTTTCACTACGAAACAGATTACGGGAAATTTATACAGTTGAGCTTAGGCGGCATATAAATAAGAGGCTTGCGAGTAGTAGTTTATCAGGCCTGCGTCTGAAGATTCGGGAATTCAATTAAATGATTGAAAATTATTGATAAGTTGTAATATAAGTTTTTGTTTCAATAAAAGTTGGAAAAAATTTGTAGTATTTTATTTTTATTCCATTCACGCATTTTTAGATAAACCTACTAATGAATTGGAATCAGTTTTCAATGGATAACAACAAATAGTAATGGATATATTTATTTTGCTAAAATTACCAATCCTGTATGACTACAGCATCTGAATAAACTACGTATTATGTTAGAGAGAAATAAAACTAAACGGAATAGTTATTATATTATTTTCTACCTGATGATTGATGAAGTATCGCGGAAATTACTTCCGCTCGAATACAGGTATCCCTAAAGGATTGAGCTCACAGCTCTTGTAATCTAAATTGATCTAAAATCTAATCACAGTTACGTGACGACGAAAGTACCTAGGCAATATGTGTTACGCTACTGGTTTCTAAATTACAAGAATATTTGTAAAATGGTTTCACATTTTGGTATATTATTTCTTTAAACTTGGAATTTTCATTTATACCTCCCTGCTCGCTAGAATTGATTTTTCGGAGTAACAATGCAAAATGGTTGATAGCCAAATCAGAGGAAATCGTTTGGAAGATATTCTCAAACACATTAAATTAGATATTTCAAACGATGGAGTTTTCAGAAATCAGAAGCTGTTATTTTATTAATCGATAGCACAGAAACGTTCTCAACCATTTAATTTAGGGATTCGTGTATAAATTGCCTGTATTAATATAAGTTATTATCAATTATAATTTATCTGACACATTCCAAGATTTCAAGTTTTTCCGAGAATATCTTAATAATTTCTTAAAATCTTTAACATCTTATCAATATATTGTGGAATTATCTAGAAACAGTTAGTTCCATTTGAAACAGTAATAAACAAACTAATCGAATACGGAATTGTCATGGGCTCACATGTCATAGAGCTATTCTAATGTTGTAATAGTGGTAACTTCAGAGGCAGAGAATCTCACATAAATGTGGTAGTTTTTGAATGCCATGGGAAAACTTTAGTGGTTATAGAGAATCAAAAGCAAAGGTGAGAGTTATAAAGAAGCACATTTCGTTAGTATAAATATGTGGGTGAAGAATTTCTATAAGTGGACGATAATATATGTTGATATCATTCTTTTTATATGTTATCCATTTTCATGACATATTTATTTTGTTCAAATATTCGAGTTATAGTTTGTTGATTTGATAATAAATATAACTGTCAGAATTTTGTCTTGCCTACTGAATTATCATTTGGTTATGGGCCCACGAATAGGTTTACTATAATGGCAGAGAAAGTAAAGGCACCGATTTTAGTACATGGAAGTTCCGAGTAGAAACGATTCTAGAGGAACACGATATAGGTTTGATCCAACAGACGATGAAACTAATTCGGAATTGTACCACGCATGCACCGTGGCAATTTAGAGTTACAGCGCCGACTTTTGAGAACTAGTAGTTACGTTGAACTACTAATTCGACGTTCCAGCAATTTATGAACATATAATAGAACCGTTCTAGAATATTTCGATCAGTTCTTGCTCTTGAGCAGGTATTTCATATTCTCTCTTATTCCACGCAAGCGCTGCGCATGTTTTAGTTTTGTTTGGAGGTAAATATTTTAAATTAAAGTCAGTACATTTTATTATTATTACAACAAACTTTCATACCACCTTTTATAATATATGTTCTGTGATTATATGTAAATATAAGGTAAGGGAGTAAGTTTTTTTTACTTTTGTATATTTGCTTCAAATATAATCAATTATAAAACGTTAGAATTGTTGTATATGTGCACGTTCTGTTGAGTTGTGAAATTTACCTATTTTTTTAGCATGTCTGATATTTGAATTATTATTAAGCAAAAATAGCTGGAAGTTTGAGGTCCCCACTTCGCTGCGCGAACGATAAAGTGAGAACGCATTCGGAGGGAAAAGGATATCCAAGGCGCTTAACAATTTCTGTCGATATTGGTACAATCCAGTGCACAATTAATATAGAAATTGTTTACCTATAAAATTAAGGCGATAAAAACTAGAAAATTTCTTCACGTTGTGTATTTATTTATATTATTTTGAAAAAATATGTAATAAAACGTAACAAGAGTATGGAAATATATTGAAAAAGGAAATAAACAGGTATACTTGTCCGTACAGATAAATTTCCCTATTCCACGATGATATTTAATCGTGGAATAGTGAAATTTATTTGTACCAATACAAGAATACCTCACGTTCATATTATTTCTGATACATCAGGCTCTGAATCTGAGATTGTTTCACCAGTTCCACCTTCACTGTCATTATTAGATCCTAGAGTTATTGTTATGTCATCAACAACTAAATCAAACGCAGGCTCTTTTGCCATATAATCTTGTTCAATTTTTTTATACCTAGTTTTCCATTCTTCTAACAAGAATGAATAAAAGAATTCATCACACAAACTTTGTACGTTCTTAAAATTGAAAGTTACATTTTTATCAGCAACGTATTGCTTCATAGAAGACCATACTAACTCTATTAGATTTAAATCCGGATGATATGGAGGTAATCGTAAAATGGAATGTCCTTTATCTGTAGGAATTTGATCACTTTCGTATATTTTGTACCGAGGTTTGTGTTACTTTATAAGATTGTATAAATCTGCTTTTAGCATATCAGCCGTGAATCCAATATTTCGCTTTGTCAACCACTGCAGCATTTCGGCTTTTCTGCAAGAGAAATTTGGTACCTTTTCACTCTGTACATTATGATAAAGTACGTTATCGATCACTGAAACGCTATTTGGTGGTAAATTTGGTACTAACATCTCCTGTAACCACTTTTTGTAGTTCTCGTCGTTCATGGCATTGTTATAATATCCGGTTTTATCGCTAAATTTGTATCTAAGGTAAGCATTTTTCACAAAACTATTTTCACCTCCAGCATGTACTATAATTAGCATCTGTCCCTTTGATACTGGTTTATGTAACCCGTCGTTGGAACTATCAGACCAGCTCTTTTGATTACTAGGACACGAATAGATATACGTTTCGTCCATATATATAATTGGTCTATTTTCGTCTCTACAACGTTTCATACTTCGTAAGAAGTTAAGTCTCATATGTCTTATTTCGGGTTTTTCCATTAACAACTTCCTATTTGTTCTAGTTTTTCGCCAATTAAATCCCATTACTTAATAACATGCCGAAGAGACTCTCGAGTACCTGTATAATGATACTCATCTACAAATTTTCGATGAATACGCATCAAAGATGGAACTTGTTTTTCTGTAATATAAAAATTGATATACCTTCGGAGAAAATTATCTAGACAGGATTTGAACCGCTTTTTTTTCTCTTTTTGTTAGGTGTTTCAAACGACGAGCATTCACCGTCTTCAACTACCTAAATTTCACGTGAAATTTGTTGAACACTACTTTAACTGACTCCTGTTGCCAATACCACACGCTCCTGGACTTTTTTAAAATCTTCCAATAGCCCGTTATTTTCCGCCTCTCTTCTCATAAAATGTATAGCATTTGCTACCACTTCTCGAGTTTGTCCATTTAAAACTTTTCCTTTTAATTTCGACTGAAATTCCATTTTTATTCGCCGCAATACCTACTTTTTCGAAGACTATACCTAGTTCTGCAGTCGTTAAAGTTTAATCATAAACTGTCTTATCTCATACTTTCCGTATTGAGACCAACGCGCATCGTGGGCGTGTCCATTTTCAAACTTTCAGCTATTTTTACTAACCTGTACAAGCTCAAGCTCTAGTGAAATGTCATCAGACGAGGATGAGCAGCTTTTGAATGTATTGATTGATATCAATATGCAAAGGAATAAGCGGCCAAAAAATCAAGGTTACGTCGAAGAAACTGTTCTTCAATACTCAGATGAAGTATTCAAAGAACACTTTAGAGTGGCCCGTTTAGTTTTTAATAATTTATTGGAGAAATATAAGAACAGTGGATACTTTAATGCTGATGCGAACGGTGGAAATGGAAAGCGAACATCTGGGTAACATGTGTTGGTGTTTTTGTGGTTTGCTGGTCATCAATTAGCATCTTCTCGAGACGTTCCTGATCGTTTTGATATTACAATCAGTTCTCTATTTCTTATAACCACACGAATGATTAGTTTTCTGAGCAACATGTCGGGCGATGTCATAAGGTGGCTGAATAACCAAAAAATGGAGGAAATACAACAAAATTTTACTGAAAATGGGTTTCCAGGTGTATGTGGTGTTATCGATGGTACTCATATGAAGATTGACAAACCAACTGAAGACCCAGATTCATATCTTGATAGGAAACATGTGTATTCAGTCCATGTAAGTCTTCATCGTCCTAAATAAATCTTCGTGCATTGTAACTTTGTTTTCTATTTAGACACAAGTGGTTTGTGATCATGAAAAGCGCATATTAGACGTTTTTATTGCGTACCCTGGATCTGTTCACGATAGTCATGTGTATCGTGTATCACCTTTATCGACAGAATTACCCGAAAAATGAGGGTTGAACAAATATATACTGGGCGATAGTACACTACCCTTGTACACGACATTTGTTGACCCCGTTTCGTGATCGAGGACAATCAACTGCAATTCAATCTCATTTTAATATGACTCTTTTCAAAAATCGATACATAATAGAACATTGCTTTGGTCTTTTAAAACAAAAGGTTAGGCAATTATATCATTTAAAGCTAAGAGACATTACAAGGGTTTCTCACTTTAGCAGAGCCAGTTGTGTTCTTCATAATTTATCTATAAATGATATGTTTTAATACGAAAATGAAGGCATTGAAAATAATAATAATCCGCCCTCACACATTGAAGGCCCGCTTGTAGATGAACATGAAGATGCTCAAGATGTAATCGAGATACGAAACCAGGCTGCAAGATTAATTTATCCACACTAGAAGATCATTTTGCCAAATAAATAAATAACATTCATTTTTCTAATTTTTTTCCAACAAAAATTTACACTGTATGGTTATAGACAGATACAAACAGTTTAAACTAACTTTCATTTAAATACGGCAAGCTTTCATATTAATTTGTTTAAAAATTTGATATGATCATTTTCAAATATTGTCTTGTTTGTGTAGTTTGTATATAGTTGTTTTGATATTGTAGTATGTGAAATAACATTTGTACGTTTACGTTTAAATTTATAGTAAATTAAAACATTATTATCAATAATATGATTATCAAAGTTGCAATTTCTTTGCACATATAGGAGGTAGCTATTCAAGTGTTGTTAACAAAGTGGGATGAACATGAAGGTGATCAAATCAATAATATCCTTGTATAGAATACAATTTTTATTATGTAAATATTAAGTAACAAAAATAAATATATTCTTTGAAACTGAAAAAATAATTCTTAGGAAAAGGAACAGCGTTATGAATGAATTAATATAATACTTGAAACATAAATAAACATTGTAACTTATAACAATAATTCTCAGGAATAGACACAGTATTATGCATTGAATCAATAATACTGTAAAATAAAAACACAAGTAGTTGAAAAATTAGGGGTCATCCATTTGGCAGCGTTCACTTCCATTTTGTTTGATATTCTCTAACAGTACATTATTAAATTTTTTCATTTCTTCTAACTTTGATTTTTCTAAATCTAAGCGGTTTTGATAATATTTTTCCTTGCCATTCTTTTTTTTCATTAATAGTACCACTTTTTTTTTCATGAAATTTACTCAAGTTATTTTTTATATCTTGTAAAACATCACTTCGTTTTAATCTATCTACAATGTTTTTCCGCTTCTTCACTTCTTTTTGTGTTACCACTTGTTCTTCCAGATCCTCTGTGGGATTGTTATCAAAATTCGGATTATCTGTATCCTCTGCAGAAGCTGATGTAGTACATGTATTAGAGCATTGAATGGGTGTAATTACTGAATTCGCAGTAAGTAGTACATGTGGAAATATATTTTTCTTTTTATTAAAAATTTCGTCCATTTCTAGTTGAAACTCAAATTATTTCCTACCACGACCCGTTTTATTTGATTTGTCGACAAACTTTTTATAGTTTCTTTCCAACACTTTATTATAAATTATATTAATAAAAATGGTTTTAATAATTAACGAGAGAGATTTATTTCACACCTTGACTTCAACTCACAGAACAAAATATAATATATATCTAAACATAGAAAGAAGTAAAAATATTTGACATATAGCAATGGCCTGCTCTGCAAATTTAACTATTATTATTTTACACATCTGTTTTAAATTCTTCATGTTGAATGTGCCTACTTTATGGCGGTACTTTTTGTATAAATCTAATAAGACCCTGGTACTGGGTGCGGTCCATTCCTTGTAAGATATTTCGTTGCTCATTTTCTCTGGATTAGATTGTTTATATCCATTACTTGAGACATTGATAACTAAAAACTCATTAAAATCTGAAAATCAAACATAATTAGATTACCTACTTTAATAAAAAACTTTTTTAATTATTTACAATCATTTTGAAATTCCATCTCAGCATGAACCCAATTATAATTTTATACTTTAGACAATAGACTGATTTGCTACACCTAACCAAACATTATTTTCAAATCAAAAGTCACAATCGGTTTAATTCTTATGACATGTCCCCAACATTCAGTAACTAAATTTTCCTAACCATTCCAGCACCAACAAATTCCTAACTAGTTCGACTTATTATTTGAATTGTCATGCGCTGTAAATCAGTTCAAATTATGTGTTAAATCTATCCTACAACTCATTGCTGGAACAAACCTGATATTTTAGAATTTCTTCATGATAAATTCGATTGCACTGTAGTATTTGTAGTAAATAATGTCAAACGTATTTGGTTCATTATGAGTAGCGATTATAGATTTAGTTATTTCGTTATTATGTGTTTTTTAAAACCTCTAGTAACTTTTATGTTGATTCAAATATTGTTTTTGGATATCATGGTTCCCCAGCGTCAAGTTTGTCATAAAACAGCCGAAATTACCAAGGCCATGTTTCCACAATGCCATCCCCACTTTGGTTAATTCATTCATAATTTTACAACTGGCGTTTAGGATTGTTGGCCGCAAAATAAATGTGTTTATGAATGAATAGCTCTATCTATTGTATATTATTACTCTAAGATTCAGCATGATACTTATACCAAGGAGCCTGTGCATCTGACAGTACTCTAAATAAATACATCTTAAACGTCTAATTGAATCAATCGTATTGAAGCTGTTGAAGTGTTTGAAACTGAATCGGTTTGGTGAAAACCAAATTTTGCGAGCATCGTCAATATGGATTGAATTAGTCGACACCATTCACAAATCTGAATGAAAGGCAGGGCCTGAAATATGAAAAAATAAAATGGGCAAGATTATAAAGAATATACTGTGAAGAGTATGTGTAATTCTACAGCTTAAACTCCTCAAGAGATGTATTTGAAGAAGTATAACATAAAAATAGATCTATTTCAAGCATGTGATTTCAAAAGTTCGCGAAACGCAGGCAGTGCCAAGAGACGGAAATTGAAGAAACATCAGGAAAAACAGAAACGGAGTACAAAGGCCTTAAGTATAAAACATATGTTTGCTATTACTGAAAAATGTGATGAAAAAACAAACTCTCGATTTGGCTTCAGTAGAATTATCGCGGCGTGTGGGCGAGGGTTGTTCAGCTTTGATTGAACATCTTAGATTTGGAAATCAGAATGATGGTGATAAATCAGGTAGGATAGAATATAACACAATTTTCACCAAAACCTGTCAAGGAAGAAACCATAAATGCGCAAGCAGTAAGTGGCTTACTAAAAATGAACGAAACCCACAGCGCTGTCCAGTTCGAATGATCAGAGAAATGATAGGAAAAAGAGGACCAGGATTCACATGTCCACATTTGTTCCTAAATCCATTCTGCGGTAAAATTTGAGAAAACCTACCTGACACCGATTTCGAAAATTCTTTTTTAATTATGTAAGCCACTTACTAACAAACACATGGCACCACAAATTTTGCTGCGGAAACACTTAACAAGCGCAGTAAAAGGATTTTCATTTTCGAATTTGTTCCTTTTCGAATGGATATTTTTCATATTTTCTTGTTGTATATATACATATATATTCTCGAAGTATAATATTTAATTTGTTCTTAATAGATATGTGATAATTGTAGACTGAATCATTACGATAAACACTAGTTTTTTTCAAAATGATTTTGTTATGCTTTGACAACAATCTCAACTGACAGTTGCTAATCACTGACATTAGCGACGTTGCCAAATTTATGAAATTATGAAATTACGAAAAATGTAAGTCTCGATTTCGTTTGCATGCAGTTACATCGATATCTTTTTATCTATGGTTATTTCGGAATTCCATGAAGTTAGTTTGCAAAAAATGCGCGCCCGGTCGCGATTTCAATCCACATTATTCAGTAATACGGGCTTAAATAGGTAAACCACATACGTGTATAGGTTATTCATTGATATGTGTTAGGTGTCGGAGAGCAATCTTTAGAACATATGTTTACTGTTTAAGCCATAAACGTTAGATAATTCACTCATATACACCTAGATTAGTTAATAGGTTTGAGCTGAATAATTTTGTAAGCTGAGACCTTTAAAATAAGAAGCGGTAGTTGATATATACTTCTTTTTTAATTTTTCTATTGTCAACTTTGGCAACGTTGTTAAAAAATTTGACGTAAATATTAGAATTTTCACACTTTTGATATTGAATTTTTACTGTTAATATGTGTTTCCGCGGAGAAATTTTTGGTTTTCCAGGTTTGGTAATTAATGTTTTATACTGTAAAAAATATTTCTTTGAAATTCGTGCTACATACAGATTCTTAAATTTTTCCCTAAATTGGGAGCAAAGTCTATTGGTTTCGATACCAACCAATTGAAAATTACAAACCATCCGTGCAGATCAACTGCAGTTTCTCAACTAGCAAAATCCGGAGTACCAGAGCTGCAATTCATTCAAATTACTGGCCACGCTAGTACTTCTTCACTTCAACCTTACTTGCAGATGGATGAACAACATCACCAGCGTATTTTGAACAGATTGAGTAATCATAATGAATTTTGGACCTTCTTCGGATAATAGCCAGTTCTTCAAAAGCTGAACAAATGTCACAAATTAAACATGGTGAAAATGTCATACAATGATTGTGTTTTCAATTCCAATTGATAAATTATAAAGCTGGTGCTGTTTTTGTTTCGATTTTTTTTAATGTTGTTGATATTTGAATATTGAGTAAATTATTTTGTGAATATGACTGATAATGAATTGAATTCAAGAAATTATCTTCATAAATATATATAACACGACCTTGACAAATTGCCGACTATTTTTATTGCTCTTGTATTTATTAATTTGACACGACATTATTTTGTCATTAATAATCAGAGACAAAAGCCCTCGAGCTTCGCTCTCGGGTTTCATCAGATTATCAATGCCAAAATAATGTCTCGTTGAATTATTATAAAATACAGTCGAAATTTAGATGCAACAAAATAGTCGACTATTTATCAAGGTTTTTTTATAATTACCCTTGATTACTTTTTGACGTTTCTGGAAATCAATAGAAATTTTCTATTTCAGTAATTGGGATCGAGACCGAACTATAGAGTCAAAAGTAGAGCGCCCTGGTGTTAAATAAGAAAAACATTGTGATGTAAACGGTATCATAAACAACCTACAAAACGCAAAAAATTAATAGTTTTTTTTATTTTCTTTGCTAGAAAAAATTGTTGGTATGTAAGATGGGTGTAGGGGATTATTTGATTTTTGATTATTGACAAAATGAGCACTGCAAATTCTAGCGTTTCTATTTGGTTCCAAATCCTCGCGATGTTTTCTGAAATGTAATTAAAAAACTTGAAGTGATTCGTTTTGTACAAATGTTTACTTTCTTCCCCTTAATAGTATTTAATTATTTGAACTTATTATATAATATTAAAGTCAGCAAACAGATAACAAGTTTTTCATTTTATATAATCAATGAAATCGTACAGAAAACAGCATTTTATTCTCCCCATAATAATCTTTTATTTATGTAAAAAAAATATCTAGAACTTTTCTAATAACTGCCAATTGTAGTATCATACTGATTATATACAAAATAATTGTTAACAGAATGTTTTAATTGGAACATTTTACTTACATATGGGTTTTTGCTGCATTTATCCATTTTTGACGTTTTAAGGTTATCTACGCAGTGTTCAATGAACTTTCGGGGAAACTATAATTTAATGACAACCACATGGCAACGGATTTTCTTGATCTGACGCGTTTGCCATAAATTTTCAAGAAATTCCTAAAATGATTTCCAAACTATTTAGTAAATCATCAGTCGATTAAATAAGTAATATAATCATTAAAAGTGGGTGTGAGAATACCATAATAAGCAGCGCATCGATTTGGAAACAATTCCAACTATCTTGCGACGGGAGGGGCTATAAATTGGAAGAAAATACATTAGCAACAAATCTAGCCGTTATTTTGAAGGACTATGGGTTCAACATGGAGAAACAGAATAGAGAAGACTATAAAGAAGCTGTTATCAAGACAATGTGGAAAAAGACCCCAAATTTAATGCAAGATATGTACTACAACAAATTAATTAGAAGACTCGACACGTTCAGTGATATCGAATTCAAATCCGTCAGTGATACTAAGAACACCAAGCATAAATTATTACAAAAAGAGCCCGAAAAAAGGGAACAAAGTTCTGCAAGTCTGGCTTGCAGAAGAATTTTTATCATATTCCTTCATATGAACTGATATGGTGTGTTGGAGAAGGTTCTCAATGTTCAGTGCATTATTTCAAAAACGAAACGACCAGTGCGCAGTTGACCACCACAAGAATAGAGGACATCCCTAGATTTTCCACAACGGCGCAAGGCGAGCACAAAGATGTGTGGACGGTAAATGGTCGATACCATACAATCCTAATATTTGTACTGTTCGATTGCTCAAGAAATTCCTCAGCAAGAGAAACGCAAATATCAAAACTGATAGGTTATTTTTAACAGTTAATATTGCTTAGGATATACAATATTCTTCAGGATGGTACAAAAATATGTTGATTGGGATGAACATGATGTCTAAGTGTATAAAGGAATCTGCAGACATGATTACCAACCATTCCGCATGATCGACTGCAGTGACCTTGCCAAAGTAGGTATCAATGAGCAAGAAATTATATAAATCACAGGATAGAGCAACTCATTGATACCTCAGAACAAAACAATGTTGAAAAATCCTCCACCCAAGGACACAATATTTATAATAATTGTAGTTTTCATGATCAAAATTTCAATGCGTCCTAATTTAATTAACTAATTCTGTTTAGATTGTCGAGTGATATAAATTTATTAAAATAAAAATATGAAATCTTTAAAGTGATTTTGATTGTAACGTCAAAAAATAATCTATCGAATATCACACGAGAGTTCGATTAATTCGATAATAATTCTCTAGGTCTTTTCTCAAACTTGTTGCCATTTGGTAATAGCCACTCGAGCCCTTTCGACTCCCTTATTTATTGCCTGGCAACAAGTTTTCTAAAATCTGTCAAATTATTTTCAATTTATTCTCACTCTCTTATGATATTACTACAAATAATATGTGAGGAAATGTCAAGAAAATAGACACAAACAAATTTACATGAAAAAAAATATTTTGCCAAATAAATCCAACGTTTAAAAACATGTATAAATTTTCTCATTCAGTTATGCTCAGAATAGTTATAATTCTTTGGCGGAAAATTGTACAAGTTCTGCAATAAGAATGAAAAAATCCCACTTCCCAAATTGTGCTCTCATTTTATAAGCATTCATCTAAAACTAATTAAGGAATCTTCTTTTATTAATGCCATTAGCGATGAAATATTTTGCGGTCATGCAGAAAACTTCGTTATCTGCGAGTAGATTGGTAAAACTTAGATTTAATTCATCTTCGTCTACCTTTTAAACTTGTATTTTATCAGAAAAACCGACAAAACTGATGTTAATAAAAAATTCCTTGACATTTCTATTCCAGAAATGATAAAATGCATAAAACTTCAATTAAATCCGATTGAATAAAAAATAGAGTCAAAGAGTCTTCTACTTCTTTTTCAAAATTTGAGAAAAACATTTTTACAATTTTTGATAAAGAAATTATAGTCTCAGTAATATAATTATGATAATCTGTTGAAGAATTGTAGTTTCTTTTATCGGAAACAATTTTTCAATATCAACAGATAATCAATGCAATTCTTCAATTATTATGACATACATTCGGTAATAGTACATGTGAATAAACTTTAATATTCATGAGGCATGACATTTTCAATTCTGACTGCTTGAAAAGATTCCTTGTCGATTTGTGGATTTATAAATATTTCAAGATACATGTAACTGTAGTAAATTAATGTTAAGTCTATGCTCAATATCCTTAAATCACTAAACTTAAATCACAATCTTACGTGCGCCCAGATTATGAATCCGGACTTCATCACTTTTGTTTGCACTGCACGGGGAATTTGATTGTTGTTCTTGTAACGTAAGTTGTCCTTAAATGGCAACATCCACATCCTCAATATTAATTAGTTGTTGTGGGTAATGTTTTTTTATTGGTAACTAATCAAGTTTCTAAAAATTTTATCAATAACTTAGTTACGTATATGTGACAGTTCTTCCGGGATGAGCAACATTAAACAGTCTTGTTGTGGTTATTGCATATTTATTATTTTCGTAATGTAAACCTAAAATTTTTAATAATTTCTTGCAAAGTATACAACATTTTCAAGTACTTGCGAATGTTAATATTATGAGGTTAACGAAGCTACATATTTGATACTTTGTTTAAAAAACGTCAAATAATATTTTTTCGGTCATTATTTTTTTGTATCGTTCAATACATCGTTTAGTTGGTATACTAGACTTAGTACATGCGTTCATACCCAAATTATTTTTTCTTTACTTTGGGTATTCCACATTTCTTGAAATTCCTTTTATAGGGGAATCCAAACAATATTGGGTATTCCATTTGTAAAAATCGGGTGACTATAAGGAAGAGGGTAGAGAGTTATTACGAGTATATAAGAGCAAAAAGATGTGTCTCTTTATATGATCTTCATCTTATCTCTTCTTTGTAAAAGTGTTTCATATTAGGTTTTCATTAGAATGCTCCATATAAACAAAAATGCCTTCAAATTAACTGTCTCGACCCTCACTTCGTAGAATCTACTCATATTAGTGTTTTAATTGAAACTCACTGTTTCTAGCTAATTCCACAATATAATGAAAATTGTTGAAAATTCTAAAAAATTGACAATTGTTTCGAGAAATCAATATCATAGTCAGAATGACAGAAGCTACATTTCATTTGATGCATATTGGATGTAGGCGTCAAATGAAATGTAACCCCTAAAACAACAACACCACAGGGACACGCTACAGCGAATCCTGTGGATCAGAAAACTCCACATTGGAATCATTCAGGTGGCCAGAGAAGGAAGCTTAATAGAATGAAGGAACATGGCATTTATACCAAGACAGTGGTGTTGCCTATTCCGTTAATATGGAAACAAGGTGAAAACTAGCAGACAAAGGGCGTTAAACAAACTGTGTCAGCTAGGAGCACTCCTGGAGGAAAAAAGATAAGGGGGCCAAATGTAACGCTGGTACTAGTACTAATAGTGGTATAAAGTACAGTGTGGCCCTCAATGGGATCAAAGCAGCCGTCGTTCCTAAAGACTTCCCAGAGACAACTATCTCGGAAGATCAGGTAGGGACTATTGAAGAGAACCTGACCAAAATGATCGACGATGTGCAGAAGGTGCCTAGGTTTGGAGTCAGTCAATACATGGACAGCTATTATGAGCTGATATGTGCCAATGAGGAGTCCTTCGACATAACGAGTGACTATCTGACAATTAAAACTATCTGGAAGCTCATCAAGAGTGATGAACTTCCAAACAACAATGAGTCCTTGCCCTACTTCCAGAGACTAAGAAAGATGATCAGAAAACGGGCTAAAGTGACATGAAAAATAAAACCCAGGGTTGAAGGTTGATCGTTGGATATCCTCGGCTCCAAATCATCTGATAGGGAACTCCATGTGAGTCTCCGGATTGATGAGGAGTCGATGAAAGAAATTGTCCGGGTTCGATGGAGACCGTACTACTTATTCCAGCCAGTCATCTTTATGACCCTGGAAAACACGATCGAAGAGGAATAACAGATTCATCAAGTGCATGAACAAATTTATTTACCTCAAAGTATGTTGCATCTGTTTTGAAAGCAGTGCTTTCAATGGGGGGTATATGTTCGAAAACTAGTTCGAACTAAAGAATTCAACTACATATTTTTTATTCTGAGTTTGATTTACCCTGTACACCACATCCAACGGATTTTGCAGTTTCCTCGTAAAAATGTTTGGTTAATTTTTTGCATTCTGACGTAGAATTTGAAAAGTCATTAAGACGTCAAAATAATATACACGACCCACCCCGTGCATTAGTTGTCGACGGCATTGACATAAATGTCGAGTCGAGTTTTGATGTGTCAAGGTGACAAGTCGAGAACGGTGAAGTTCTAGAAAGGTGTTTTTTGGGTTGCAATAGTTTTTTCAATTCTCACTACGCAAACTAACGGTTTCTGTTGAATTAATAGAAAGGTCTATTAAAGATTCAAGAGTGATTGCAACGCGATAGCAGTGAATGTTTTATTCCATTTGATTTGAATGGAAAGGTTCAATTTGATTTATGCTAGCATTGTGGATAAATTCTTCTGATTACCTCATAGAGTAACCGATAACAAAGGATATTTACACCTACAGTAGTTTACAACAAATAAGTTACATTTGACCTCGCTCACAGTTATACATATACTCATTACAATTTGACAGTTGTCTTTCAAACCCATTCAAAACGTGTAATTAGCAAAGGTGATTCTACGTATATGAGCTCTGTGCCAGGAAGCAGCTCGACAGAAAGACTCAAACGAGGTTGTACGTGAGTACTATAATTTACAACTATTATACTGTTGATAAACAAAGATTGTGTTTCGCCGCGCACTACCTCCTTCAGAACGGTCTTAGTGAATATTAGGTAACTTTTTGTTTTGATTTCAACAGAAATTTTCTCTGTGCTAGATTTAGACTCATTTACGCATTAATTATTTACGTTTAAGATTCTTACATAGTAAATGTTTCATTAGTTATAATATTCATGAAGAACGGCCGTTCAATTTACTTATGCATATTTTTTGTTGAATTTCCTTAGTATTTTACAGGAGATCAATCCTTTATAATCTCTTTTAATAATTAAATTTGTTAGTTGTTTATTTCGAGTTGTCTTTAACCAATCCTCGCTTTAATTCCGAAGCTCATTAATTTAAATTGCTAATCGAATACCAGCGCCCTTGGCTAATACAATGGCTAACTAAAGACCTTGAATCTAATTTTTTTATTTGTTTTGAGCTTAACCTCAAACAAATCCTTCAATAATGGTTACCAGATCAGACAAAGGAAACTTAACAGTGATAATGGATAAATCTGAATATATAACCTTATCCTATAACATATTAAATGATGAAAAATATTATAAACAACTCAAAAATGATCTCACTTCTACATTACAGCAAAAAGCAAACAAATTAGTATCATCACTCAAAAAACAACAGGCCAAAAGTTCAACAACTTATAATCAGACATCTCCTAAGTTTTATGGACTTCCCAAGATACACAAGCCCACCCTTTCTTCAAGACCTATTGTTTCATCGATTAATGCACCAAACAGTAATATTACCAAATTTATAACTGATATCCTTACATTACAAATACATACAACTGTAATAATGACTATTATGTTGAAGATTCTTCTCATTTTTTATCCTTTATAAATGACAAACAATTACCAAAAGGTTATGTACTTATCAGTCTTGATGTGATTTCCTTGTTTAGTAATATTATTATACAACTTTTTAAACATAGTGTTGAAAAGTTATACATTCGGAATCCCACTATCACAAAAGATCCTGCCTAGAAATGTTTGAGACTGCCTTAGATGAAAAATCACTAAGTAAAAATAGAGAAAGTAACCATGTAAATTACACTTATGCATATCTCCTTTCATTTGACCAACAACATAAGAATAATCAAATTCTAGATATTTCTAACTTATAAATATAAACATCTATATAACTAATGAGTTATAACGGAGTTGTTGTGTATATACTACATTCACTCTTGTTATCGTGAGATTTGAGTGGGGTAATTAGTGAGAGTAATATACCTTACAACTTTCGCTCGTTGACAAGGAAGAATATATGCTATATAGGACTTCCTTTGTTCATAGGATCATTATTAAGTGACAAGTCATGTTACTAATAATGAAGACTGTCTCTTAAGTCATAAAGTTGAACACATCAACTGGGTTATGTCTCAACCAAAAAACTGTCACTTAATTTGTGACACTCTGACAAACATATAATGTTCCTTCAAATCGAAAAGATCCTTTTGAATTAGTACTTAAAAAGTATCTATATATAAAAAAATATATATTTTTTTGTTGTTCCGAATATGTTTTAATAATTATGAACTCCCTTTACACGTAAGTATAAAAAAATTGTTAATTGATGAAATGTACCAACATGTCCATATTTCAGCCTTGAAAAAGAAACTAAAATTTTTCGAAACGTTGGGTAGTGAATAAGACTTTAATTCAGCCCTACTTACGACGGAATCCCTAAGATATTGAGAGATTTTTTATTTATCTACCGTCAAGAATACCCTTTTGGTTTATATATATATATATATATATATATATATTGTCCTGTTATTTTCCGTTGTTTGTGTTCTTCCATGTTTCATTCAACATCGTTGCTCCCAAGTATCACATCCATACTTGGTGATATCGTACTGATGGAGGCTAATGAGCTAGATACATGCATGTTTACGGTTACCACTCCTCTTCAGTAACCTCTACATTTTTGCGTGCTTTCCCATGAAAACACTTGTTGTTTGCTCTTTGTTTTTGTTAAATTCACGCGTTATTCATTTTTGATCTTGTTTCTTCACCTTGCGTTGGTTTTTTCCAGACAGGTGGGCTTTATGCGCCTCCGTGTTGATATTGGTTGTTGTTCCAAAATCGGAATCTTCCAATTGATGGCACAAATGTGCGTTGGGTTGTCCTGCTATTTTCCGTTGTTTGTGTTCTTCCATGTTTCATTCAACATCGTTGCTCCCAAGTTTCACATCCAAACTTGGTTATATCGTACTGATGAAGGCTAATGAGCTAGAAACATGCATGTTTAAGGTTACCACTCCTCTTCAGTAACCTCTTTATTTTTGCGTGCTTTCCCATGAAAACACTTGTTGTTTGGTCTTTGTTTTTGTTAAATTCACGCGTTATCCATTTTTGATCTTGTTTCTTCACCTTGGATTGGTTTTTCCAGACAGGAGGGTTTTATGCGCCTCCGTGTTGATTTTGGTTGTTGTTCCAAAATCGGAATCTTCCAATTGATGGCACAAATGTGCGTTTGGTTGTCCTGTTATTTTCCGTTGTTTGTGTTCTTCCATGTTTCATTCAACATCGTTGCTCCCAAGTTTCACATCCATACTTGGTTATACCGTACTGATGAAGGCTAATGAGCTAGAAACATGCATGTTTACGGTTACCTCCCCTCTTCAGTAACCTCTTTATTTTTGCGTGTTTTCCCATGAAAACACTTGTTGTTTGCTCTTTGTTTATAAATATATATATAGTTTCGCTTTTTTTAGTTCTTGGTCTTTTTTATTTAATTATATATTGTTTATTTTGTATTCTTGGGATTGATGACCTTTTTTAAAGACATTTAACTAGTAGTTAATACATTTTTATTTAACGTTTCGGTCTTTCCATGACCTTCATCAGAAATAAAATTTTTGATTAAACTAAAAGAAATGGTACAAGTTACAAAAAGAATCTTAATAGCAAAACAAATAAATCTTACCTTCGACAGAACGTTCATTTGATTATTCAATATATTTTATAGATTTTTAGGACGTATCACATAACAGATTATAACTCACACACAAAGAAAACGAACATTTTAAAAATATGACAGTCATTGAAGAACATTTGTATTGGAATATACGAGTATTTGTTCTATACAATGAAAGCAGGCGTAACGAGGTTTTAATGTGTCGTTTTTGTGTTGACTGGTATTGGAAAGGATTTTATATTTATATAGGGAGTGGTAATAAATTTATTATATTTGGAATGTGCCACGTGTTTCAGTTTTTATAATGTCATTATAAATTTTACTAAGGTTTTTTGTGACAGTCTTTAAATTTACGGAACTGGTTTTTCTTTGTATTTCTATCATTTCTAGAACTTCGCGTTTTTTTGTGTGGTTTCACAATTTTTGTACTTTCGAAATTAAATTCGTGTTGGTTCTCTGAAACATGGATAGTGAGTGCCGTTTTGTTTCGTTTGTCATATTTGTGACTATTTACTCTGTTTTTCAAATACTGACTTGTTTGTCCGATATAGACCCCTTCACAGTTTTTACATGGTATTTCATAGACTATGTTGCTCTTTTTTTCTTTTGAGATTGAACTTTTTAGATAGGTGTAATTGGTTTTCAGTAGGTTGTTTCCTTTATGAGCAACATGTATGTTGTGGTGCGAAAATGTCTTTTTTTGGTTTTCTGATAAATTTGGTATACATGGCAAAGTGAGGAATTGGTTTGTTTTATTGTCTATTTTAGTTTTTGTATTATTATGGTTATAAAATATATGTAAACGTTTTTTAAATATCTTATTTATCAAATTAGTGGGATAGTTGGATTCATGTATCCAATCGCCTTTCGAAAAACTATCCAAATAACTTAAAAAAATTCTTGAAAACATTGTTTACAAGAATAAATACTACATAAAAGACTCGATGGATTTCAAAAATAAAATTAAAAATATCACCATGCCAGAAAATTATATACTAGCATCCCTAGATGTTAAATCATTATATACGAGTATTCCTATAAATTTAGCAAAAAATATAATAATTAAAAAATGGAGTCAGATTGAAACATACACTGATATACCTATGAGTGACTTCTTAGAAGCTATAGAACTCACTCTGAATTCCACCTATTTTTTGTATGAAGAGACATTTTATATATCTTATTTATCAAATTAGTGGGATAGTTGTTGAGTATAAGGGTATCTTTAGCTTTTTTATTGCATTTTCTCTGAATTTGGGGTCGGACAGATTTATTGATCGATCTGCGAGTCCTATAATAACATATTTTTTTTGTGTTAGAGGGTGTTGTGATTTAAAGTAATTGCTAATATGCAGTCGTCAACATACCTGTAAAAAAATAGTGTTTGAATTGAGTCTTTAGTCAGTATTGTATCTTCAAGATCTTCCATAACTAATTGGGCAATGACGCTAGAAATCGAGGTCCCGATGGCACACCCTTCAATTTGTTGGTAAAATGTCTCTTCATACAAAAACTAAAGATTCCCTTATACTCAACAACTATCCCACTAATTTGATAAATAAGATATTTAAAAACCGTTTACATATATTTTATAACCATAATAATACAAAAACTAAAATAGACAATAAAACAAACCAATTCCTCACTTTGCCATATATACCAAATTTATCAGAAAACCTAAAAAAGACATTTTCGCACCACAACATACATGTTGCTCATAAAGGGTACAACCTACTGAAAACCAATTACACCTATCTAAAAAGTTCAATCTCAAAAGAAAAAAAGAGCAACATAGTCTATGAAATACCATGTAAAAACTGTGAAGGGGTCTACATCGGACAAACAAGTCAGTATTTGAAAAACAGAATAAATAGTCACAAATATGGCAAACGAAACAAAACGGCACTCACTATCCATGTTTCAGAGAACCAATACGAATTTGATTTCGAAAGTACAAAAATTCTTCGAAGTGAAAACCACACAAAAAAAGTTCTAGAAATGATAGAAATACAAAGAAGAACCAGTTCCGTAAATTTAAAGACTGATACAAAAAACCTTAGTAAAATTTATAATGTCATTATAAAAACTTAGAAATATAGAGAAAGACGTGGCACATTCCAAATATAATAAATTTATTACCACTCCCTATATAAATATAAAATCCTGTCCAATACCAGTCAACACAAAAACGACACATTAAAACCTCGTTACGCCTGCTTCCATTGTATAGAACAAATACTCGTATATTCCAATACAAATGTTCTTCAATGACTGTCATATTTTTAAAATGTTCGTTTTGTTTGTGTCTGAGTTATATTCTGTTATGTGATACGTCCTAAACATCTATAAAATATATTGAATAATCAAATGAATGTTCTGTCGAAGGTAAGATTTATTTGTTTTGCTATTAAGATTCTTTTTGTAACTTGTACCATTTCTTTTAGTTTTAACAAAAATTTTATTTCTGATGAAGGTCATGGAAAGACCGAAACGTTAAATAAAAATGTATTAACTACTAGTTAAATGTCTTTAAAAATGGTCTTCAATCCCAAGAATACAAAATAAACAATATATAATTAAATAAAAAAGACCAACAACCAAAAAAAGCGAAACTATATATATATATATATATATATATATATATATATATATATATAAACAAAGAGCAAACAACAAGTGTTTTCATGTAAATAAAATTGGAAATATCACGGGGATTGCAGCTATCCCCGTGATATTTTCAATTTTATTTGTTGATAGTTCAGCCGTGACTACTTGTTTCTGTTTTATATATATATATATATATCTATATATATACAGTTATATTTGTGTGTATAAGAGGAATTTTTAATATTATTGTATTAGAATTTTGGTTTATTAAATTTTAGTGTGGCTAGCTCATTAAAAGAAAAAGAAAAATTTTATGAATTTATTTATGCGGTGAGAATGAGATCTCTATCTGCTTTTTAGGTTCCAGTTATTTTTACACTTTAGCTCCAATATTTTATCTTTTATTCATTCAAACAATTTTTAATATTTTTTTTATACTATTTGGTGCGCCTATGGTTAAAATTTCTCATTAGAATAGTCGATTCCAGATCTCAAGTAATAACAGATGTCAATTCGTATCCGTTGAAATGATATTTAAGAAAACAATGATTTCAATAATATTTAATATGAATTAGTTTGTATTGGTCAGGAAATATGTATTATAAATTTGAACGAAGAAACAAAGTGATGAAATGTCTTATGCTAATATAAAGATTGTGAAATCGAAATTTATAAACGTGAAATAGAAATGCGTAAGTACTAAATTGGAACAAAAAAACAAAGTGATGAATTATAAACGTTAAATAGAAATGCGTAAGTACTAATGTTTTTGTAATTATTTTTATCAGATCTGTTTTATATCCTTAACATAAATGTTGGTACCAACAAAGACAAAAAAAACTAACCTGGTCCTCACAACCGCACTAATACTCTTTCTTGAAGTGCTGTCTTTCAAAACCACACCATACAGAACTGCCGGGACTCCAATAATTGTTATTTTATATATTTTTATATGTAGCTTCTTTATAGTATTCCTTCTTATATATTTTTATTTGCCGCTTCTTCTGTCCTTCCAGAACTCTTTTATACAATTTTAATAGTTTTTGTATCTAAAATTTCTTATCATTTCCACCATATGTCATACCTCGTTCATTTTCAAAAACCTCCACTTTTTCTTTATCAACAAGCTCTCATTGTTTTTTGTTGCTATACCCTACTCATATGTGTGCTGATTCTAATTCTTAAGTGTTAATTTTTTTTAAATTGTGTTTGTGTCCTTTTAAAATGTTCTTTCTACCAAATTATGATTATTCTTTCACACAAACTATCCTCTATTCCTATTTTCTAATACCTAAATAATAGCTTTATTCACTCAACAACAAAATTCATATATTTCCTGACACAATAAATATGAAGTTCTGTGATTCCTGCTTCTCTTTCGATTTGTTGTATTATTCATTTCCATAGAGTTTTTTGACATCTATGTCACTGTGATATGTAACCAAACAATTCTCTCCTATATGACAGTTCCTAAACTTTTGACATTACATATTACAGAATTCTCAACTTAATGTCACATCAAAACACTAGTAAGATCATCTTGTACATTTACCAAGTATTTGTATATTTCACAGTACTTCACGTTGATAATCATTTTAAATAAAAATTGTTAGAAATTGAAAGCAAGTATTTTTTATAATTCTATTAAGTTTGTAATGGCTGAACTACACATAACCCAAAAATGAAAAGACACAATCATTCGGATACAAAATTAAGTAGTTAAATGGTATCAAATCAATTTCTCCATCCAACATTATGATTGCAGTTGATCTGAAATATATCGATAAGCCAAATAATATTACGGACAGTATAAATTTTATTCCAATCGTGAATCCGAATATCAGCAGCCTTATTAGTTCTGTCATAACGTCAATGTATTCAAGAAAATAGGTTCAAGGTGATCATTATAAACCAGTATAATTCATATATATATATATATATATATATATATATATATATATATATATATATATATATATATACGGTCAGGCCAATACGTCGAAATTATTGAAATTTAGACTAAAAGCAGGTGTAGTAGAAAATCGAAATTCATGTTTCATATAGACACCTCGTATTTCATGAAATTATATTCATTTTATTCCATACGACTAATACGGTCGAATTTATCTGAGGTGTTGGTTCGCAACTGAAAGTGAAGATAGCGCTAGCTGACTACTTCTCGCTTGTGTGTAACTACACGAGCCAAGTAGAAGTTGTCGGAAGACGGAATCTTCAGTTCGGATTAGAAACTCTGAACTGGAAGACATTACGGCACTCTTGAAGAGACCCCAGAAGGTCGAAACGCGTCAGTGTACTATACCCTTCCGCTATCAGTTGCGAATCACCACAGATGTCCGTATCGGCAAAATGGTCGATCGACCTCACGGTTTTCGAAGGGGATGTAATTCAATATTCTGCGTGATATAAGCCAGGAATGTAGTTGTTTTTCCCTTCGAAGAACGGTCAGGCCAATACGTCGTAATTATTGAAATTTCGACTAAAAGCAGGTGTAGTAGAAAATCGAAATTTATGTTTCATATAGACACCTCGTATTTTATGAAATTATATTCATTATATATATAAATATATATATATATATATATATATATATATATATATATATATATATATATATATATATATTCGGAAATATTTTTCTTGGGTTCTTAGTCAGAAATTAAATGGTTTTTTGGGTTTTAATTTACATTTTTATTTTATTTTCTACATTTTTGTTGACGTTTCGGACAGTTAGTGTCCTTCATCAGAACTTTATTTTCTACCACTAGACGTTTATAATTAACAAATTATACAATACATACACATTTCTTAGAAAACTTACCACAAAACAAGAGCCTGCAAGCGCATGTTAATTTATAAGAAGACAACTATTTTCATTAAAAAACATTTAGTACTAAAACAATATATTCACAACAATTGACTGTACAACAGATTATATTACAACAACTGATTTTTCAAGGAAACAAAATTTATTGGTAGTAAATAGAACTGGTTTTTGTATCGTATACATTAATTATAATGGAAAAAGAGGAATTAAATAAACATTCATACTGGTATTATTTTGGTATAGGGTGTTAGTTATGCTACAGGATGTAATTTCAAGTTATAGACAATTTTTTGAAAATTATACTTATTCGATTAAATTAAAATAAATTTTCGAAAATTTGATTTGGCATTGATAGAATGTTGGTTTTTTTGGATTTCTATAATTCCGTAGAACTCTCTTTTTTTTATGGCTTTCAGTTCGCAGTATTTTTGTGTTGTCATAGTCATAGTCAAACCAACATTATATGAATGCCAAATCAGATACAAAAAATTTATCGAACATTTATTTTAATTTAATCAAATAAGTATCATTTTCAAAAAATTGTCTATAAGTTGAAATTACATTCTGTAGCATAACTAACACCTTATACCAAAACAATCCCAAGAAAAATATTTCCGAAAAATATAATAAAGTTAGGTTCAAGAAATAAAACAAACTAAATATATATATATATATATATACATATATGATTAGTAGCTTTGACTTTTTCAGAATGTTACTACTCAAAACAAAAAAGTTTCTTTGTGACAATCCTTCCTTTATAGTAATGCCTTCAGACAAATGTAATGTAAATGTCGTTCTGGAGAAGCGGGGATACGTTGATCTCTGTTTGGTATTGCTTGATTCTGACACCATTTATGAAAGCTTAGGTAGAGATCCTACTAATTCAATCGAAAGTACATGCAATAACTTGATTAAAGAATCATTCGCCTCCAATCAGATTGATGAACTCACAAGGAAAAAACTTACCTGTTACAATGGGATTATACCCAAGTTTTAAGCTTTACCAAAGATTCACAAACCAGTGCTGTCGGTACGTCCTATTATTGCATGTATTGGGGCGCCAACCAATCTTCTGGCTATTTTTTTTACCAATATCCTGACTGAGGCATACACCATCAATAGTTATTATATTAAAGACTCATTTGATGTTTTCAATTCTTTTAAGGGTTTTCAGTTACCTGATGGTTATATTATAGTCAGCTTGGATGTGGTTTCTCTGTTTACAAATGTACATCTTGATGCTGCGTTAAGAGCGATTGAAAAGAGGTGTGTAATTTGAGCTTGAACAACTTCAAAAAATTGATTACTTTCCTTTTTAAAAATACATATTTCATGTTCAACAATACAGTATATAGACAAACTCAGGGTACCCCTATGGGAGGTACTATATCACCTATATTGGCTTGCTATGTGATGGATGAATTGTTGGACATGATAATTCCCAAACATTCCTTCAATTTACCCTTTGTAAAAAAATATGTTGATTATTTAATCATTACAATTCCTAGGGATAGTGTCACTGAAACTTTCAACGTTTTCAACAATCACTACCCCTTGTTGCGAGGATGAACTGTGTTCGGTAGCCTTTCTTGACACCAGGTTTATAAGAAGCGGCAATAATTCCTTGTTCATTGACTGGCACAGGAAACCTCACAGATCGGGCCGCTATTTGAACTATGAGTTATATCATAGACACTCTATTAAGATTAATTTGTAAAAGCAAATGAAAAGCAGGGTATTAGCTATTTATGATCCATCTTTTCACCAAAAAACCTGAAAATCCTCTTCAACCTATTCACAGATAACTCATATCCAAAACACATAGTAAAAAAGTACCTGTTTAGCTGGACACCTGTCACTGAGGTCCAACATTGCGTTGCTTCAGTACAAAATGTTGACGGTGATGGCAATCTCTTCACTTTTCACCCATATAACTCCTTGAAATATATTAGGGACATTACACCCAGGCTGGCTAGACTCCTTAGATCGTTGGACAACGTGAAGATAACATATAAAACTGCTTTAGTTTCAAAATCAATTCTATCAAATGTCAAAGATAAATCAGTAATGATCAATTGCTCCAATGTCGTATATCGCATTCCGTGTAATAACTGCAGTTGAGTATATATTGGACAGACTTCTCGCACTTTGTTGAGCCGTATATCCTCACATAGGAGTGATTGTAGATTACACCCGGAAAGGTCGACTTTGGCAGAACATACTAATAGTGAGGGACATGTGACGCGTTATGGTGATGTCAGGATCTTGGCCACTGAACCTAATTACGTTAAAAGAATTTTTCTGGAGATGGCTTTCATCTCACATGAGGTTAATGCTGTTAACAAGAGAAGTGATATTGATCAACTAAGCACATTGTACTCATATTTACTGTACTTGGATAAGAACAATATTAATGATATGTCTCAATTTGATTCCTTCTGCGTGATTTTGGGAGTGGTTGTTAGATCTTGAGCGCTTTGGTTGTGAGAGGGCTGTGGCGCGATGGTTCAGACCATTCATTCTCATGACTCAGTCTATTGAGATATAGATGTTATTTTCATTAAATTCAACGTTCAATGATTGATCCTTGTTCATCAGCAGTGTGGTAAATGCTGCCTACTAACAGTGTAGAGTCTTTGTTATAAACGATGTTAACTTTTATCAGGTCATTGTTTGTATTATTTCCGAATTCTCGGGTAATCATTGAGAGATTTTGGTTGGATCAATTTATTTAATACATTTATATACTTTTTGCATATTTCACAAGTCAACATTTTCATTGATTCTCACATACTCCTCATTGGTGGTGATGAATGTGTGGAATCAAACAGTCTGAAGGGTCAGCGCGTAGGAAGTGAGAGACTCGTGTGTTGTACCTCTGGACTGAGTCTGATACTATTTTATATTGATATTGATGCGAACCTTCTGACGGGTGACAGACTTCGGGTGAGGCACCATGTTTCACACTTTGTTTTCATGTAACGTCTAGTATTTGACTCCTTCTTTTGTTTATTTTATAATATAAAATAACCTATCACAATGTTTTTTTTAAATTTTACCATAACTATGTTTTTAATATATGAATTGTTTTTAAAATTTCCTCTATGTTCTGAATTTTAACGTCTGGATATGTTAGACGTTGCTGACGTTACATTGTAGTGGTTGTTTTGGTTGTTGTGATGGACCTCTCAAAAATTGATATGAAAGAAGAACTTTTCATATGTCATAATTCTAACCTACAATTTGATCACTTCCCGTCACAATAATGTGAAAGTCACGTTCATTTTGCTTTATTGCCAGAAGGACTCTAATGTCGTTTTATGTCAATTCCTTACACTGACTAAGAATGTCACATGCGGTAACAACAACTGGGAAATACTATTCTCAATAACGTAAGTAAATTGTTCCATTTTCTTTTTCAGTTGATATTACAGCATCAATTCTTTTTTTGTAGTTTTTCTTGATGATAAAAATAAATATTTTCGAAAGCTTGAACATTAGTTAACAGAGTACACTTATTTCAAAGGCTGAAAATCCCAATATTCAGGAGAATTCGGTCTCTAACGTTGTCAGCAAAGACTTCTTATATATATATATATATATATATATATATATATATATATATATATATATAATATATGTGTGTGTTACTCTGTTAAATGTTTATGAACTGGAGAATGAAATTCGGTTAATAAATTTATAGCCAATAGCGAAAATATTTATAAATAATTGATTCCTGGGGGGGAGTTTCTTGATCATAATAACATTTTATTTATATTAGTGAGGTTTTTTTTGTAACATTTTGCCTAGACCATAAGAAAAGTAATTTCGAATGAAGGATGCGGAAGGGTGCCTATATTTCACTAACTTGTCCCGTATACCTCGAGGTAAGACCAATAAATTATATTATAATAAGACATTTTGCATGAATTATCTTTTTATGTTCCCAGAAATGCCAAGTGAATGAAAAGACTATTTGATAATATCGATTTATAAGAAAGGAGAAGTCTTGGTGCTAGAATTACTGGAGTAATACGTTTAACATAAAATATACATACAAACGGTTAGGAAAATGTTTGGATTAGAAATTGAATTTGAAGCAAGTTGCTCTTAGAGGAAGACAAATAGGAGATAATATTTATATATCGATTCAGTATAGAAGAAAAATAGAAATTGTTGATCTGGAGTAACATCAGGAACAGTGAGGATGTTACGAGAAAATGGATAACTTAGTTCAGAAATTACATCAATAGCAAATTGCCAGGATACAAAAGTTAGACCAATTCAAAATGTAGTAGAATCAATCTGAATAGACGCAACAATATATCTCATGTAGACCTTGATTTTATCTTAAATCAATATATAAATCATTTTATCGTTGATGCATCAGTTACAGAGTCGATAAAAGCATGATAGTTAAGTCGATTAAGCCGTGTTGCATTTACAAGTATGTACGTAAATACGAATATTAGACATTGAAACGAATTAGAAGTAGTCATAGTAGTCTAACTACTGTTCACACAGTGCAGGCTAATTAGCTCCAAATAATTTATTTTAGAAAAAAGTAGTTAGGCAATTATTGCAGTGCTTTCATCAAAGATAAAGTGACCCTGCGGGGGTTGAAATGGGTGAAAATTTATTTTTTCGATATGCGGTAAAAGTATCGATTTTAGCAGAAAAAGTTGTAGAGAATATACAAATACGTTCAAGTGACTTTTTGCACCTAAACTTAAATTTACCGAGAAAATTATAAAAATTATTTTCCGTTCTTCGAAAAAAAATCGTAGGAGCTTGAAATTTCATGAAAATATTCCCCTTTCCATGCCAAATAAGTGGTAATTTTTTATGAAGAAATATTCATTATTTTTCGGGATATTTATGGTTATGGTTTTCGAAAAAAAGACCTCTTTTTTTTAAGCGGATGAAACCTTTTTTGATCATCGCAATGAGCTTTTTCAGGGCTAGTTATTTTCGCAATTACGTCTATATTCACTTAAAAGTATTATTATTAATATTTCAAATAATCACTTTGCAGATTGAAAAGAAACAAGAAATGAAAGATTTTTAAAATTTGAATTAGCTGCCTATCCGCTTTCGATTTTCAATCAAAATGGCTTTAAAAAATGATAAAGCTGAATTTTTCAGGAGAAAATGATTTAATAACATCTAAGCCAGTGGTTCATGTTGTTGACGGTAGGTTTTTATTGAGAAAAGCAGTTTGGCAGAAAAACTATGCCATTAAAGAGATAGAGAAAAATTTAAAATAAGTACATAAAACTTACGTGAGTGATAGTTTCATAATTTCTTATGGCTATCCTCATTCCGAAGAAAAAATACAGAAATTGTACCCTATGTTTATGATGTTCTAAATCACACTAAAATTGAATTTAAACCCGATCATTTTTTTTCGAATGATAATAATAAAAATAAATTTATTCAAATTTTAAAAGCAGAGTTCGAATCCACACGATACCATTGCATGCAAGCTAAGGGTGACGCAGATTCTTTGATATTTAGAACTGCAATTCGACATCGATCTTGTTGTTTTACTACATCACGATAAAAGAAAATAAAAAACATCTTCTTTGTTATTTACTATGGGTCGGAAGGTTTAGGCGGGGGGGCTATATGCGCCTCCGTGTCAAGGTTGGTTGTTGTCCTGAAAATTCGGGATCTTCCAATTGAAGGCACAAATGAGCGTTTGGTTTCCCTGCTGAAATCCGTTGTTTTGTGTTTTCCCATGTTTCAATTAACATCTTTGCTCCCAAATGTCACATCCTTATTTGGTTATACCGTGCTGAAGAAGGCAAATGAGCTGGAAACATGCATTTCCGCGGTTACCACTCTGTTTCAGTAGCCCTTTTTCTTTTTGCGTGAATTACCCGAGAATCTCTTTATTGTTGTTGTTAACATATCACGCGATATTCCTACATTTTCTTTGTTATTTACTATGGGTCGGAATGTTCAGGCGGGGGGCTATATGCGCCTCCGAGTCAAGGTTGGTTGTGTTCTGAAAACTCGGGATCTTCCGATTGAAGGCACAAATGAGCGTTTGGTTTCCCTGCTGAAATCCGTTGTTTTGTGTTTTCCTATGTTTCGATTAACATCTTTGCTCCCAAATGTCACATCCTTATTTGGTTATACCGTGCTAAAGAAGGCAAATGAGCTAGAAACATGCATGTCCGCGGTTACCACTCTGTTTCAGTAGCCTTTTTTCTTTTTGCGTGAATTACCCGAGAATCTCTTTATTGTTGTTGTTAACATATCAGCGATATTCCTACATCTTCTTTATATATATGTATATATATATACATATATATATATATATACATATATATATATATATATATATATATATATATATATATATATATATATATATATATATATATAGGAGAATGTAGCAATTGGAAAAGAGATAACTCTTCTTGGTTTGAACCAAGCTTTCGGGAACATTTGTTCCCATTATCAGGGAGACTATAAATAGAGGAAAAGTGACTTATTCTCAAGTCTATCAAAAAGAGACAAAATTGAACTTACCTCCAAGGCGAGGTTGACTTCCATTATGAAAACCATAGAATTCAAGAACTCCCACACGTGGATTAATCAGGGAAAAGTAACATTTAAAAGTGATAAAATAGCTGTACAATAATTAGTGCAAAATACAAGCGATTAATGACACAAAATATAATTTTATGTTATTAATTCACACGACCCCAAGATTAATTAGACCGGTTTTATTTACCAACACTCAATTAGTTAACCTCAACAGTCTACAAAATAGACCTGCAAATTATATAATTGTTTACATCTGATTGTTGGGAAGAGCATAATGTTGTTGAGAGTGACCATGAGAGAAAGTAGATCTCTATTGTAACGCTCTTGCGTCGCTACTTAACGGATTGGCGCCTTAACTACAGGTGCCGGGTTGCCTCGGGCGCTAGTTTATTAAAGTGGTATGCTCCACTCGCTCCGGGCAGCGTCAGTGAAGAATTAAAATACTCCAGGGGTCACTTATGGTGGTGACAAGAATGCTGCGGCCGGTCGGGCCACTACTAGGATGTGACTTCTCAACTTTCTAGTAGCGGACACGGTTTCCCTTGATCGGATGGCTGAAGGTCCAAACACAGCCGCTACTAGGATGTGAGTACTCAACTTTCTAGTAGCGGACACGGTCTCCCTTCACTTTCCCTTATCCGATTGTACGGGCGAGAACCATATACCCTAAGGTATAAAATAAAACTCACCTCGGTTGACGGTACGGTTGATCGGTCTATCGGTATCGGCTTTCCGAAAGAGAACGGGTTTGTGAGCGCAATGATGGCTCTTAGATTTAATTCTCACCTGCGTATGCGGGCAAGCTAGCGATTTTACGGATAGACTGCCGACTCTGAGAATCTTTCTGCAATACGGTATGGCTTGTTGGGAATACGTTGTGAAGAAGTAAGTATCGCCGACTGTCGGTGCAGGTTAGAGAAATTATATTACATTGTACCGATGTTATTATGCGGACGGAGAAATACAGTGTTCGAACACTTTATTTCATATTATACGGGAGATTGTGCTTTTGCCCGGTCTTTGAAAATGTAACTTCGTTACACTATGTATTAATCCACTAAATAAAAGCATATTCTCTATCTAAAAACAATTAGACAAATGCCACCTGAAGAAGGACATATATAAATATGAAATAAAGCACTTGTAGCCTCAAGGAAATAGGACTGAAAGAATGTGCCAGTAACAGCTTAAAGAGGACCGCTAAGCACTTTTCTCCTTAGATACAGTCCTATATGATACTAGTTACTGAAAACAAGTATATCAGCTAATGAAAACAGGAGATATTGCAATAAAGTAATTCAAAACATCTTGTCATTGAATGTGGTGTAAGAAAAATAACGATTCAGTATTGAAACAGTTCAAAGGCAGCAAATAAACGATGTCTAGAATTATCTTGTTCATAATAATAAATTAGTAACATATACATAAAATTATTGACCTTTACCCTGACGTCATTAATATCTGATAAGATAACCGACAAATGTCAAATTATTTTGTTCTGTTCTTCACTATTAATAGAAAGAGATGCCACTTAATAATTGTGTCGGTTATGTTATCAGATATTAATGACGTCAGGGCAAAGGTCAATAATTTTAAGTGTATATGTATCAGTATCAAACTTAATTCATAAGCACCTGCAGCAATAGGTTCGTCTTTCTTTGTTGTCTTTTTGCATTTGTAAGATTGGAAAAGACAAAAGTCAGAACCAGAACTGTGGATGGAAAAGAAAAGAATAATCAACAGATAGAAATAACGTATAACCATCAAATAAACTATTTATCTACATTGTTGAGAATGCAGTTCAGCTTTCAAACTTTAGAAACGACCATTACAAAATTTTTCCGTGTTCACCGTTTTATGTTCTTTCACGTTAACGAACATCTTTCACTAAATTAGTACGTTACTTTCCGAAGAGAAATTTCACCACTGCAAATATCATTTCAATTTACGTTTCGGAACGCAATTAAAAATGCATGAATATTCTTTTCACGTAATAATGAGAATCGTGCGATGTTAGTGAAGAGGTTTTCCAGAAAATGTACGTAATCTAATCAACTTGTCGCTTTTTGCAACGTAGAATATTGATGAGCAAAATGCTATAAAGAAAAATAAATTCGGTTCTATCACCAATATTACACGATACAATGTTCTTCGAGTGAACCGCGATTTGATTGAAATAGATTGATCAGTTTCCTGAATAAACTTGGCGGTTGTTCTCAGTAGCTTTTATAATTTTATTTCGAGAAAAAGTTATTTTCTATTCAGTAGATTTGCAAAAATCCAATACGTCGGAATCTACAGTTGAATTATTGAACCTTTACCCAGACGTCATTAATATCTGATAACATAACCGACATAATTAATAATAGTGGAGAACACAACAAAATGATTTGACAATATCGTATCATTGCAGATTAAAACATTTTTATATGGAATCTTTATTAGTAATTATTAATATCATTAACGTACCAAAACTTACATAAAACATTAGTTACTCATAATACATTAGTTACCATAATTAAAAACGTTAGTTACTGAAACATAATACGTTAAATACTAGATAATATTATAACTAGTTTTTATGAACATGTAAAACAATATTTTGACAGTTTTCAAATTTGATGGATACACCTTTGCCTTTAGCGTCCACCACCATAGGTATATCCTCTGAAAATTGATAAGTGACCAAGCCAGCACTCCTTTCGATTTCATACGGTTCCCCAGTGCTTAATCCACTGCCGAAAAATCGCCGATTTGAATTTTTTGTGAGCAATGGAAACTTTTTTTGTCACACTTTCTTTCAAATACCCTCTAGCAACCTTCGACGATTCCCTTCCACCAACTTCTTGTAGGTCCAATATATCTCCTCCAGCATTCACAAGAAAATTTGCCGAAGATCTTCTAACGCAGTGACCAGTATACATATTGGGATTTTCAAGTGAGAGATACTCAGCTATTTTTTGAGGTATTTTGGAGAAGAAATTAATTCCGTAGGGCTGCTCCGTACATATTCCCTTTCTATATGATACAGACAATCTTCGATTAGTAACATGGACTGGCCTTAAAATTGCGTACTTTTTAGATGAAAGCACAGTATTGACTTCTCCGTCAGATACCACAGCAAAAATCCATTTCTTGTGGGCTTTTTAGTCAGGAATAGTAACAATCAGCTTGTCTTCTAAAACTTCAACATCTTCCGTGGTCATCTTCACTAATTCATTCGTTCGACAGGCTCCTCCGATTCCAATCAAAAAAGCCACTTTATCATTACCTCCTCGCCTGGGGCAGAACGCACAGATTCGTTGACTTGTTTTCTTGTAAATACTTTTGATTTTTTTGCTCTATATCCTACGTTTTTGTTCTTGATGAAACGTATTAAGCCACCGTATTTATCGATTTCTACTCTTTCCTTCAGTTCTAAAGTCGCTCGTAACATGGAAAATATCGGCCATAAGGATGAAGCAGAATATTCCTCAGAGTGTTTCGCGACATATGCCAGCAAGACAGTATCTTCTGCACCTTCAACATGTACTTTGTTTCGCCACTCACAAAACTGCCGATATTCTTTTTAATAATGTATTCAAGGTTTGTCCGGAAGCAAGTTCAACCTTATAGTATTGGTTGCAGCTAATATATCGTCAGGAATATCGAAATCTTGCATGATTTTAAAGATTTAACGCCGTCTTAACAATGTCCTCGACTACTATGAATCGCATAATAATCTCGTTACATGAATAGCTATTTGTCGGTTATGTTATCAGATATTATTGACGCGTGGGTAAAGATCCAATAATTCAACTGTAAGTCAATCGCAGATATCGTTTGCAATAAAATAACTAGCAACTCTGCCTTTAAGTTTCAAAGTAAAAGCAAAGTGAACTCTTCTAAAGAATAACGTATAGCAAACAGCTTTCGACAAAATTGGTTATCCTGGTGAAAATTTGCCACAGAGCAGAAGCGATCGATAAATACCAAGATGGCCCTCAATTAGGATGTTATTTAGAAACTGATATTCAATTTCCCGAATTTCTCTCTGCCAGCTCGAACTTTACGGAAAATAAAAATAATTTCTATCAAAACAATTCAAATTCAAACAACAAAAACTTTACTAGAAATCAAAAGACAGTTTTACAAACTAACCATAATCCAAAATTAAATACTCCTAACAAAGCCTGTTCTTCTCAAGTTCAATGCGTTTATTGCAATACCTCTGAACACTCAATCTTTGAATGCCAGTAATTTTCTACTCTAGTGGTCAAAGATAAATTTAATTATATAAACACAATTAACGGATGTACAAATTGTCTTTCGAAATTTCATGTTTTGAAAGCTTGCAACCTCGGACATTGCCACCTACCGTTATTCACACTAAGACTCTTCAACCTCAAAATCGGCGCATATTTACGCTTTCAGGCGTTGCCTCTAACTCTTGCGGAGACGGGGGGGTCCGTTGTTCGGAGACTAAATAAAATGTAAAAGGGCGCCAGGCAATCTTGCCTCCTGACAACTACCTACACAAGTTTTCCCACTCTAAGAGTAGCAAATAGGTGGAGAAATAAAAGACAGATGTCACTTACCCAAGTTTAAGTTTAATAAATGACTTAGTTTTGTCAAGTAAATCTTACAAAGTCAAGATAGTACCTCCGCTACGTACAATTGTATCATAAAATTACAAGAAATTTCCCCAAATGTCCTAAAATTCCATAAATCCTAACCGCAATTTTTCATAGGTAAGTGAAATTCCCCCCTCGATTGAATGATATACAAAAAATATATTTACAAATATATATACAAATATCCCAAGCAAAAATATATATCCCGTACCGTACCTTTAAAACCAAAGTATCCCTCCCCAGTAGTAACTCAGTCCCTGAGCACCACAATTTGTACGAAAGATTTATGACAGGCAGTACCCTCAAGTACCCAATGGCACTTTAAAGTCCTATAAATTCCTTTAGTAAAATCCTATAAACCCCCCTAGTAAAATCCTATATAACCCCTCAAGTAAAATCCAATAATTCCCCTAAGTAAAATCCTATAAACCCCCTAGTAAAATCCTATATAACCCCACAAGTAAAATCCAATAATGCCCCCCAATTGAAATCCTACGTTACAGCCTGGATTGTTCGTTGGGTATAAATATCCTAGGAGCTGTAAGCCCTTGTCGTTGGTGGAGTGGCTCAGTAACTTCTTCCCTTCTCGAGCCGGAAGGACGGGAAGGGAAGAGTGATTCTAAGAAATAGGTCATGAAATGGTCAGTGGGGCACTGGCGGGGCTGCTGATGTTGAGTAGGTAGCACCAGTAAATGCCAGTAGACGATCCAACATGCCCAAGTTATATCCGAACACACTGACAAGCCCTACCAGATACGGAGGGCGAACGGCGAGTTCCCGGCGCCGTAAAACGGGGACCCCTCGGCTATGGTATGGTAACCCAGACAGAAGAGTCCCCCACAACCCAAGGTGTCACGCGACCCGTGCCGAAGGGTGGATGGTCACGCGTAGTTGGCCGTGAACGGAGCCTCCGAGATACCTGGCACCCTCCCGGAGTACGACAGCCTTAGCGGGGTATGGGAGCACTGCCCCGCTGGACCCGTAGTTCTGCCCAACTCGTGGGATAAGAAATGGATGGAGAAAATTTTGAAAAAAAAATATTGAGGAGGAGGAACTTCTGATTAGATGCCCCAAGATACCAAGAACTCCACCGCCGATCAGGAAGGTGATGATGAAAGAGCTGAACGAAATGAGAAAAGTAAGCCGATCAGGTTCCCTTGGAGGCATGTCGAGCAAGAGAAAGCAAGATGAGGAGAATGACGAACTAGAGTAGTTCAAAGAAACTTTTAGACGGATTCAAATGACCTCAGAAGCGCTTATGAAGCTATCAGAAGAACACAAAGGATACACAAAGATAGAAATTAAGAATAAGATCAAAGAGTTGAAGAGACAAATGGACGTTGCTCAAAGAAGGCTGGAAAAAGTGAAAAAGGAAGAATACATGCAAGTGGAAAAGAGAAAGAAGGACGAGATGATCAACCCAAAGTTAAGAACGATAGGGACTCAAACATACTTATCAGGGAACGAATCGGAAGAAGAGAAGGCAACAAAGGTAATAATAGAGGCAATAGACAGGGCTAACAATTTTGAGGAAATCAAGGACACCCTACAGCAAGAATGGACGGAGGAAGCCTATAGAGCGGTTGACGAAATCGAAATGACCGAAGAGACATGTAAAGCAGCTAACATACTACTCATAATAGGAAAAGAAAAAGACGTGGAGACGAGAGTCGTGAAAGAATTGGAGAAGCACTTCCCGGGGCTCGAGGAAGTGGCAGACTCAAACAATTATCACACGTGCAGGGTGTAAGACCATTGAAAACAATCTGTATCTGGTACCACTGGACTCGGAGGACATCTTGTTAGAACAAGGTTTCAGCGTCTTAAGGGATTAGGTGGCTAACATTAAAGAGAAAGGATTCAAAAACTTTATAATCGGGATAGCCAGGGGGGCCACTAGAGGAAGTGTGGTGAAAGTGTTGGAATATAAATGTTGCAAGGCTTCCATCTCTGCTTCGATCCTGACTGAGAGGGGCAGTCTAAGGGAATCTAGGAGATTTAATTCATTCGACACGGTGATTATAAAAAAGGGCAAAAACTCTTATGCTGGAATGCTAAAAACAATAAAAAATAAGGTAACACTGGACAACGAAGTAAAAATCAGCAGAATTGAAAAAACAAATAGCGGGGACATCATGTTCAAAGTAGGAGCTGGAGGAGGAGAAAAACTAAAACAAATGGTAGAAGAAAAGACCCAGATGACAGCGAAGGTAAGCGGACCAAGGAACAGGCAGAAGGTATTTCATATCAGAGGCCTAGACGAAATAACCACAGAAGAGGAAGTTGAAGAAGCAGTGAGAGGGATGCTAGGAGAAAAAGAGAGCTTCTCGCTTTCTAGACTAAGACCAGCCGCCAGAGGCACTAGGGCGATTACTCTAATCGTCGATAAAGCAGCCCTATCCAAAATAAAGGGGTATAAATATGTACGATGAAATACAATTTGTTTAAATCTTCATTTATTTGACCTAATGTTCAATTTAAACTGGTTGACACGTTTCACTAACACAGTAGCTTTGTCAAAACGAATGAAGGTATAATATAAAAATGTCTTAATATATACAGGGCATAAATACAGAATTCTATTCACTAATGTTAACAACAGTCCCATTAAATATTAATAATTACAACAAAGAATTAAATATCATAAAACAAATAGCAGTTAATAATAATTACGATCCAAATTTAATTGACAGTATCATAAATAAAAAGATAAAAAACAGACTTTAGAACAAGTATTCCCTTCAGATAAAAATAATCATAAACAATTTAAAAGCTTAACATACTTTGGAACACCATCCTTAAAAATTAAATCATTTTTAGAAACTTTCGACATGAATATTTCCTTTAAAACTGATTACAATTCATACAAATTCATTAAAAATAATAAATCTAAATCTTCAAAATTAAACAAATCAGAAGTTTATAAATTAAAATGTGGTAATGACAACTGTGATAAAATTTATATCGGTAGAACTTTTAGAAATTTTAAAACTAGAATTTCGGAACACAAACCTATGGCAACAAAAAATTAGATTCTAACTATTCAATTTTTTTATTAGAAAACCAACACATTTTCGACCCAAATTCTGAAATTCTCCATGTAGTCGGTTAATCCTTTAGTTCAAATTTATTAGAGGCCTTTGAGATTAACAAAAATAAATATTCAGGTAATCTTCTTAACGGCTAAACAGATATCAATCACTCTCCTTTATTAAACCTTTTTACCTAGAAGATAGCTTAGGAATGTTTGTAGTGAATGAATTTCCAGGTAATTTCTTTCAATACCTTTGTTAACATTAGTAAATAGAATTCTGTATTTTTGCACTGTATATATTGAGACATTTTTATATTTTACCTTCATTCGTTTAGACAAAGCTACTGTGTTAGTGAAACGCGTCAACCAGTTTAAATTGAACATTAGTTCAAATAAATGAAGATTTAAACAAATTATATTGTTTTATTTCATTGTTCAGTATGGATCTTCATCAAGTAAAAGACTCATCTATTCAATTTTTATAAATATGTACAAACTAGTATTTACATACAAATGAAATTTCTCAACCGAGTACTCAATTACCTGATAAAAATGAGAAAACTGTATATTTGAGTCTCGAATATACTATACGGTTAAATCAATACAGTATACCAAACGTGTCTATGGCACAGAATAATGTTTACGCAAATAAATATGAATTTGAAAATATTAAAATATAATATCGCGCAATAATTTCATATGAGCTCATACGCTTCCTACCACCAAATCGAATACCTCAAAATATTAAAATTGAATAGCCACAGTAACGTTTACATAACCTTACAATGGATGTAGTTATCACCAATCCACATTCGCAAATTATAAACGATGTGACAGCTATAATCTGATATTATATGTTGATCATAGTGATTAATACTTGATCAACATAAGTATGGTTATAAACTGACTACCACAAGATACTTACAGTAACGGACAAATCAATGATCTACAACATACACCAGGCAAAATGTACTTTACATAAACAAAAAGTGTAAAACTGGCGTGAAATCCACAATGTGTTATTCGATAATTGCTAGCGGTGGCTACCAACTCCTACTCCTGTAGAAAACTGTACGAACCCATATCGTACTCCTCGAGTCCACGTTAAAAATCCGAATTTTCTCCCAAATGAGTTGGTCTGATTCAAAGTTGACGGTATTACATTGGAGTTATTTAAAATAATAACTAAATCCCAAATCCAGGAGAGAAAAGAGAAGAGAAAGAACGATGACAAAGAAAAATGAGAAAGAAGCGAAGAGGAAGAAAAAGAAGAACCCTTAAACGAGAAATATGTTAATATTCTATACATTAATGATCCCTAAACTGAAATATCTCATAAACTCGTACGAGTAAGACTTCTATTAATTATAAAGCTTTATCGATTAATAAAAATATTACTTAATATTGCTGGCAAAAGTTAACGGATGAACTGCTATATTTCATACTTGATTAAAAAATCATCATGCTATTTGAGCTTAATGTATTAACTATCTATTTTTTACGTTTAACAAAAAAAATACCAACTTATATGCAGTCAGTAACTTAGAACTAAGTACCTATCTATAAAACTAGTTGACCTCCAATCAACAAAAAATAATACATTAGCCAAAGAAAATATGGTTGAAATTACTAGAATATTCAACTCTATACAAAAAAACTGAAATATGCCTTACCAATTGGACAGATCGTGTCCAAATATAAGGCTGTTATCCCCCTAGATGTGGTAATTAGGGACTACTTAACTGATGTTTTCCCTCTGATACGTTTTTGTATGCACAATAAAAAAATCACGTTATCAGATAAGGGGACAAATTCTCTAGGCATAATTAGGAACAATCTAGGTAATGGGACTATAGAAGCATTCAAATAAGTAGTGTAACAATGTTCCTTCTAGGTTATTCAACACTCAGTATATAATAAATCCCCATATTTTGGTATGGCTACCCTGTATAAATTGAAAAGATAATTTAATTCAATGCAATGACCTACATGTTCAGCCTGAGGCCCTCGAAGCGAGAGTTTCACGCGATAGTGGAAAGTATGTGTGCATTTATTAATTATTATTCTATAAAAATGCAATATTTAGATATATGCCGATGCATTTTGTTCAAGGTAATTATACTCTCTTAAAGGTAACGCCTTAAAATTTGAAAAAAATATTAGATTCATTTAGTATTTAAGACCAGAATTCTAATTTGAAATTCATTCTCCGTGTCTATTTTTTGAACGCAACAGCAGCTTCCAGTTATCAACAGGTAAGAATAACATTTTCATTTATTTTACTTAGAATGATTGGTGAATTAATTATATAATTATTATTTTTAGTGTAATGGATTTAAAAGCGATAAATTCTTCTTCTCTTCTAGAAAAAGATCCGAAACCCATAACAAAAATAAACGACTTAATATTAGATGAACGTAAGAAAATTATTTCGGCGAAATTGGTGAATAGCAAATTTGGGGAAACTGTGTTGTTGGAGCTGGAAAAAGAAATAATATTCCTTCCGCAGAGGGTGACAAAGACGTACAAACCATTTATAAAGTATTTTGAAGGGGGAAAATACGCTTTTGTATATAGAGGGACAGTGGAAATTGGTAAACCGAATCCGGCAGCATCATTCGAAATTATTGAAATTTAGTTGGTGAGTTATATTATATAACAAAAATAAACGACCTAATATTGGGTGAACCCAAGAAAATTATTTCGGCGAAATTGGTGAATAGCAAATTTGAGGAAACTGTGTTGTTGGAGCTGGAAAAAGAAATAATATTCCTTCCACAGAGGGTGACAAAGACGTACAAACCATTTATAAACTATTTTGAAGGAGTAAACCTAATCCGGTGACATCATTCAAAATTGTCTAACTTGTTGTTTATTGGAAGCTGATGTGTTCAAAAAATAGATACGAAGAATCATTCTGAAGATAATCAAACCTAATAAAAAAATGTATATGTAAACATAAACAAAAAAAAATCAATAAATTAAATAATTATTAATATTGTTTGCAAAATGAATAATCTATTTGATCCACCTGTGTATGAAATTTTTGAAACAATAGTTTGTTTAGTTTGTAGAAAAGTGTTACGTAAAACTTTTAAACTACAAAAAATTTGGAATTGTAAACAAAAATTAATAATTGGTTTATGTACGGCTGAATGTAATCAAACAAGACCCCTGAGAAAATTTCCAGAATATATAGATAATTGGTTACAAGAATTAGACCCGTTAGATGAAAGAGACTTATTCAATTATTTATTACCTCGACAACGAGATCAGGCCAAATATTAGAATAAAATAATTATTAGACCGTCAGTCTTACGACGTCATCAGAAGAAGAAGAAGGTAGCTCAAATCTAAAAAGAATGACTTTCTTAAAATTGAACTTTATTATTTTGGTTTCCGTTTCAAATAATATGCTGTACACAAATGTACCAGAAGATGTGAAACATGTTGCGATATGTTTTGATATGAAAAATACAAAAGAAGAGTGTAATCGTACAACATGGAATTTGTTAAGTATAACAAAAACAAATAATGGTCACCTCTCTGCATATCATATTGAAATTCCAGAAACGAATTTATCATATTTCAGTTACAAATTAAAAATAATATTTAATGACAATTCTGAAGGTGATCAAACCCAATGGCAGAAAGTGATTTTAGATGATATTTCTGTGTATAATGCAAACATAAGCGAAAAAGTCTATAAATTGTACATTTTAACATATATTGTATTGATATTATTAGTGGTTATTATTATATATAACTTACTTAAAATGGTTAAGGTAATAATACAATATAATTTTTACTCAACGGTTTGTAGTACATTAATTAAAAAACAAGTTAATTAAATAATATTCTTTTATTTATCATCCATTATGAAATGTTAACATGAGGTTAAAACATGGATTGATCTTATGATAAAAACAATTTTGATGTCAAGGCTGCTAATGGTGGATTTTCATCCAATTCATATACAAGTGTGGTTGAATATTTTATATCATTTAATCTGGAGCGTTCGATACTTAGTCGCAGTATGTCTTTCGCAGAGTATAGACATCGAATTGAGGAATATCTAATAAGAATAAATCAATTGAATAAGGACGTTACTTTTTATGAAAATAAAAGAAAGGTTATGAAGCAAATTGAAAACCTATGTCTAGTTGACTTCAGTTCACATCAATATGTCAGACGATAAAGTAGCTGTTGCCTTGCGTAAGAAAAAGGTGGCTGAACTAGCCAAATCAATTCGCAAAAAATATTTAGCTTTGAAATTGGGTAAATCAGAGCACGATGAGTCTCTTAATAAACTCTTGAAACCAATATCTATGCCATTGAAGGAAATTGTAGAGTCTTCAAAGACATTGCAGAAAACCATTTCAAATTTGAATCCAATTAAAAAAGAGGAGAAGGAAGTAAAGAAAGAAGAAAAACTAGATGATGATGATGTGTTTGTACCACCATCTTTTCTCGAATCGGAATCTGTAGCTGAAACAGATGAAGCAGGGGATATTATACGTCCCGAATCTCCAGAGGAGATGCGTCCTAACGTTTCAAATGAAGCTTTTCAAGAATATATGGATCAATACCCTCCGATCAGTTTAAAATACATTGAGGATTATTTTCAAAAAGATGATAAAATTGACAAAAATTACGGTCCTATCTATGATGATATGTTTGGGTGGATGCTGGGTAAACGTCGAATTGCCTTTGATAAAACAAACGGTAATATAAACGTGCTACAGGATGGTAACAAAGAGGCTGGATACTTACCTGGAACTCAAGGATTGTATGAGCTTTTATTTTACAACGATCCCCATTATAAAGAGGAAGATCTAAAACATTACAAAATTCTATTAAACAATACACAAGTTCATCTTGATACTCTCAATCGTCTTAAAGGTTCAAGTACTGACAAATACAAATATATAATTAAACCATTATTTAAAATACCGCGATCAGACTCAACACCGAGTAGTTCACAAAATACGTCTTCAATTCAACGATCTGGCTCCATGTCAACAAGAACTCGCCTAAAATCAATTCCAATTAATAGAGGAAAAGGACTTGGCTTAACGTACAACGAAAAACCTATGGAATATATTTATTGGGATGATCCAAATGAATTGGTTGAACGTTTGAAATTATTGATTGCTTCAAAAGAGGCAGGTAATACGTCCAACGATAACGAAATAGTTGCCATCATAAATGAACTAAAGGAAGCAAATATAATAGAATAACCAAAAATAAAGCCTATTCATTTCAATCATGCCTCTCGATAAGTTCGGACACCGCCGTCGTCATGCTAATGAACGGATTACACCGTATATGTCGAAAGTATCATATCCACACACTTCGGACGGTAATATTGATGCTGAAAATGTGAGAATCTGTAATGTTAGGGCGCCGACTACAAATAGCGATGCTGTCAATAAACTTTATGTCGATGAGCAAATGCAAGTGTATCACAATGAACTTGGAGTACTTCAAAACAAAATCAACGACATTAATTCATTTATTTCGAGAAATCCGCCAGTCGCAGCTCGAGATATGGCAACTAAAAAGTACGTCGATGATGTGATTGTTGTGACCAAAGATTATATGAGACGAGAATTCAAATCTTTTGTTCAAGGTTTTGAGGAAATATTTTTAAAACAAATACTACAACAATTCCAAGGAAAAATCAATGAGCATGAAGTATCCATAAACGAATTACGAACAAATTACTTGAAGAAAGATATCAAATAGTATTGAAAAGATATCATCAGTTGAGAACGTGTATGTGCTTACGAAGCATGTCATCCAAAATTCAGCTTGTAAACGAACTCCACAAACCGATACGTAAAAATTATCCGCGCAGACGTACAATTGTCAAAGGCATAGATGATTTATGGCAAATGGATTTGGTTGAAATGCGACCTTACGCACATCAAAATAAAAACCATAAAATGATACTAGTCGTTATCGATTGCTTCTCAAAGTTTTTGTGGACACGTCCGCTAAAGACAAAGACCGGTGAAGAGCTAACTCGTGCATTCTCAGACATTCTCGCTCACACAAGACGAACTCCCAAAAATCTTCAATCAGACCAAGGAACGGAATTTTACAACAACAAGTTTCAACAATTAATGAAAAAACATGCAATTAATCACTATAGTGTATTTAGTACGAAAAAGGCTTCTATGGCCGAACGAGTAATACGAACATTGAAATCAAAACTATATAAGCATTTCAGTTTAAATGGTACCTATAAATGGATAGACATTCTACCTGAAATTACAAAAAATTACAATAACACAAAGCACTCAACCACAAAGTATAAACCTTCCCAAGTCAATAAATCCAATGAAAAAGCTATTTTAAACAACACCTATAAACATTTAAAGATTGCAGGACCGCGAAAATTCAAAGTTGGTGATATTGTTCGCATAAGCAAGTCGAAACATGTCTTTGAAAAAGGATACACACCCAATTGGACAACTGAACTATTCAAAATCGTTAAAATCAAAATTACCAATCCCATCACGTATTTGCTTGAAGACATGTATGGTATACCAATCAGTGGAGGGTTTTACGAGGAAGAGCTGCAGAAAACGTCAAATCCAGACATTTACTTGGTGGAAAAGGTGCTTAGAAGAAAAGGCAACAAGATGTATGTTAAATGGATGGGTTTAGACAAAAAACATAACAGTTGGATAGAAAATACAGATGTTGTTGTGTAACTACTTTCAATTTGATCGTCGCGTGTGAATACAAGGTTTTGTAGCGGGGGGACATTATTAACCTTAAAGAGATAGGTGAGTGGGTATAAATTGGAGTGAGCTGCAAGCTATATTGTTAGTTGTCAATATGAATTCTCAAGATAGTGGTTATAGTAGTAGTGCTTCAGAAAGTTATACTTATGACGCTGAACTAGATCATATTTTAGAAAAGTATGAAATTGCTTCCAAAATGGAAAAACACTACTTACTGTATACAGAGTATTCTACAGATACGAGTTTTCGAATTGGATGTGGTCTAAGTCCAGCACGAACGTTTGGTAGTGTAATCACTCTCGCAAACGCTGATACAAAAATCTCCTTCAGCACTTACGAATGGGACACGTTTATCAATATTTTAAATAATAATTCATTTATAAGTGCACCACTTCCAGCATTATACGAAGAATATAAACCAGAGACGATACGTTGTGGAGACTATTGCACTATTCGGCAACTAATATTTGATGATGTTAAATGGTTGGAAGTGACTAAACACGACATCAGTTTCCTTCTACGAATACAAGATGTTCTTCAAATCATACAACTTGATAATTGCCTCATTTCCCATCGTCTCGCTCATTTAGAATCTCTAAATTTTTGTGAATACTATAGAAATGTGATTGAAATTATCAGGAATTTCGTTCAAAATAATGGACATTTGAGTAAATTTGAACTATTGTACACCATTTGTGATTGTAGTAATAGTATAATGTCAGTGGCCCTTAGAGAATTTATATATTTCTATAAACCTAAAGTTGTGAACGATTTAGATAATGTAATAAATTGATTGATTGAAATTATTTTGTTTTATTTCCACTTCTGCTGTCACTTGAGCTGATTGAAGAAGAATTTACTGAATAAAATATTTATTATGTTTTGATAATAAAACACGTTTGAAATTGCTACATATATATATTGTTTCATATAATTTTTACAAAATTTCTTAACTACTCTGTTATATTTTATAAATAATTATGATATATCATCATTTCTGTCAATCTCATAATCGTCAATAAATCTGCTAAACCTCTCACTAGCAGATGGAGGTGAATTTAATTATCATTATCATTGTCATCATCATCATCATCGGTAATAGGATGTTGTACAAAACTCTTCCATTTAAAATAACTATATTTTCTAATAATATTGAGAGTTAAATTTTTAGGTAATGTTGAATTGCTCAAAAAGTCTTTAACTGATTTAATTCTTAGACAAATAGTTTCAATGCACATCTCCTCCAAACTCATGATAGATATTTCTAAAACAAAAACTTACTACTACCACTACTACTACTACTACTGACTACTCTTATAACCCCAGGGAAGTGTGTCAAATGACTTTGAAATTAACTGTCGTTTATCGTCGTATGGACTTAAAGCAATTTTCGTTTGTTCTATACTAAATACATTGTGAGCATATGAACGAATAGTTTGTTGAGTTATGACTTTTGTATTGAATTCATTTAAGCATGTAACATAATCTTCAAAAGTAATAATATTTTTCACTATATTATTTTTAATACCCTTAGATTTTTTTGAAATACCTAAATTATTCATTTTAATAGCTATTTGGTTTAAGGACATGCCTTTCTTTTCTAATTTTTTTCTAAAATTAAATTTTTCCTCTTCACTGACTTGCATTTTATAGGTATACATTTTGGAACGAAGACCGGCAAAATGAGTAATAATTTTACCATTTGCCTCATCTTTCATTAATCCAGGTATTTTTTTGTTTACCAACGGAATATTATAAATATTATTTTGGTTATAATCTGAAGTATCAAATTTGTGAATATTTTTCTTGATAATATCTTCGTAAACGTCTAGGTCACTTATTTCATAGATAAAACTATCTGTGTCTGTATACAATAATTTACATTTTTCTGCACCTACTGTTGCTATCATGAAATCATAGTGAAAATCATACATACAAATTTTTGAAAGATCTAAAATAACCATACCAATGTACAGTGGTTTATTAAATAATAATTCGATTTTTTTCAACTCAATTGCCATCAAGTTTTCATCAAAAATTGTTCTATTGTGAAATCGTGGACTACCAATCAAATTTTTCGCCCCATAACGTCCCTCCCACTTAGAGCAAAGGTTAACGTGCCTATGTAATCTTATGTTTTCCATAGTTTTTCCAAACACTGCGTTATTAGCAAGTTTAAATTGATTTTTTTCAAAGTTGCTTGTAGCACTTGCTCTTAATCGACTGTTTAATTCAATGTAAGGCCTCAACCATTCTGATTGATTGAATTCCAACACTTTATGTATTTTTGTAATAATTAAACCATGTGCCAAGGCTTGTTTTAAATTTCTATAATGTAATATATATTCTTTTTTATCATACAAATCAGCTATTAACTTTGGTAGTTTTGAAGCTGGAGGAATGCGATGGTTAGCACAAAAAGGAAAATCTCTATGTAGAGTATGTAAACTTTTTGGATACTCCAAATCCACTTGTAATATGTATCCAATCGGAGAATTGTCAGGAATTGTTGTTACATCAACGTTTGAACTTGACCATTTAAATCCTCCAAATGGTAATGGTTCGCACATTGCGTAACCATACAAGTTATTTACATCCAAATAAACAATTGATTTGGTGGGTTGTGATGGATCATATCTGTCACCCATATATTTATTGTTTGCCTCCGAAAATCGACTACAGCATACTGAAATTCCACCTCTAATCGCTTTTTCTATAAACATAACCATATCAACGTCCTTTAAAATTTCCAATTTACAATTAGTATATTTTAACATAGCATCCCATGTGTATCCTGGCATTGTATAATACCATGCTGGATCTAAACCATATGTTTTCAATGCTGTTTCTCTGAAATTATCCATAACATCTGCTAGTAGCAGAATATCTGTCTTCATATACAAACTACTGTATTCTCCAAGGTGATTTATGTTGAAAGCGGTCCAAACATTTTGTGCATGAATGTAATCAGTCTCACACAATTCCGCATCATTTAATTTATTATAAAATTTTTCAATGGGTGGCAGTTTTTTCTCCTTCAATTTCTCAACATTATCCACATAATCATAGGGAAATACTCCTTTCCTAGTTAGAAGTTGAAATTTATCATGATCTAAATTTTTAAACTCATGTTTTAAATTTTGAAAATTGTCTAAGTTTAAAGTAGAAACAAGTTCATCGAGACTACAACCCATAAATCTAAAAGAATCTATAAACCTAAATTTAATTCTACTGTCATTATCATTTAGTGTGAAAGATATATACTTCTCTTTATTTAGCGGAAGAACAGATACATGTCCACGCTTAGCAATGTCTTTTATGAGAAAATGCGCATCGTAGCCTGACAGATTATGAAATAAAATTGGAACAACAAACAATTTTTTAAATGAAAGATTACAAGTTTGGTGAGCGTAACCTCTAAATAGTCCTGTAAAATGATTATTGTCTCTAACAATAATGTCTCTTTGACTAAATTTTTTCTCACAAATGTGACAACTTTGTATATTTACATTTTCTATCGTGTCTACTACAACTGGTATTATATTAACTATTTTGCTCTCAACAAATTGTGCAATCTTTTTAATTTCATTTGAAAACCAATCCATACAATCTTCCCCTTCATGATTATTGTAAAAAGAAAAAGTGTTGTTATAAGTACATTTCATATAATATCCTGCACAAAATGCTTTATGATGTTGGTATTTATTCGTTGTTTTTGATAATTTTGTTTTACACGGTTCCAAAATAGCTTCAATATCAGCGTAGATAAGAAAAGGTATTTTTTGTTTATAGACATAATTTCTAAATTCAACAACGTTATATTTTGGGAATGAAATTTTACAGTGGTTTTTATTTTCACACAACAAATAATGCTCTCTCAACTTTTCCTCATTATAAAAATAATTTAGACAACGATCACACAAGCTAATTGTAGCTCTATGCTTAGTGATTTGAGATCGAATAAGTCGTGAAAGATTTTTAATCAAACAATAATGAAATTTTATCTCAATATTTTCTTCTTGATCATCATTATCATCCTGTTCTAATTCTGTGAAATCATTCAACTTTGGAAAATACTTATTTTGAATTAATAACAAATTAACATGTTTCTCTAATTTTCGTTTGGTAAGTTTAGCAGGTACAACTTCATAATATGAACTTTGTTGTGTACAATTTAATTCTAGAGCATAGACGTTCACAGAAATATTATTTAATTCCTCAAATTTGTTAATTTGATTCAATTTCATAGGTAATTCTAAGCCTTTAGTATTTAACACAAGACTATAATGTGGATATGATGATGTAAGTCTATAATTACCCGTTGGTGGGTATAAAAAGCTAACAATACTCCAAAAAAAGCATGCGTTGTCTCTATTTTGAATGTTGATACATGCTTTTTTATTTTCAATTTGTGGTGGTATTTTGATATAGGAGGTTCCATTACCTATTTTATATTCGTTTATAGCTACCTCCAACAATAGAATTTTTTGTAGCGCCCAACCGCTCGATTCTTCCTGAAATTCTGACAGTTTATTTAAAATATAATCTGTTACATGTTCTTGAAACCAAATAGCTAAATCCGTTGTTTGATCTAAAACTGCATTAGGTGTGACAAAATACTTTTGATCAATCACTTCTTGATCATCTAACATTTTAACAAAATCTGCCCATAGTGTAGTATTAATTTTTACAATTAACTTCTTTTTAATAATTCTGGGAACCTTCATTTTAAACAGATCGAAAGCATCTGATAAAAATTCTTTTATTTCTTTATGTTTCACATTTATAATCACTGCAGTTTGAACTCTACTATTGAAACAAGATGTTATATTTTCCCAGTAAACTTTTCGATTTTGTTTTACGCCAACACGATTTTTTTCTACTTTTATTAAACATTTTAATCGTTTCAATTGACCAATTTTTGTTAATATTTTACTTTTTTGGCCAACCTTTAAGTGATATTTTTTCAATGCTATGTTACATTTTTTAATATGTTCATTGATTAATTTTATTGATTTGTTTTCAGCAGAGTTCGCTCTAATTAACTTAATTGATTCATCAATTTTAGACAATGTACTTCGGTATTTGTCCATAATTTTATATCATAATTATTTATAATAATATAACTCACCAACTAAATTTCAATAATTTCGAATGATGCTGCCGGATTCGGTTTACCAATTTCCACTGTCCCTCTATATACAAAAGCGTATTTTCCCCCTTCAAAATACTTTATAAATGGTTTGTACGTCTTTGTCACCCTCTGCGGAAGGAATATTATTTCTTTTTCCAGCTCCAACAACACAGTTTCCCCAAATTTGCTATTCACCAATTTCGCCGAAATAATTTTCTTACGTTCATCTAATATTAAGTCGTTTATTTTTGTTATGGGTTTCGGATCTTTTTCTAGAAGAGAAGAAGAATTTATCGCTTTTAAATCCATTACACTAAAAATAATAATTATATAATTAATTCACCAATCATTCTAAGTAAAATAAATGAAAATGTTATTCTTACCTGTTGATAACTGGAAGCTGCTGTTGCGTTCAAAAAATAGACACGGAGAATGAATTTCAAATTAGAATTCTGGTCTTAAATACTAAATGAATCTAATATTTTTTTCAAATTTTAAGGCGTTACCTTTAAGAGAGTATAATTACCTTGAACAAAATGCATCGGCATATATCTAAATATTGCATTTTTATAGAATAATAATTAATAAATGCACACATACTTTCCACTATCGCGTGAAACTCTCGCTTCGAGGGCCTCAGGCTGAACATGTAGGTCATTGCATTGAATTAAATTATCTTTTCAATTTATACAGGGTAGCCATACCAAAATATGGGGATTTATTATATACTGAGTGTTGAATAACCTAGAAGGAACATTGTTACACTACTCAAATACTTACAATTAACATCCGACTGGAATTACCCCATGTAAAAAATACCTATCGCGTTGAAATCGCTGTTTCCAAAAAATTGGTTTTCCACGGGTCTTTAATCTCCAACAACTCGAGAAAATCTTCAGCAATACCCGGGAAATATGTTTCACACGTCGGTCATCCCTTAATATAAGGTGAAATATTGAATTATTTCATCCGAACATGTGATATAAATTTCAGCGGCTTACACCATCAAATAGCCAGCGAACAATGAATGTCCACAGATAAACTAAAAACCTCGTGTTCAATCCAGCCAGCCAATCAGAATACACTCGAGATGTGAAAACGTTCATTAACCAATAACGTTGCGATAGTTCTATGCCACAGATCAACATATGTATAGACGCGTAACAAAGATATATATCAGGGGTAGTGCGTTCGAAGTAACACCACGGGGACAAAATAAATACTTTGACGTTTGTTTATAGTTGCACGATATGATAAATAATTTCCGAAAATAGATGACACTGGATTTCCTAATATACCTTTAATGTCAAAATAATGTTAAATTGAACGAAGGATTATATTTTAAAGTTTCTGCAACTAAATTCGCACAACAACAAAATTGAAACGTATCAACATTACACCTTTTTGCATTTTCCTACAAAACCAAATGAACACAAACCTCATGTTTCACAAAACGAAAATTCAGTGCTTATCAAAATATATTTTTAGATACTGTTTCAAATCATAATCACAATTCTAATTCTATCGTTTTGAATTCAAATTTTATTAAATCCGTCAACTTCGTCACAAAATCCCGTGGTATCTTCATTGTCGGCACTCACTTCAAAAAATCATCACGTTCTTTTAGCCACTGCCAAAGTACAAATTAGAACCAAACATGACAAACCTATTACAATCGAAATGCTTCTGGACAATGGTAGTCAAACCTCGTTTGATACTCAATCGCTAGTTAATCGAATCGAATTACTACCAAAATAATTCACAAATTTCTGGAGTTCATAATGAATCAAGCCACGTTTCTCGTTCGGTAGGTGTCACAATTACATCGCTAAAAAATAAAAGGAAATTAAATTCTTGTATTCAATAGTGAATCATATAACTGAAGATTTCCGCAAACTGCAATAAATCCACAAAAGCTAAAGATACCGCATTACTTTATGAAAAATCTCGCAGATGAATATTTCGATGTCCTGTCGGAAATCGACATATTAGCAGTGGCTGATATATCACAAGCTATTACGGGATTGTTACAAAAGCTAAGGTACACACTTATGAACACCCATCTAAGGTGGGTATTGTTGGGAATCGTCTCGTAATATTGTTTATGAACCAATGCCAACCATCAAACTACTGTTCATTCTCTATTAGCAATAAATAACAAGCAAATAAATCCAAGTGAGAAAGCAACTCACAATTTGATTGAATTCTTCTAGAAGCAGGAATAAATCGACAGTACTGATTCCATTTTATCACCTGACGACGCGCTAGCTGAACAAATTTACTCTGAAACCAGAATGGTGTTGTCTAATGGCACTTATCAGATGTACCTGACCCTGATAGACAAACTAGCTTATACGTCTTTAGGTAATTCGTTCCATACAGCCTAAAATCGATTTATTAGTCTAGAAAATCGATTACACAAAAATCCACATTTATTTTCTGAGTATAGAGAAAAAATTGTAGATTATTTCAAATTAGGGCAAGCTAAAAGAGTCTCCTTTTGTTTATCCAATTCATCTAATCAAAACAAATATTCCGTAACTCATGTATGCGTAATAATCAACGGCAATAGTACAACTCAAACAAGAGGAATCTTTGATTTTTCTGTCAAATCCTCAACAAACTTGTCTTTAAATGACATTTCCCTTAATAAATTGCAGGTGCAATCACCTTTATTCGACATCCTGTGTCGTTTTCGTTTATTCAAATATGTTCTTACGGAGGAAATTCAAAAAATGTACAAGCAAATATAAATTAATCCAAACCAAACTTTTTTACAAACCTTGTGGCGTGATTCACCATGCCAGCATTTCGACTGTATCGAATTAAATTATTTGGCATTCGGACACTAATCATCCCTACTCCTTGCGTGTCGAGTATTAAAAGACATTGCAATCAAAAGTTCTCAATTTCCTAATGCTTCTACATCCCTTTTAAATCAAACTTATGTGGTTGACAATTTAACCGGGGCCCATACCATCCCCGACTTACAAACGTTAGAGACATAATTACATACAATTTTAAATGAACATAATTTTACTTTGCACAAAATAAAAAATAACGTATCAACTTCCACAATACCGGCAACCGATGATATCGGATCAGTGAACCTGGACCTGAATCTCAATATAAATACCCCAAAGAAAGATTGCAAGACAGCATATTCGCCAAATACACCAACCGCTAATGTCATCAGTCTTGAGCAAACCGCCTGAGTGTGTGCTGCTTTCCAAATGAAAATTTTAATCCAAAATTGCCGCATATAAAAAAGAAATTTTTTAAATCTACTGTTTTACTAACAATCACGTAAGTATTGTTTAAGTTAATATTATGTTTAGATTGTGCAAATGTACGATGATAACATAGTGCAGTTTATGATAGTGCCCGATATTTGAAAAAAACAGTTGATTTGGTACATGTGAGCAATATGGCCATTATCGATATGGTCATGGCCATATTGCTATACATGTGCATTTTTTGTAGAAATACGTATTTTAATGATTTCATTACTGTTCGTTTATAATTTTTTCTCCCTTGTTACAGGAGTAAAGATGTGTCGTATTCGCTCCAGAGGCTTAAGAGGCCAATGGAAGCAAGAATACTTAACCCTCGCGTTCCAAGCTGTGGAAGGGGACATGTCAGTAGATAAGGCGAGTATCACTTTCAGTCTACCAAGAAGAACCCTTAGGCGCTATGTAGAAAAAGATGAGATTGGAAAAGCAGCTATGGGTCAAAAGCCAATCTTAACTCAAGAACAAGAAACTGAACTAAGTCGAAGAATCATTCGCTTATCCCAAGTAGGGTACCCGCTCACTGCAAGTGTACTTCGTCGATGTGTTTACCGGTATACCAAGTTGAATAATATTCCAAATGCGTTTAAAGAGGAAAATGAAAAGGCTGGATGATATTGGCTAAAGGGATTTATGGAATGAAACCCTCAAATCCGAGTTAGAAAAGCACAAAATTTAAACCTGTCAAGAGCCCAAAAACTAAACAAATTTATTGTTGATGATCATTTCACTAAGCTAGCAGAAATAATGAGATCTTTAAATACAATGGAGCATCCTGAAGGAATCTATAATATCGACGAGAATGGATGTAAGCTCTGTTTGCACCATCCACAAAAGGTATTAGCTGCAAAGCTGCAAAAGGGGCACGACGGGTACATGTCGATACCAACGAACATGCACAAAATGTTTCTGTTGTGGCCTGTGGTAACGCTATCGGAGCAGAAATACCTCCCGTAATTTTATTCAAAGGAAAGCGCCAAAAACAAGAATGGGGTGATTCAATGCCTGCAGGGACTTCAGTACTTATGACTGAAATACCCTATATATTATGTCAGATTCAGATTGGGCTCAACTCCGCCATACTTACAAAGTAGGGTTTCATATAAGTATAAAGGGTATTTCAGAAATTATGCCCAATTGAACGTAAAAATCATTGTGAGTTCAACGCCTTGTATAGTTCAAACGAAACAATTTGACATCAATATTTTGCAGCCATAACATTTTGATATTAGTCTATTTTTATGATACAGTGCCATTTTTTGGATATGACAACATCTGAAGAGCCAAGAGTCGAACACATGATTTTCTCGATTTTTTCAAATTATTCATCCTGTATATAATTTCAAAAAGTGAAAATATACCTTATGAACTTTCATTTTCATCAGGCATTCCCTATAGCTTAAATCATTGGTTTCTGAGATATATATATATATATATATATATATATATATATCATACTTTTTTCAATAAATTATTTCTTCAACTCTTTCTTATTAAATTGACAATATCTCAGAAATTAATGATTTTAGATATAGGGAATGCCTGATAAAAATGAAAGTTTAAAAGGTGTCTTTTCACTTTTTGAAATGAAATACAGGGTGATTCATTTGAAAAAATAGAGAAAATCATGTGTTCGACTTTTGCCTCGCCCTGTATTCAGATGTTGTAATATCCAAAAATCGCAATGTATCATAGAACTAGACCAATATCAAAATGTTATGGCTGCTGAATATTGATGTCAAATTGTTTCGTTTGAACTATAAAAGGCGTTGAACTCACAATGATTTTTAAGTTCAATTGGGCATAACTTCCGAAATACCCTATATACTTATATGAAACCCTACTTTGTAAGTATGGGGGAGGTGAGTCCAATCGGAATCTGAAATAATATATAGGGTGTCTCATTTAAAAAAAGGTATGTTTGTTTCACCCTGGTGATAGGGAACACACAGTACAAATGAAAATAATTTTGAAATGTGAAGTTTACAAATGTCTACAATTTTTGTATATAACTTTTTTTCATATCTTCTATAATAACGGATATATCGAACTTTGTCACACTAATGGCGCACCCTGTATATATACATATATATCCGCGCGAAATGTGTTGAAATTCACAAAAATTACAAAACGAGTTGTTTTATCTAGGTTGTCTCGATGTTATTATCCTTTGGGTCTGATTAATCTTGTTGTCGTCTCAGGCAAATTACTTATACACATTCAGTGGTTATCCAAATATTCTTGGGATCGTATTTTCACCGATATTACTTTTTTAGCCAAATAGTAACAATTTCTTCTTCAAATCGAATTTATTGGAGCAATACAAATACCTCGCAGGAAAGTATCATCGCACAATCCAACAAATATCCAAATTCATGGCTTCAGCAATGCCAGCAAAGTGGCCTATGGCTGCAATATCTATATATTTTTATCTTTTAATCAAAATCAAGTTAGTTGCAATCTCATCGCGGCAAAGTCTAGAATTTCACCTATTAATACCATCGTTACAGTTCCTAAGCCCGAGCGTTGTGCCATGAATCTATTGACCAAACTTAATTCTCATTCGAATCCATAAATCCATGACCCGATTCCCAAATTTCCCTGTCGTGGATACAGGCGCACCCTTCAAAATGAAATACGTATGTTAGTAATCGTGTATCCCAAATTCTAAAACTCGTTCCTATCGCTACATGGCGATATATCGAATCTAAAGCAAATCGAGCTGATATCCTGTCTAGAGGGATCGATTCATACTCTATAACTCCCCTGTTCTGGAACAATGGGCCAACATTTCTAGAAAACCCTTTGTCAACTCACCTAAAACTAATGAATCTACTCTTGATTCTGTTCTCTTCACTACCCTCGTATCTACATCCGTTGTATCATGATATACGACGGTTAGGAAGATGTCAAATTTCAATAAGTTACAGAGTACCATAGCCTACGTACGTAGATACAAAATTACGGAATTTTTATATACAGAATAAATACCTACTATAGAAATTTATACCATCCAAAGTTCCACCCTGGTGCGGAATTTGGGAAGCAGCAATTGACAGCGCAAAATATCATCTTATCCGAATTATAGGGAACACTGCCTACACTTTTGAATAATTCTATACAATTATATGTCAAATTGAAGCCATTTTAAACTCTTTTCGAGTTCGAACGACCCTCTGGACGAGCAGCCACTGACCCCTGGTCATTCCTTAATCGGTAGATCTCTTACGTCATTTCCCAGTTGACTCCCCAAACTAATTTAAAAATAAATGATATTGTGTTCGTTAAAGACATGGACCCTAATATGGCCTCTAGCTAAGATTTTGGAAGAAGAAGACGGTAATGTTCGATCCGTACAAATTCAAACTCAGGGCCGCATTTTTGTTCGAACGATTTCAAAGATATCGACAATTTGCGGGTATGACGACGCTCAACCCCAATAACTATCTTGTTCAATTTTTCTTCTGTTCATATATGTATATATTATAACTTATGTAAAGTTACACATCTCTATAGATTTTTTTTAATATATTTTTCTTATTCTAGTCTATTTTTCATCACATTTACTTGCTCTAAATATTTATGCATAAATCAGGCAAACTAAGTAAGTACAACAACCTCCCATCGTAGGGGGGGCAGGGAGGATATTGTACACCCTCAGAGAATGTCACTTGTTCCAGTCGATCGCCTGAGGAAGGTGATACTAGCAGAGTTGGTTACTGATGCAAACCAATTCACAGTCGACTTCACCGGCAATTTGGATGCCTTCAACGAGAACCCCAGTCAATCAACGTGTTCTGTCGAACTTTTCAGTTCGACAGTTCATTGTAATCACTCTTGGAAGTGTTACAATTGTTTCTTTTGAAAAATTTTTCATTTAAGAAATCCTGAAGTAATCTCGCACCGAATCCACCTGAAACCACACCAGACCTAGGAAGGATATTTAACCCAGGTAAATGTAAATACCCCGCAAAGCTGTTGAAGCTTTAGGATAAATATATGAATCTACTGACTAAGGTGATCATTATATTTTGTTTATGTTGTTATGACATCGTTAATGTCAGAAATAATGAAATAATTGTCAATGTACGAATGTACCGTTTATTAATATAACTATCAACAGATATATCCAGAATAGCGCTAACTCCAACAGGTTATGGGCCCAGATGGATATAAATAAATAGTACAAAAATTTGCAGAATGCCTGATACATCAAATATAGATATGTGCATGCCAATTTCAACTTCTGTACTCAATATAGAGAAGTTGGAGGGGCAATCAAACTATAACTCATGGAAATTTTCAATGAAGATGAGTTTCACCCTTGATAGATTATGGAAAATAGTGACAAATAGTGTGAGTTCTCAAACTGATAAACTAGGCAAGGAGAAAGATAGTATTGCTCTAGCCAAAATTTGTCTTAGTGTAAAACCCACATGCTACGTTCACGTTTGCAAAGCTGTAAGTGCTAAAGAATCTCGGAAACATCTTTAGAGTGCATTTGAAGCAAAAAGTATTAATCGTTGGTTTGAACTTCAGAAGAATCTATTCGGAAGCAAAATAGAAAATTTTTCCTATGCAGAAGTATATTTGAATGATATATTAAGAACGGTTCATAAACTAGCAGATATTGGTATGGTATTGGATGATGAATTTGTTGCATTTGTAATGTTAAATGGATTATTCTCCGACTACGATCCTCCAATAATGACATTGACTCATACGGACAATAAACTTTGCTCAAAAGTTATAGAAACCAAACTTCTTGAAGAGGGTGCACGTCGTAAGGCTCATTCAAATGATTCAGATTCAGTGCTGTATTCAAAGGCAGGTTCAAGTAAGCAGACTATTAAGCGGTTTCCTAAGAAGTTTATTTGTTATTCTTGTGGATAAAAAGGTCATAAAAAAGAGACTGTCCGGTGAAGAATGGAAAGATTGTTACAGAAGAGAAGAAGAAAGCAAGTTCCAGTGGGAAAGTTTTCAAAACGAAAGGCCAAACGAGCCACAGACTTGATAGCATTGCTACATACAGATCTGTTCGGGCCTATGGAGGAATCATCATGGGAAGGTATAAGGTAATGCCCTACTTTTATAGACGATTTTAGTAGGAAGGTAACTGGTTACATGCTTAAAGAAAAATCTGAAATACTTAGTAAATTTCAAAATACAAAGCGTGGGCAGAAAACTAAACAGGTAAAAGAATTAAATATTTGATAAGTGATAATGGAACAGAGTATACGAACAAGAATTTTGAGACGTTTCTAAAGAAATATGGAATTCGACATCAGACTTCTTGTCCATACACTCATCAGCAAAATGGTGTTGCTGAGAGGATGAATAGGTGTTTAGTAGAAAAGACCAGATGTTTACTCTTTAAGGCTAACTTAGGTAAGTAGTATTGGGCTGAGGCTATGAACACGGCTATTTACCTGAAAAATAGGGGTCCTACAGCAGCTCTAAAAGATTGTGTATCTGAAGAAAAATGGACAGGAACGAAAATTGATCTGTCGCATCTTGAAATTTTTGGTAGCATAGCTCAGGTTCATATCCCGAATCAAAAGAGAAAAAAACTTGATCCTTAGTCTGTAGCATACCAATATATATATTGGTAGGCTAGTGTAAATATTCAAAAGGATACCGCCTACTAAATGTTGAAAATCCTACAAAAATTGGTAAATCCAAAGATGTTGTTTTTCTAGAAAATATAAAAACAAATATAACTTCAGAAAGTATAGATCAAGAAGAAAATTTAATAAGTAATGAAGAATAAAAACAAAATTGGATTAGTGTTTTAAATTAAACTCACGGTTTCTAGTTAATTCCACAATATAATAAAAATTGTTGAAAATTCTAAAAAATTGACAATTGTTTCGATAAATCAATATCATCGATGATATTGATTTATCGAAACAATCGTCAATTTACAAATTCTTTTTAGGTATGGGAAAAAAGAAATTAGAAATTTAATTGAAAATTTGATAAAAAATTATACAAATAATAAAAAATACTACTTTATGCATTAGAGTCGCTACTTTAAAACAAGCAACATTACTAAAAAAAATTCAGTACCTGCTTTATGTGTCTAAGGTAACATATTTAGTAGTTTTGTCCTTGTTTATTTACCATATAAAGAGAGATGAAAATATCGTCAGAGTGTCCCCGAGGATAATTTCGAATGTACTGTAGTATTTATTCCAAGCTAGCCATGGTTTCAAAAATCACAACTGGATAAGATAGTAATACCGAAAATTTGTAGACTCAGATCCAATCACACATTAGTTCAATCACAGCTGTTTAGAATTAATTTTAAGGAGCTGAATAAATTTATTTATATTAAGAATAATAAAATAATGGTTCCTTATATTTAAACAGAATGAATTAGATCAAATAACTTTGAATTATACTATAAATTAAATTCGCATATATGTAAAATCGGACTTTAGCTTTAAATAGATGAATACTTGAAAACTTATACGTAATAGCAATATTCTTTGGTAACATAGTGTTTCAATTCAGAGTCCATAAGCGACAATGTATTAGAAAGAAACAAATATATTCAGTGTGTCACCTATTTTCTTTAACGGGATATCATAATATGCCAAATAAGTATCGTTGAACAAACTGTTAAATTGTTTTTCAAAAATCACTACAATCATAATAAAAATTCTGAAAACAAGTTGAAAATTTTATAATTTTAATAGTTATAATTTGAAAAACAATAAATCGACAATATTGACATTGAAATAATTTATTATTGCAACTCAATAATTAAATACTATACATATTGTTACAAACTCGCACACCGAAGTAGATACTAAGTAGGGTCCTGTAAGCTTATGTTAACGGAGTTAAAAAAATGACGAACGCGCTGAATTCTGAGAAGGTCTACGTAAAAATGGTCAAGAGAATAAGTGATCTAAAAGTGACAGAGCTAAAGGCAGAATTGGAAAATCGTGAGTTGGAAACGTCCGGTAAGGAAAGTGACTTACTAGAAAGACTCAAATTGGCACTGGTAAATGATGGCTTCGATCCAGAAACATTCTTATTCAAAGACGAGACTTCCAACTTACTCTCCTCAATTTCTGATATGAAGAACGATATTTGTACCATGGAAGAGAGAATTTCAACTAATGTGGTAAACGATATTTCTGCTATTAAGAACGATTTTTCTGCCATGGACGGAAAGATTTCAATCATGAAGAACGATATCTCTGCTAACATGGACAAACTTTCTGCCGATATCTTATTAATGAAAAACGACATTGCCGCTGACATTGAAAATAAAATTTCGTCTCTAAAATCGGATATTGAGGATGGAATGATAACGATGGACGAGAAAATCAAGGAGTTAGAGAGAAAGACGACAGATTCAAGAACACAAGACACGCTAGCAGAAGAAAAGAAGATCGATCAAATAAAACCCTACAAGCAAGAAACACTACCTAAGTTGGAAGACATTGGCAGTTTTACCCGAGTCAAGGCCCTAACGTTCCATGGAAAAATGTCGTCGACCAATAACATAAAACAGTTTGAAGCAGCTGCTAGAGTGAATAATTGGTCCTATAGGAAGAAAGCGGTGAACTAAACTATCGCGCTTCGAGGAGATGCCTTAGACGTACTTCAGACAATACCTCTGGAAGAAACGGTTGATTTTGAGCAGCTGAAGAAGAGGTTGGACATGCGGTACGGTCACGAACATTTGGGACATTAGTACCGATCCCAGCTGAAAAACAGTAGGCAGAAACGTGATGAATCCCTTCAAAAGTATGAAGTGGATATTGCCCGACTAGTTCGATTTGCTTATCCATCAGCACCAGAGAACATGATGGGCATCCAGGCCTTTATTGATGGCTTACGTGACCTAGATATGCAGAGGACGCTTCGTTTAGCCCATCCCTAAACATTAGTCGACACATTGACTGATGCTCTTGAATATGAAGCAGCCACGATGGCTTCGGGATACAACAAAGGTAGGACCATGCAGTAAGAAGGTGACGATAACAGACATGACCATATCGTCAACCTGTTGAAAGGTATGGTAAACAAGAAGCCGAAGAAAATCAGGTGCTGTAATTGTGGCGAGCTAGAGCACGCACGCAGTTCGTGTAAGCGTCCTACGGATCGTGCAAACCAAGAACCACTTAAATGCAAAACAGCCACGAAGGGTTCGCGGTACAACATAGGTAGGACCATGCAGGAAGAAGATGACGATGACAGACTTGACCAGACCTGAACTTGTTGAAAGGTATGGCAGACAAGAAGCCACAGAAGATCAAATGCCAGAAGTTTGGCGAGCTAGGGCACGTACGCAGTCCGTCTAAGCGCCCCAAGACTCCTGAAACCCAATCAGACACTAGCGAACACCAAGCCGATGTGAGTCACCGAAATGCTGACCCCCTGTCTAGACGGCCGTGTCCAACAGACTGCTCCCGCTGCAACAAGGCACAATCTAGGGAAGCTGCAATTTCAAAAACTACTGTAGTCAACGAAGAATGGTCACCAACCAGGATCGGAGAAGATCAGGAGAATGAACCTTGCCTAAAGAAGATTCGGCAGTGGAAGGAAGAAAATCGGCGACCTACGTGGCAAGAAGTGTCAATATCTTCACCGATACTCAAGGTGTATTGGGCTCAGTGGGACTCCCTTGTCCTGGAAGAAGGGCTGTTGAAAAGAGTCCTTGAAAACGATGATGGTTTCGAGATGTGGAGACAGCTAGTTATCACGAGAACAAGAGTAGCTGAGGTAATAAAGAAGTTACACGACAGTCCATCGGGAGGTCATCTGGGAGTGAAGAAAACCCTTCAGCGAATCCGTGAGAGGTTATATTGGATGAACAGCTCCGATGATGTGAAGGAATGGTGTAAGAAATGTACGTTTTGCGCTACCATTAATGGACCACATCCCAAGATAAAGACACCCATGAAACAGTACAATGTTGGAAGCCCTTTCGAAAGGATTGCTTTAGGCGACCGAAAATGGTGGCAAATACATACTGGTCGTAATGGATTATTTCACAAAGTGGGTGGAAATTCACGCTATCCCGAACCAAGAGGCCACAACTGTCGCAGATGTATCGGTGAATGAATTTATCAGCCGATATGGAGTGCCCTTGGAAGTCCACAGCGACCAGGAAAGACATTTCGAAAGCAATCTATTCCAGAAGATTTACGACAAGCTGGGAATGAAGAAGACCAGGACAACAGCACTACATCCACAGTCAGATGGAATGGATTGAACAGGACTATTGGAAAAAACCTGTCCAAAGTAGTTTCCAGCCATCAGAGAGATTGGGACCAATATATGGCCCTATTTGCATTGGCTTATCGATCTGCCATCAATGAGTCCACGGGTGAAACACCTGCGAAAATCTGGTTTGGAAATGAAATGAGGCTTCCTTGTGACCTGGAATTTGGCTGTCGGCCTGGAGAAGATCTAGCAGGAGAAGACTACGTGGTACAATTGAGAAGAAAACTGGACGATATTCATGAATTAGTTCGAACAAATCTTCAAGTTGCCAGCGACAGAATGGAAAGTCGGTACGACACTTAGGCCACAGTAGGCGGTTTTAAAAAAGGGGACATAGATGGTTACACAATCCGACGAGAAGAAAAGGATTTTCTCCAAAATTAAAAAAATCTTGGGAAGGTCCATACTTAATCAGGAAATGGATCAATGATGTTATATATCGCATAAGCAAGATCCCCAACGGAAAACCAAAAGAAGTTCACCCAAATCGCCATTCGAAGGAAACTATGACCTAGAGAAAGGAGTAAACCATATTCGAGATGTATCTGACCCTACCTTCGATGAATTTATGGGCGCGTATGGAGGTACCGGGAAAGCTAGTTATGGAGTCACTTCTGAACAACGACAAGATTTGTTCACTGTCCCGGAAGATTATTCACTGGTATACAACATTCCCGCCCATATCAAGAACGCACGAGGGTTGTCAACCGTCTTTCGAAAGAAGTTCGGGCAATTAGAAAAACTTCAAGACCAGATTCCAGCCCCTGGCAAGACACTGAGACTGAAACACAATTCGCGGTACATCTTCTACGTGGTAACTAAAAATGAATTTCAATATCGATCTACCTACTGCGATGTGATATTAATTTGCAGCTACAACCACTGTTATCAGTATCGGTATCCGATATCGCTGTTATTTCCATAAGACCGGAAAGTGTAGAAATGGGGCCAGTTGCCGATTCAAACATCCAGTCTCGGCTACACAAAAGTTCCAGGAGGAACTACCATTTAAGGAGGGGGTAATGTTACGAACTCGCACACAGAAATTGATACTAAGTACGGTCCTGTAACTTTATGTTAACGGTGTTAGAAAAATGGCGAACGCGACGAATTATGAAAAGGTTTATTGGGATTTTTTTTGTGACCGTTTTTATAGACATGTTCTCCGAAGATCTTTTAGGGACTGTGCCATGGGGTGCTCACTCTCGATGTTTGACAGTTTTTTATTTGTAGTTATTCCTCATGTCGCATGTGTCGTGAGCGTCGTTCTCAAAGACAAAGAATAACTCTGACAGAGACCAGAAATCACGGAAAAGAAGATTTAGTATTTCATAAATTCTTAATTCAGAAGAAAAAACATATACCCTTTTCATTCATAATCTGTGGTTATAATTTTCTCCAAACTATGGACAGTTAATATATTGTTCAATTTACATTTGTGATTTTACAGTTACTCTTATAATATAATTATTAACAAAATGGTTTTTATGTGTTCCATTCCTGGTTGCAGGAATACAAAAATATTGCATTGTTTACCAAAAGATCCAGAGGTAAGCTATTCTGAATTAATTAAGTAATTACGAATTTATACATATTTTGATTTATAGATTAGACGACAATGGTGCCTGGCTATAGGAAGACACGATCTTGTTGACGTAAATACTAAACAAAGGCACGCATTTAGGATTTGTGATCTACATTTCTCTGAAGATATGAACTTTATTACCAATCAGAATCGAACCAATTTAAAATTTAATGCTATACCATCGTTAAATATTCCAAGTAAGTATACTAATAACTAAAATATTAAAGATACATTTGTACAGAAGGAAGTATATTTAATTTCAACTGTTTAAACAAACTAACTTAGATATTATTTTTGTTACTTAATATATTCATTTTTAGCAAATGAGATGGCCATAACTCCTGCTATATCTACAAGTTTAGCTTGTGAAGAGGTAACACCTATTCCGAATAAAAGTCTGCTGATTTGGTGAAGACAAAGACCCAATTCCGGCGAATGTTTTCAAACATGGTGTCACTCTTTATGGTCTGTACTCATGAATACATTTTAGATGTAAAATTTGAAAGAAAAATGTCATTGGTTATGAAAAGTAATATTTTCAACCCTTTTTTATGTGAACATCATGATATATTTTCATTGTACATTAATTATTTTCTAAATTTTTTTATATTCACATATTTTAAAAATATAAATTCAATTTTGAAAGGGCAGGTAGAGTACAATGTGTTAGATAATGACATTTCAAAAAACATTGAATGGCAGCGACACTTAGTCTTAAAATTAATACAGTTAAACAACGCGTTTAAAACTTTTTATGTATTTTCTGCCATTTTCTAATTATTGTGTGTGCAGTATTCCTTTGAATCTTTAAAATTATCTTTTAGTGTTGGCAATGAAGTTTTTTATTCATTTTGTAAATAAATCTAAAACTGTCATTTTCGTTAAAATGTCAGTTTGGGAAGTGGCTCTTTTTTGTCACTCAGTTGAAAAATACTTCAGCATTCTAGAATATTGTTTTGTATACTAAATTTTGTTTATTTTTTAAATTTTTTTCCTAATCCTATTAACCATTGCCCCAATGCAACAGTGAAACATGCATAATATTTGTTTCAATATCAGATGTAATGTGCGAAGATTCGGATCTTCGAATATTATTAGCATTATATTTATCTAAAGTAATTTTTTCAAGCATCTCATTTCTACTTTTAACTGCTTGCAAAAATTAACTTTATTAGCGACATATATTTGATGCAATAAGTGTAAAATGGTATAACTCGTTTTTTGTATAATGGTTTTAATTTACCAAGGCGTCGAAGTATAACATATATATTGCCGCTTTGGACAATTAAAACTGAGTTACGCTATTTTGCGCTCATGGTATCATTTATCAGTGAGCTTATACTAATTTCATAATTGGCGCCTTGGATCCTAATTCATCCTCATGTCGCGAGCGTCACTAGTGAAACGTGTTTTGGAGGGAAGGCGAGAGTCGGCTATTTAAGGGAGTATAATATAATCTGTGGATGTTCGCGAAATATCCCTAAAAGGCGATTGTTTTTGTGTAAGCCGCAAACTTGAATTATCTAGAAAAAAAGGCCATTTATATATAAAGGACCGACCAGAGGGGGAGTTTAGTTTATAAAGTTATCTCGACAAATAAACAAGAATACACCGAAATAGCGAACAGTAAAGTGTTGATATAAATTAATAATTAGGGTTGTGTGTATATAAATAAATTAAGTGGTAGAGAGTAGTTTAGTGTTTAAATAAATTCGTTAGTAGCCATACCGTGTGTTTAAAGTTTATCCTACCCGTTTACTGTTTAAATAAATAAGAAAAATATTACAATATCATAAAATGGCGAATATTCAATTCTGAACGATTACAGCCTGTAATTCCTACACTCCTGATAAAATGATTTCGTCTACAGCCGTAATTCTTCTATTTTACGTATCCCCTCTCTTCATTTTCAATCTACATATTGAAAGTATAAGTGCCCATACAATATTCCTTTTTAAGAATAACAAACATAATTCTCTATTTAATTTTAACGTAAAACAATAATCGTCTCATGTCGACGGGAAAATGTAAGAGGCTCATGGCATTACCAGTGTTAAAATATTGGTACGTGTACATTGTAGAGTAAAATATAGCTAGAGTGTGTGAAGTCTAGCTAGATTAATCTAGTTATGTGTTTACATTGCACTAATTTTTGTCTCTCTGTGAGATTGAATCTAGTGAACTACTCTATTTCGTGTGTACATTGAATTTTTAATCTAGCATTGTGTTTTGGGCTAGAATTACCGCGTGATGTCTCGTATTAAAAATGTGGCGGCTGCGGCTATACTAATATTAATTAATAAAAAAAGAAAAAGTGGTAGGCATAAAAAGGAAAGAAGTGTGTGGGTTAGATTTTGGATTCAGCAAAGCGAAGAAATACGATTCGTCACAAATTTATTACAACAACTGGAATGCTTTTATATTCCCTTTCGTCAGCACCTTTACCACTTTTATTTTTTTCATCTTTCGAATTTCGGAATTGAGCTGACATCATAAGTTACGTCATTTTCTTATGATTTCTTGCTCTGGAACATCTAAAGCTTGTGCCATTTCTTCCTTAGTTCCCTGTTTCTATACTCTTTTAATGTGCCATTACATAGATTCTGTCTCGTTTCATGAAACTCGATTAAATTTTCCTTATCCTACTTAATGGTGTATCAAGAAATTACTACAAGAAACAAAAGGGAAACCTACTTCTTACAATGTTATTGTTGTGTGTTGACTTCACAAAATACCCACTGAGTTAGTTGACTTCACGCTCTAGTGGGATTAGCAAAATTCACTTAGTCGGTCGAATAGGTCTGAGACTGCTCTAGCGATGCAGACTAGAAGGTGTGTCCACAGCGATCTATCGAGATTTTTGTTAATCTCCGTAGATTAGATACTACATCTCGCTAGATTGCTCTCGGTGCTGTTTTCATTTGTAGGTTTCGCCTCGCGCTGCTCTAGCGAGACTAATACTACGGAAAAATCTACATTGTACACGTACCTTTAGGATACTAGAATATACGAATCGCACGTGCGCGTCCCGAGGTCTACTTCTTACCAGATGTAGTTCAGACGTTTAACTGTAAGCCACTACCTGTGTTCGCCTATGTTTATTTTCACAAAACAATAAATTTATCTAGGTACTGTGGTAACACCACCTGAAGCGCTGGGGGTGTGAACGATCAGAGTAGGTGATATGTGTCATAGATAATGTACAATATATGTATGACGGTGACAGTTGTCAAAATTATAATACTTCACGAATTTATTTTGATTTATATACATCTTTGTGATAAAAAAAACGAAATACAGTCCATTGAAAAATACTTCTTTATTTACCACGAAGAATTACCTATTAGTGGTAAAACGCAGACTTAGTTCTCAACATTTGGTCCAAATTAAAGTTTAAAAGTACCGCAGCTAACATACCCGTGGCGGGAGTCAATGATTCAACTTATTACGTAACAAATCAAACTTGTACGCGATTAATATCATTAATATGATAAGAAGTTATTATTTTTGATTATGAAAAAAATTACCGGCGATTTACCACAAATGTCTCTTGATATAAATGAGCCTAACTTACAGTCTTATATAAATTTGGCCGACTCATACCAAACTAAATCTATTGACATACTCATAGGGGTATCAGTATTTTTTGAAATTTTGAGTCCTGGTCAGGTAAAATTAGACAAATGCGGTCCGATACTACATGAAACTAAGTTAGGTTGGATACTTACCGGAAAGCTTTTCAACCTACATGCGAATTATGGTTCAGTTAGATGTGATTTAATTACAGGTTTTGACGATTTACATGATAGGGTTCAATCATTTTGGGAATTGGAAGAAATCCAAAACAAAACGCAATATACCCAAAAAGAAAGAGAATGCGAAAAACATTTTGCAAATACTTTTAAGCGTGATGTTAACGGTAGATTTGCGCTGACGCTGACGATTAAAAATAATTATACGGATTTAAGGAACTCCGAGAAATACGCGATTAAACAGTTTTACGGTTTGAAGAAGCGATTGAATAAAAATATGAAGTTGAAACAATAATACGCCCAATTCATGACAGAATACAAGGCACTCGGACATATGAGCAAAGTACAAGAGCAGTTGCCAAGTTTAAACTTTTACCTACCGCATCACGGGATTATAAAGGAAAGTAGTACGACAACTAAACTTGTCGTATTTAATGGGTCAGCTGCTTCTGATTCGGGATTGTCATTGAATGATGTGTTGAAAACGGTACCTGTTATACAAAAGAATTTATTTACCATTGCGACAAATGTTCGTGTTCATAATGTAGTATTTACAGCGTAGGTCGAGAAGATGTATCGCCAATGTAACATCCAACCAGAGTATAGACCGTTACAACAAATAGTTTGGAGGAACGACCCCCACCAAAAGGTTGAAATATTTTAAATTAAACACCATCACCTACGGTACTTCTTCAACGTCGTTCATGGTATGCCGATGTTTACACGAGCTAGCCAAGCTAAATGAGCATCAGTTTCCTGAGGCTTGTTATTGTATTAAGAACGATTTCTACATGGACGATCTAATTAGCGGCAGCAAAACGTTAGAAAAGGCTTTAAAATTGAAAATTCAAACTTCTGACATTCTTAAATCGGCTGGTTTAATTTTGAGAAAATGGAACTCTAATTGTTTAGAATTATTCGATAACTCAGACATCAGGGACGAACCAGAATATTTTTTTTCGAAGGAAAGAAATGTTAAAACGTTAGGACTCGTATGGAACCCTAAACCCGATATCTTTTATTATTCGGTGATTACATTAGATACTAAATTTGTTACTAAACGGTTTGTTTTGTCTTCAATCTCGAGGATCTTTGATCCCCTTTACCTTATAAATCCCGTGATAGTGCAGGGCAAATTTGGCGAAAACAAATAGATTTGGACGATGCTTTGCCTCCGAATATGACGGCACTTTGGATAAGTTTCTATAATCGTTTAAGGGACGGTAATTATATTTCTGTTCCACGACAGGTACTGACACAACATACTTTAAACGATGCGTGAATACACGGCTTTGGTGACGCATCTGAAACAGCCTTTGGCGCTTGTCTATATGTCAGAACTGCTAATCTCACTTAGTCAAAAATAGCTCCTTTAAAAAAGATAACCCCCCGAAGACTGCTTTGCTTTTAGCGCGACTATTGGATAAGGTAAAAATGGAATTTCATATTCCGTTAACAAAAATATTTTTGTGGGGCGATTCCACTATAGTACTGCACTGGCTACGCGCTGAACCTAATTCTTCGAATACTTATGTTGCAAACCGTACTGCTGAGATTCGACGGTTAACGGAACCGCATTGCTGGCGGCATGTGGCGTCTCAGGAAAATCCAGCTGATTTAGTAAGTAGAGGCTGTTCGCCTGATATTTTAAAACCAACACTGTGGTGGGAAGAATCAAACTTTTTAAAATACGATGGTAACACTTGGTCCTCCAATCAAATTGATTCAATTGATGACATTCCTGATAAACGGAAAAACACGACTATTTCGTTAGTGAATATCAACGCTGAATTTATATTTGCGAGATTCTCGAAATTAACAATATTACAGAGGGTAACCGTGTATATGTTACGTTTCATAAATCGTTTAAAATTGAATAATACGCCAAATTGTATTAATCTTAGCTTGATAGAGTTAAACAATGCATTAGAACTTTTGTTAAAAACAGAGCAACGTGAACACTTTTCGACTGAATTGAAATGTCTTAATACCAATAAACCGCTACCCAATAGTAGTAGAGTACGAAATTTGGATGTATTTGTAGACCATTCAGGACTATTGAGAGTGGGTGGTCGAATAAGACACTCTCAAGAAAATTTCGATAAAAACACCCAATTTTATTACACCCTAAACACATTCTAACTAGATTGATCATTGAATCTGATCATGAAATTTTACTATACGATGGACAGCAAGGTGTTTCGACAAAAATATTGGCCCGTCAACGGTAAAAGTGTGGTCAGGAAAGTACTTCACTCCTGTAACCTTTGTTTTAAGATTAAACGGACTAGCAATTAACAGTTAATGGGAGATCTACCCAAACCAAGATTGTCCCCTGCTAGACCCTTTTCCACAATATGCGTGGATTACTCTGGGACAATATTACTAAAGGATGGCAGGACGCGTACTCGAAAACTCGTAAAGGGCTACATATGTATTTTTATTTGTTTTCTAACAAAAGACGTCCATATTGAATTGGCCGGTGATCTGACTTCAGATACATTTTTGAACTGTTTAAAGCGCTGCGTTTCCCGCCGAGGATTGTGTACGCACATTTTCAGCGACAACGGCTCGAATTTTATCGGGACAAGAAACTACCTTAAGGTAACGATAAATTATTTAGGAACGGATCCTGAACTTAACAAGTATTTGATTCAAAATCATATCGCATTAACCTTTAACTCCATTACTCCTCATCAGGGCGGGTTGTTGGAGTCTACTAAATTTCACTTGGTAAGGATAGTTGGTAACAGTCATTTGACCTATGAGCAATTGAAAACTGTATTGTGGCAAATCGAAGCTGTCCTTAACTCCCGTCCTCTGATCCCTTTATCAAATGATCCGGAAGGTTTAACCCCACTTACTCCTGCTCTCCTGCTAATTGGTGACACGTTGACCTCTGTACCCCATATAGACGTCACTGATGTAACCGAGAACCGATTGAAATTATTCCAGAGACTTGAATGGATGCTCCAACACTTTTGGCGTCGATCGTTGGTCGAAAGAATATTTAACGTCATTACTGCAACGCTCAAAGTGGTGCAAAAAATCCAAATGTGAGCATCGGAGACTTAGTTGTGCTGAAGAAAGATAACTCTCCACCTTTATGCTGGCGACCAGGAAGGATTACCGAGCTGCATACAGGAAAGGACAATTTGGTGCGCGTAGTGAGCGTAAAAATTGCAAGTGGTGTGATCCAACGAGGTATCTCTAAACTGTGCAAATTACCTTTAAGCTAATGTAACTCGTGTTGCTATGTATATATGTATTCTTGTTTTGTTATTATTGTTGATTTTTTTTAAAGCTACGAGCTTCCAAGGAGGGCGGAATGTTCGACTATGTTAATTTTTACAAAACACTAAATTTATCTAGGTACTGTGGCAACACCACCTGAAGCGGCGCTGGGCTTGTAAACGATCAGAGTAGGTAGTAGGTGATGTGTGTCATAGATAATATACAATATATGTATGACAGTGACAGTCGTCAAAATTATCACATAATACTTCACGAATTCAGTTTGATTTATATACATCTTTGTAATAAAAAATACGAAATACAGTCCATTGAAAAATACTTGTTTATTTGCCAAGAAGAATTACCTATTAGTGGTAAAACGCAGACTTAGGTCTCAACAACCTTTTTTTCGATTGATGAACGATCTTTGTAAATCTTATAAAATGAGCATGCTGTTATACCAAAATTTACAAATTGTAAAATGGTATTACCAGGGTAATTCATATCGAGAAATGGCAGAAAATTTGTTCATTGTAGCAACAGGAAATACCCAACCAATTAGCAAAAAAATAAGTAAGAACGGTTATAAAAAATTTCGAAGAACATGGATGTGTCACTTCTACAAAACATGAACCGCGTTAACAAAATCGTCAAATCCAACCCGAAAAATAAGAGATATTTTAATTCATGCAAGTGTGGAAATGGCTATCGTAGTTTTAAACTAAAAAACAGACATGAAATATTTAATATAAATTACTCTGCATTTATCAACCAATTTCTACCTCTTTATGCACGTTATTTTACTATAAAAATTTGAAAAGCTCCTCACACATATTTCTATCATAATAATATTCACTTGTGAATTAAGAAACTCTAATAAAAACGATTTTCATTATATTATTAAAAGCTTTTGTGAACGTTCTAATCAGGAATACGAGTATAACTTTTGATGCACATATTGATGCGGTTGAAGCATTGAAGTTGTCTACATTTCTAGAGAGTGATATGTGATATGGAAACTAAGCTGTCATTCCACAAATTTGATATGAAGTTCTCTATTCGAAGTTTCTGGATTTGATGCACATATCCATTTCAGTTCGGCAGTAACTTCTATCAGTCATATAAAAGGACAATTAGTAGGAACAAATTTTACTCTACGAACAGTTGTGGGTAAAATGTATTTAAATAGAGCAAATTGGAATTTCAATCAACTATTTCATGCAAAGCAAGCTCAAAAATTATCTAAGAAGAATGCAGAGTTTAATTTAAACACTTTTGAAATACAAAGTGTTTTCAAAGCAACCAGAAATATTGTTGATGGCGATTCAATTTTTAGACGAAATGTTCTTATAAACGTTTGTGATAAGTCTTGTCGTTAATGAAGAACAGGATGATCAATCTTTTAATGGAAGCAATAAATATTGTAAAGAAAATTCACACCAAAATTTTATATTTCATAGCAGATGCGCACCTCTAGCTAAAATACAAGCATTCGTTCGAAATATAAAAGACTAATAATTCGCGGAATATGTATAGGAAACCCAGATTGCGATAACATAATGGCCTCGTATGACGAGATTGTGAAGATCTTAGTTTACCTTGGAGTTGTGTGAACAAGTTGTTTCAAACATTCTCATTACAAAAGTTCAGAGGATTGTGTTCAAACACCTTACTTTGTGAACTCGAAAACCAAATATTTGTTTGGGTTTGAGATTGTTCTTGTGTCATTATTTACGCAACTTCTCTTTACACGTTCCACATAACCAGCCCTAACTCTCTGTACTACTACTAATGGACGTAATGTTTCATAATATTCAGATTCTTTAGTGGAGTAGGTATACAGTCAATTTCAATGTTTATAAAAATGTCAATACATATAATATTAAAATGACACTTGGTTATATCACAGAATCAAGCTTGATAACAGGCCTGTCAGAATATGGTTTGCCGACTGTGTTATTCGAATTATTATTCGACAAAAATGAAAATGGAATTCAAAGCATTGCGAAGGAGAATTATTTTTATTAATTTTCTAATATTTCATTCAAAAAGAATAAGAGTCTAGTAAACATTTTATAATATAATAACTTTAATATCAATTACTAATAGACTAAATACAAAAAACATGTTTTTTATAATTCGCGTATATAAGAGACTTCATTATAACATTCTTTATAGTGTCACATTGAAGTCTCTTTGAAAACTTATTAAGTAATTTTTAGTGTCATACAGTTGGTTATTGTATGTAGTATATATTTTTATTTGACATTTGACTTTAACCTTGGAATAAATTATAAAATGATCTAGCGTTGTTCTAGCTATCACATTATTATAATAAATGGTCTTAAAGGTAAATTTCAATAAATCATATATCAAAAATATTAATAAATGAAGTACGCTAATGTTTATTCATCAATGATTTGTCAATTATTTATTTATATATTGTATAGGATCAATATAAAGGTACATAAGGTTCGATTTTTGGTATAAATTACCAGATGTTTATGTGAAGATCACCGGCATATACGAACAAGCACTTTTTTAAACAAATAATCATCCTCTGTTTGTTTAAATGAAAGTGTGTTTACAATTTATACAATTATTCGGTCATATGTCAAAAGTGCTGAATAAAACCATCTGTGATCAGACCAATCAGGAATCTACAGAATTGCCAACTTAAATTCAAGCCTCCCCTCCTAGTTTAAAAACAGGGATTATATGTAATTATATTTCATTTAAAAAATGAATTATGAAAAAACATGTGTGTAATCCTTCTCCCATATCATCTGCTTCACTATCACTATCGTCTTGTGAATCAATAATACATTTATTTCCTCCATTAATATGGACTTGCCCAATATCCTTATACTCATCTTCAAATTTGATTACTTCTTTAATTTCTGTTTTAATTTTGTCCAAATAAACTCGATGGGATTGAACATACAAAATAAGGAGGAAGTCTCACTATAGAGTGTCCATGCTGTTCAGCAATACACTAGGGCGTATAATTTCTTAAATTTCTTTGTCTGTAAAACATCAATCAGTTATTGTTTTGTATAATAATCTTCAAAGTTCAAATTCCTGAGAATAACACTACACTCTTTGTTGATGTCAGCCTACGAAATGAAAAACGAGCAACGAGCGTTGCTTATATCTGATAGACACCTGCTGTGTTCGAAAAAAATGCTATCTCAAAATATACTTATAGTTCTGTGAAAGATGGGAAAAATAATAAGTTATTTGAAAATTATATTCCTAATTCTTGTGAATAAAACGATATATGAGGTAAACTTAATTATCTGGTTTTATTTTTAAGATGTTTTTAAATATGTGTAAGAAATAAATTTGAATTAAATGAAAATAAAAAAATTAGATATAAATCAATCCATATTAATATATATAATATAATTAAATGAAATATTTAATTACAACCAAATGTAGTAAATACAATATTAATAATGTAGAATAAAAAAAATACTTAAGTACTAGGGCAGAGGCAGATATGAGATGTCGTACCTGAAATTGAAAAGAAACTGATGAGCAATTAAGTCTACCAAAAGTATTTTTTTAAATTAAAGAAAGTAGTTAAAAACTGGCATTGATAAATAATTAAAATTATTATCTTTCTCAGTCATATTTAGCTAGAAAACAACAATAATGAAGTTGATTCATGTCAAGAACGTATTGGCTTAATTTCCATTTGATAGAACTGACCAAATATTAATTCTCTATTCCGTCGACACTGACCGCAGTGTCCAACTATCGATCGATAAAACAAAACAGGGCAACAACACTAATTATAGCAACAAGAATAATAAACAGTCATTCTCGTGCCACAGCAGTGTGAGAACTAGCACACTGACCACAATGTCACTAGCTCGTACAAACCACAGTACGACCCTTGGAAAACTGACCACAGTAATCCAAACACAAACGCATACACTGACCACAATGTACTGCGCCGGAACAAACAATGTAATATTACTAATCACTTTATTTTTCATTACAACTTGTAGGTAAAATATATAAGTACTTTCTGAAATACCTTTTAATCAAATAATACAACCCTGTAAACTTTAAAAATAAGGTTGTCTAAATCAGAGTTTATCAAATTGACTACAAAATAATAATTGGTAATTATATTTAATTTAACTAAATGAAATTACTTAATTGTGAAATAAAACAAATGCTGATAGATCAAACTTAATTACTCGTGAGAAAACTCACCTAGCACGGTTCGGAACGGCAAAATTCAAAAGAACAGGCTCACACACAAATAATTTATATTTCCACTATATTTGTAAAATGAACCTTCTCTGTACGATGGGTAATTTCAAACAGTGCCTAGAAATTCTTTCAAACGACCCTTAAGAATACATAATATTCCTACAACTTTCATCGACAGACGATATTTTATCTTCCACATGGCCCATAAATTATCTAAGGGTTCTCGCTTATCAGAAAATTATATTTTACGACTATTTCAAGGCTGTTACCGTAACCCATGTTGTTCACGCTTTAAAACTATCAAGTCTGATACACATACTAAAATAATAAAAAAAATATTCTTACATATGTATGTATGTATTTAATAATGAAAAAATTATTGAATACATTTTATCGATTACTAGTTGATATTATAATATTAAATGAATACATCGTCAAATAAGCATTTTAAATTATAATACTGGCTGAACTTTGACGGCATTGAACACAAACAATAAGCTTAAACCTTAAAGCTCACATAAAAACTTACTGTTGTTTATTCTACTGAATAGACGTGTTCTTTATCGCGCTGTAAATAAAGTTGTTTTCTACGCGTAAATATATCGTGAATAAAAGAACAGTATATCATGAGAGATAAAAATGATGGTAAGGAGGATTGTAAAAATAAAAGCAAATTAAAAGTCAATGTGAAAAGTGTTAAAACAAGAAGTTTTCCCCTCAGTTCTATAGACAACTTATCTGTATCAAATATAAATAAAATCTGTTTAGCTGATAAGAAGGATGGAAACAAACCATTATGTGCGAGTAAAGATAACAGTAAAAATGGAATACAAGGAGCGGTCAATAAAAAGGCAACTGAAGAGGAAACCCCTTTTAAACCAAAAATTGAAGTTCTCCGTACTCCTCCATTAGAACAAAAACGAGAAATCAATCAAACGGAAGCAGGGAATAAAAGAAGTAGATCCGGAAATGACACGCCAGAGGAAGAAAAGGTAAAAAAGAAGCAATGCGAAAGAATTGAAATACAAACAGATACCAACACTGATACTGTTTTTAACTTAGAGAACCATCTAGAAACAGGTAGCTCACAAGAGAAGCACGAAACTCTGTCAACAGAAAAGATAATATTTGATGTTTTCGCAGCCATAGATGAAATACAAAAAACAGCGAATCTTCAAATTGGACACCGTTTCTTAAAAGAAGATCAGGAATGTCTAAGAATTGTAAGTTTTTAACTTCATTAGTATTTAAAATTGGAATTTTAGAAACAGAAAATGTCTTGAAAAACATAAATACGGCAAAAAAAAATCAAAAAATGAAATGGAACCGGCAGAAGCCGCAGTACTCAAGACATATGCAACTGTAGCCACCCCAACACCCACAAAAAGTAATCAGACCGAGAAACCTGCAAATGATGTCGCAGAATCGTGGGTCACCCCAAAAATAGTACCAAAGCTTGAAACAGTAATTACCGTCGAAAACGTTACTAATTCTAAAGAAGCGAGTATGAAAATTAGGAAAGAAGTAGCTCCCTGTTTGACAGATGGTGGTTTCAAAAGCATTAGGCACTTAAAAAGTGGAGCTATTGTCCTTGAAAATCACAACAAGGAACAACAAGAGAAACTCAAATTAGCACTAAATAACAAGGAGAATATGAAATTTAAGGTATCTCAAAGCACGGACCCAATGTTTACGATAACAGGAATCGAACATGGACTGGCAGATGAATATTTTTTACTAGAACTAGTTCGATTAAACAGCGAAATCGAGGATGAGCTGGGATACGTTGTAGCAAATGGAATAAAAGTAATTGCCAAAAAACGATGCCGAAATCAATATAAAGAAAACTGGATTCTTCAGGCCCCACCAGAAATAACAAAATGGTTTCTTAAAAAAGAGAAAGTACCTTGCAATATGTTTTAGATGCTCCGGATTTGGACATATAGCTAAGTACTGTGAAGAAGAAAAATGCGACCATAAATGTGGTGGAGAACATTTTGGCAAGGACTGCGAAGCTGATATTACAATATGCCCAAATTGCACAAGGATGAAATATGATCCTCTGCTCAACCAACATAGTGCGCGAGATATACAATGTCCAGTGTACCAAAGGAGATTCAAGCAACATCAAAGCCGTAATAATTATTCCCCGTCTATTTTAGTGAAAACGTAAGAAAAAAGAATCACAATATGACTGCAAAAGGGAGTAAAAGCATTATACATCAGAATGCGCAGTCTATAGGAAATGCTATTGACAGGATCTGTAATATGTTAAACAATAATGAAGAATGTGAAATTGTATGTGTCCCCGAACATTGGAAATCTGAGAAACAGCTGAAAAATATAGCTATACCAAATTTTAAATTGATATCAATGTTTTGCAGGGAAGAAGGAAAACATGGTGGTTCGGCAGTATTCGTTAAAAAACAAGTTAATTGTAAACCGCGACCGAATCTGGATAAACTCTCAGTTATCGGAGAATTTGATTGTGTAGCAGTGGAATGCAGTTTGAGCAAGGTACAAATTAGTGTTTTTAAATGAAACTCACGGTCTCTAGTTAATTCCACAATATATTACAAGTTATTGAAAATTCTAAAAAATTGACAATTGTTTCGATAAATCAATATCATCGTCAGAATGACAGAAGTTACATTTCATTTTATGCCTACCTGATGTTTAGTAGTTATTTTTGGCTAGACCAAGAAGTAACCTAACTTGTGATTGGCTTAATATATGTTTATAGAAAAAAAAGAAGATGTGATATTACAAATATTGAAGCTTAGATATTATTAGCCCTATGGTGATATCCTGGATATCATTTTTCCAATTAAGATCAGTATAACTGTGCAATGATATAGAAAACCAGGAAAACTATATCTGCTGATCTTTACAATTATAACTTAAGAAGACAGTTTATTAGTGGAGAATTCCCTAGATTTAACTGTTCATTGACAACTTCATATTGTGGGTTTCTTGAATGTCTTCTAATTTCCAGTTCTTCAAGGAAATCCAGTTCTTGCTTCTTTTCACAAATATGCAGCACTTCTAGTTCTGTGTTAGGTGTCAATGAATGATTGGTGTCAAGTAGATGTTTTGCGTAGTGGGATTTATCTGGTTGTTTTAATCTGTATGCTCGTAAGTGCTCACTGTATCGTATTTCAAAATTCCTGGTCTGACCCAAATAGACAGCATTACATTCTGGTCATTTGAGTTTATATATACCTGACTTCTTTAATAGTGGTATTTTTGTTTTTACATTTAACAATTTTGTCCTAACGTAACCTTCTGTTTTAAAAGAAATTGTTGTGTTCGTTGCTGAAGATATTATCTTTGAAATATTATTAGAAATATTTCCTGCATATGTGATGGTTTTATAAGTTTTAATTTCATCAGCTTGTTTGGGATATATTAGTTGTAATGCCACTTTTTCCTTTTTTTACTAATTAGCTTATTTATCATATCTAATGGATAACCGTTAGATGTTGCCATTTGTCTAATTGTATTAATCTCTCTATCAAAATTACATTTGTTCATAGGAACTGAAAAAGCTCTATGTATCATTGAATTATATACTGCTAGTCTGTGTGACACAGGGTGGTTAGAATTGAATGGAATTGTCACATCAGTCTGTGTTGGTTTTCTATAAATTGAATAATCAAGTACATTATTAACTCTTTGAATTTTTAAATCAAGATAATTGATTGAGCTATTTTCTTCAATTTCTAATGTAAATTTAATTTTCGGTTGTAAATTATTGAAATTATTGACGTGGTTGAAAAATACATCTAATTGTCGTTCACTACCCATAAAACAAGCTAATATGTCATCTACATATCTATACCATAATAAAATATTTTTCGAAATATTACTTTCAAAGATCTTCCTTTCTAAATTGTATAAATGATTATTATATCCGTTTACAAACCATATTCTGGGGACATAAATATTTTCTTGAGAAAAATTGAAGAACTACTTGTAAATATTTTTAGGGAAAATAAATTTATTTTTATGGCGGGAGATTATAATATCGAAATGATAAAACCAAATAAGGCAAGGTCAGATTTGTTTTCATTAATGAATTCATTCAATTTATTTGCAGCTATAGAGGAAAATACTCGTATAACTAATAATAAAGCTAGTTGTGTAGATAACATTTTTACGAATTCTGTTTTTCTTGAAGCGTATACGTTTGAATACCATATATCTGATCCTGTCGGAAGGCAATGGCAAACCACCGACAGTATTCTGCCTAGTACAGCCTCTCAACATAGACGTTCTGATCCGTCGTTAAACTGTAGGTCCCTTCTATCTGTGGTAACTGGAGAGCACAACACAGGTAGAAATGAGAGGTCGCCTACGTCCGATCACGGATATGGTACTGTAAGAAGAAGATCATACAGCACAGAAAATTGTTTCCATAATTGAACCAGAAAAAAAAGAATTAAATTATAAAAGAATAGTGTTTTTAAATGAAACTCAAGGTTTCTAGTTAATTCCACAATATAATACAAGTTATTGAAAATTCTAAAAAATTGACAATTGTTTCGATAAATCAATATCATCGTCAGAATGACAGAAGTTACATTTCATTTTATGCCTACCTGATGTTTAGTAGTTAATTTTGGCTAGACCAAGAAGTAACCTAACTTGTGATTGGCTCAATATATGTTTATAGAAAAAAGAAGAAGATGTGATATTACAAATATTGAAGCTTAGATATTATTAGCCCTATGGTGATATCCTGGATATCATTTTTCCAATTAAGATCAGTATAACTGTGCAATGATATAGAAAACCAGGAAAACTATATCTGCTGATCTTTACAATTATCACTTAAGAAGACAGTTTATTAGTGGAGAATTCCCTAGATTTAACTGTTCATTGACAACTTCATATTGTGGGTTTCTTAAATGTCTTCTAATTTCCAGTTCTTCAAGGAAATCCAGTTCTTGTTTCTTTTCACAAATATGCAGTACTTCTAGTTCTGTGTTAGGTGTCAATGAATGATTGGTGTCAAGTAGATGTTTTGCGTAGTGGGATTTATCTGGTTGTTTTAATCTGTATGCTCGTAAGTGCTCACTGTATCGTACTTCAAAATTCCTAAGGGTCTGACCCAAATAGACAGCATTACATTCTGGACATTTGAGTTTATATATACCTGACTTCTTTAATAGTGGTATTTTTGTTTTTACATTTAACAATTTTGTACTAACGTTACTTTCTGTTTTAAAAGAAATTGTTGTATTCGTTGCTGAAGAGATTATCTTTGAAATATTATTAGAGATATTTCCTGCATATGTGATGGTTTTATAAGTTTTAATTTCATCAGCTTGTTTAGGATATATGAGTTGTAGTGCCACTTTTTTCTCTTTTTTACTAATTAGCCTATTTATCATATCTAATGGATAACCGTTAGATGTTGCTATTTGTCTAATTGTATTAATCTCTCTATCAAAATTACATTTGTTCATAGGAACTGAAAAAGCTCTATGTATCATTGAATTATATGCCGCTAGTCTGTGTGAGACAGGGTGATTAGAATTGAATGGAATTGTCACATCAGTCTGTGTTGGTTTTCGGTAAATTGAATAATCAAGTACATTATTAACTCTTTGAATTTTTAAATCAAGAAAATTGATTGAGCTATTTTCTTCAATTTCTAATGTAAATTTAATTTTCGGGTGTAAATTATTGATGTGGTTGAAAAATACATCTAATTGTCGTTCACTACCCATAAAACAAGCTAATATGTCATCTACATATCTATACCAAAACAAAATATTTTTCGAAATATTACTTTCAAAGATCTTTCTTTCTAAATTGTCCATAAAAATGTTTGCTAAAAATAGGTGATATAGGGCTTCCCATTGGTAAACCTTCATTTTGAATATATATCTTATTGTCAAAAGTGAAATAATTCTGATTAATGCATACATCAAATAAATTAAGTATATCTGATATTATTCCTGGATTAATATTTTTATCTTCTAGTAATTTTCTTACAAGTATTAGACATTCTTTAGGAGGAATTTTAGTAAACATATTAGTTACATCGAACGATATGAGTTTATAGTTATCTTGCAAGTGGATTGGTTTCAACTTTTTGATTAGTTCTATTGAATTTCTAATTGAGTACTGAGATTCATATCCGTAAGTATTGAGTATATTGTTGAGCTTCTTTGCCAATATATTATTAGGAGCATTAACATAAGAGACTACAGGTCTAATTGGTTTCGTTATTTTATGTAATTTAACTGTTCCATATAATTGTGGACAATGAGGATTCTTATGTATGATAGACCTCTTTTCGTAATCATTTAAAAGATAATTTGAATTATTAACAATATCCCTTACATTATTAGAAAACTTCTTTGTTGGGTCTGCTTTAAGAACATTTGCATCGCTGGATTTTATGAAGTTATATACTTTGGAATTGTAATTTTCAGTCGTCAAAATGACAGTAGCATTCCCCTTATCAGATTTTGTGACTGTTAGGTTATTATTCTCTATCTTCTTTTTTATTGCGTTTAAAACTGAAATGTCATTTTTTGTTTGACGTTTAACTTATGAAGGTTCAATATTTTTGATTAAATTGGCAATATAAATGTCTCATAAAGAAAATTATTTGAATTAGATTTTAAAGCTATTTCTGACTCTGTAGCTATAATTTGTTTAATATTATTCGTAAATTTAGGTGGTATGCTGTACTTTAAACCTTTATTTAAAAATTCTATTTCACTATTTGTAAAATTAGTGTCTGAAAGTTTTTCAAATCGTGGTGCAAAGTGTGTTGGTATGTAGGTACTTACAGTTTCATGATGTTTTGAGTATTGAATTTTATGTTGTGTGTGTTCAAGGTTCTGTAGCTTCTTTTCTTGTTTCTTAAATTTCATATGCTTCATCGTGCTGACATTTTCTCTATTTTTGTCATCCAAACAGTCAAATTCTACTGGATGTAATTGGAATGTGAGTTCTGAATGTACAACTTTTATGTAGTTGTCTAAGGAGTCTCTAACTTTGAACCATTTTTTACATTCAGATTTTATCCAAACTCGTTGAGCACATTTTATAGCTTTTTGTGCTTGTGGTGTTTTAGTGTGACATTTTATATTCACCATAGGGCTAATAATATCTAAGCTTCAATATTTGTAATATCACATCTTCTTCTTTTTTCTATAAACATATATTAAGCCAATCACAAGTTAGGTTACTTCTTGGTCTAGCCAAAATTAACTACTAAACATCAGGTAGGCATAAAATGAAATGTAACTTTTGTCATTCTGACGATGATATTGATTTATCGAAACAATTGTCAATTTTTTAGAATTTTCAATAACTTGTATTATATTGTGGAATTAACTAGAAACCTTGAGTTTCATTTAAAAACACTAATATGAGCATATTCCACGAAGTAAGGGTCGAGACAGTCAATTTCATTAAAAAATTTTCGAGAGAAGATTTGACCCGACTGTACCAGAAGTTACTACAAAAACGTTACAAAGCATCACAAAACATTTGGTTTAACCAAGAATGCCTTAGAAAAAAGGTAATACCAAATTATGTGAATATAAAATGTCACACTTAAACACCACAAGCACAAAAAGCTATAAAATGTGCTCAACGAGTTTGGATAAAATCTGAATGTAAAAAATGGTTCAAAGTTAGAGACAACTACATAAAAGTTGTACATTCAGAACTCACATTCCAATTACATCCAGTAGAATTTGACTGTTTGGATGACAAAATTAGAGAAAATGTCAGCACGATGAAGCATATGAAATTTAAGAAACAAGAAAAGAAGCTACAGAACCTTGAACACACACAACATAAAATTCAATACTCAAAACATCATGAAACTGTAAGTACCTACATACCAACACACTTTGCACCACGATTTGAAAACCTTTCAGACACTAATTTTACAAATAGTGAAATAAAATTTTTGAATAAAGGTTTAAAGTACAGCATACAACCTAAATTTACGAATAATATTAAACAAATTATAGCTACAGAGTCAGAAATAGCTTTAAAATCTAATTCGAATAATTTTCTTTATGAGAAATTAAAAATTGCCAATTTAATCAAAAATATTGAACCTTCAAAAGTTAAACGTCAAACAAAAAATGACATTTCAGTTTTAAACGCAATAAAAAAGAAGGTAGAGAATAATAACCTAACAGTCACAAAATCTGATAAGGGGAATGCTACTGTCATTTTGACGACTGAAAATTACAATTCCAAAGTATATAACTTTATAAAATCCAGCGATGTAAATGTTCTTAAAGCAGACCCAACAATGAAGTTTTCTAATAATGTAAGGGATATTGTTAATAATTCAAATTATCTTTTAAATGATTACGAAAAGAGGTCTATCATACATAAGAATCCTCATTGTCCACAATTATATGGAACAGTTAAATTACATAAAATAACGAAACCAATTAGACCTGTAGTCTCTTATGTTAATGCTCCTAATAATATATTGGCAAAGAAGCTCAACAATATACTCAATACTTACGGATATGAATCTCAGTACTCAATTAGAAATTCAATAGAACTAATCAAAAAGTTGAAATCAATCCACTTGCAAGATAACTATAAACTCATATCGTTCGATGTAACTAATATGTTTACTAAAATTCCTCCTAAAGAATGTCTAATACTTGTAAGAAAATTACTAGAAGATAAAAATATTAATCCAGGAATAATATCAGATATACTTAATTTATTTGATGTATGCATTAATCAGAATTATTTCACTTTTGACAATAAGATATATATTCAAAATGAAGGTTTACCAATGGGAAGCCCTATATCACCTATTTTAGCAAACATTTTTATGGACAATCTAGAAAGAAAGATCTTTGAAAGTAATATTTCGAAAAATATTTTATTTTGGTATAGATATGTAGATGACATATTAGCTTGTTTTATGGGTAGTGAACGACAATTAGATGTATTTTTCAACCACATCAATAATTTACACCCGAAAATTAAATTTACATTAGAAATTGAAGAAAATAGCTCAATCAATTTTCTTGATTTAAAAATTCAAAGAGTTAATAATGTACTTGATTATTCAATTTACCGAAAACCAACACAGACTGATGTGACAATTCCATTCAATTCTAATCACCCTGTCTCACACAGACTAGCGGCATATAATTCAATGATACATAGAGCTTTTTCAGTTCCTATGAACAAATGTAATTTTGATAGAGAGATTAATACAATTAGACAAATAGCAACATCTAACGGTTATCCATTAGATATGATAAATAGGCTAATTAGTAAAAAAGAGAAAAAAGTGGCCTTACAACTAATATATCCTAAACAAGCTGATGAAATTAAAACTTATAAAACCATCACATATGCAGGAAATATTTCTAATATTTCAAAGATAATATCTTCAGCAACGAATACAACAATTTCTTTTAAAACAGAAAGTAACGTTAGTACAAAATTGTTAAATGTAAAAACAAAAATACCACTATTAAAGAAGTCAGGTATATATAAACTCAAATGTCCAGAATGTAATGCTGTCTATTTGGGTCAGACCATTAGGAATTTTGAAGTACGATACAGTGAGCACTTACGAGCATACAGATTAAAACAACCAGATGAATCCCACTACGCAAAACATCTACTTGACACCAATCATTCATTGACACCTAACACAGAACTAGAAGTACTGCATATTTGTGAAAAGAAACAAGAACTGGATTTCCTTGAAGAACTGGAAATTAGAAGACATTTAAGAAACCCACAATATGAAGTTGTCAATGAACAGTTAAATCTAGGGAATTCTCCACTAATAAACTGTCTTCTTAAGTGATAATTGTAAAGATCAGCAGATATAGTTTTCCTGGTTTTCTATATCATTGCACAGTTATACTGATCTTAATTGGAAAAATGATATCCAGGATATCACCATAGGGCTAATAATATCTAAGCTTCAATATTTGTAATATCACATCTTCTTCTTTTTCCTATAAACATATATTAAGCCAATCACAAGTTAGGTTACTTCTTGGTCTAGCCAAAATTAACTACTAAACATCAGGTAGGCATAAAATGAAATGTAACTTCTGTCATTCTGACGATGATATTGATTTATCGAAACAATTGTCAATTTTTTAGAATTTTCAATAACTTGTATTATATTGTGGAATTAACTAGAAACCTTGAGTTTCATTTAAAAACACTAATATGAGCATATTCCACGAAGTAAGGGTCGAGACAGTCAATTTTATAAAAGAATATTTTCAGATGAGAATAAAAATACTTTTCTGGCCTATCTGCGGAACCACGATTGGATAGAGATATATGATGTTGAAAGATCTAATGTAAATAAGCAGTGGGATGTTTTTATGAATTGTTTTATGTCATTATTTAATGAAAAATTTCCTTTGAAGCTAATAAGAAAAAAAAACTAAAACTGTTCTACCAGAAAATCCAGATCTCATAGCATGTAAAAATAGACCAAATATACTCTTATCTCTTTCAAGCGATAATGGAAGGCTCAAGCTACAGTACAATAATGAGAAAGAAATATATGATTAGATTTTAATTGAATCACGCGCCAAAATCTATGATGATAGGGTAAGAAAATCTGACAATAAAACAAAATGCATGTGGGCGATCTGTAAAGAAATTAACGGAAAGGATGAATGTTCAGGCATTAAACTTGTGGGAGATCCTGAGGAAATTGTTATTAAATATAATGAGTAGGTACTTATTGAGCAACTTGACTATGTATAATGAGGTTTAACTAATTAGGGGGAGAAGGGATTCTTTGCTGTCGGGGGTGCATAGTATTGCATTTGAAGTTGCTTCTGATGACGTTTTTTTTAAATTATCATTAGGGGGCCTACTTTCTCTTATATATTGACGTTTAACTAAGTAGGGGATGGGAATTTTGTTTTTCTTGATGGTGCATAATAGTGCATTAAAAGTGGATTCGACTGCAGTATATTTTTTCTGCAAATTGTGTTTGGGAGGGGGTCAACTTTACTCTGAATAATGCGATGCTACTAAATGAGGGGAGGGATGCAAAGTATTTTTTTGATGGAGCCTAATTGTGCATTACAAGCGCTTGATGGTGCACAGTACAAATTTTGAAAATTACGCTTGGGGGCGGAGGGAGGTGGGCTGGCATTTATTTGACCCCCTATAAACAAACAGCTGTAGCCTCTCGGGGAATGTGGTGAAAAGAAAATCAGTTATGGAGCATATTGTTGCATCATGGGTGCATAACGACCATATATGTTTTTGTTGAAATTATCTATTGAGGGGGGGGGGACAACTTAACTGACCTTTCAAAAAAGTATGTAGAGAGCACCAGAGTAGACGGAAGCGGTTATTTCAAATATTTTGTATCTGAAACTACAAGAAAGGCTTGCGAAAATGTAACGGTACCAAGCAAGATAATACCAAATCTAGGAAGACGCAATGGTGAAATCAGTTTTATACTTATATATTGTATCTTATACGTTAGTGCATTATGGCCGACCGAGGAAAATACCACACTATTGATGGAAGATAGGAGTAGTACCCGAGGCTTGTAAGTAAGTAAGTAAGTTTACATCTATCGAAAAAGGTTTATATTTACTGACAAAAACGATGTGGAAAACTTCATAATTGAAGAAGAAAATAATAACTAGATGGAGATTAAGACAGTGAAAAAAATGGGAAAAGCGACGGAAAAAGTAAAGTACGAAGTAGGAAAACGTGAAGATATTCCAAATTAAATTAGGTATAAAGATTGAGACAGGATAGAGATACAGCAATGACATAACTTTTATTGTTCATTGTAATGTATAAAATCAATATCGGAGTAATTTAAATTTTCAGTAAACTGCACTTTTCGTAATGCATAAATGAAACCTTTTGTTTAGTTCTTATTGTTACCTTTTATGAAATGTAGCTTTGCAGTAATATCACCATCAATTTCTTTTATACTCCTATAAATGGCGATTTTATCCTACAAAAAAACAATGATACCTTTGCGTATTTGTATATGTACATACATATATTGTTTCAGTATAAATATGAAAAATGGCTTCGTGAACAAAGAGAGACATTATTTCTGTTATGGTCAGCCTTATTCCCGAGGTATTTAGTAATATGTGCCTGTATCTGAAAAAATAGGGAACTGTCGACATGAAAATATTTGTTGAAATGGAATATACCGATTTTAATTATAAATATCAGGAAACATTGAGATATTCATGGATCCAGTTTTGATGTCCTAAAGTTTTGTTTAAATAATTATGACTATTCTTTGTGGAGACATCAACATTGATTATTTAAATACATCACGTGAAAGACCATTAATTGACCTAATGTAGAGTTTTAACTTAAACTTAAAAAATTGTGAACCAACACGGATTTACACAAATAAAAACATGAAAACGACAAAAACTGAAGTTGATTATCTCTTAAATAATATGGCGTTTGAATATAATGAAAACGTGATTGATATGCAATTCGGTGATCATCTGGGGGTGCGGTCAATGCCTCAAGGGTTTTTATTTCTCAAATAAGGATTATCAGTCTAATTTTTAATCTAGATGATAGAGTAACGTGCAGAAATCATTTTAAATATTTCGGTATTCTAACATCTTATTTTATTCACATCTACAAGTGAATATTTTATATAAATAGTATATTATACATCAAGGCGAAGGAGGCTATTTTTATTGACCGAGCATCATGATTATTTCGCGAGGGGCTTTGCCCCGAACGGATTAAGGTGCGAGACCATAAATGTCTTTACCACCGTGGTGTATATACAATTTTTTCTAATGAGAAAACAAAAATCAAGTAGTCTTATGTCTATGTAGTAAAACTTAACTTTCAAACCACGGATGCGTTTAGAAAATATAACTCAACTATTGAGTGAGTACTCACTGAGCAACAAATAGTTGACGTGTGTCTTCTGAACGATAATTTAGTGTTTAGAAAAGTTGAACTCAGAACTTGGAACGTCATTGAAATCTTGCATGCACCATGAGAAAATTAATGTAATAATTATGTGATTTTTGGTTGCAACCTCTTTGTATTGTGGGCTAGAATAATTGACAGTATTAACGCTTGACAATAATTTGTCAATGTGGAAGTGTCCAAGCCATCTAATCAGAGAAATACGAAGTGGAGAAAATCAATAATAAATATAACTTTGTTAGGGGCGAAATTTAGGGGATGAGAGCAGTGATTGTGCACTAGTGTTCCTCGCCTCTAACTGTCCCAGTAGCTCAGTAGGGCGTAGGTTCGACAATAAAAATGGATTTCGATTTTACTGAAATGTATAGGGTTAAATTTTCCGAAGCGCCACGGATTTCTAGCCGATCAAAATCCGAAACCACCCAGATGGGATGAGAAAACCCACTGCACTAACATTAGTTAATAATAAAGATTGGCTATAGGGTTATGTAAATCTCATAAAAAAAGGTTCTTGCTCACCTCTGATTACCGGGGTACCTGGTATTATTAACTTGGATCAGAACAAAGGAATATTCATTAACCTTACTACACAAAATATATTGAAACGGTTATAATGTATCGGCACAAATGGAACACACAACAATATTCTGTGGTTCTAAATAAGTACCCCACCAAATGAGTGGGTAAACTATGATTGAGAAGGGTGTATCAGCTCAATAAACAAATATTACGCCTGAATTGAGACTATCTGTAACGTCACTATGATAGCTAACAGCTATGTACTGAAAAAATACCTTAAGGGCGGTATCAACTTAAGATCTAGGACTTAGCTGTGGTTATTGCATGGTAGTGGTAGTGGCCTCTCAGCTTCTCAATATGTTGACCAAAAAATCCAGCGCCTTGGTGAGTGTGTGGACTCTAGGAGGTGTACAACACACGAAGACAAGCACGTAGTTACGAAGGAAGTAGATGGTAGACTGTGTGAGGACAAATACCATGGACAGCGGAGACAATACACGTTGACAGTGATGGGTGGACGTTGAAGATGAAGCTGGCACCAAACTGGGAGTTGAAATTCGAATGCCGTAGCTTCAAACTCGATATCCGAATATGAATCTGCAACCTGATGTGAAGGCTGTACGTTGACTTGATGGTAGAACTAACCTTGACCCCCAAAATCCCGTAAATTGGAAAGATTTTCTTGAGATTATACAGCGTCTATAATCGCAAACACAATAAGGAAATGTCTCAGCCAGAAATTTCTCAGAACCATCCAACGATGAACTATATAATTGAAAGTTTCCAGCCAAGAGTTAGGAAATTCGACTCAGCCAATCTTCTTTCAACTCAACACGGAGATTCAAGAATAAATGACAGAAATTGGCAAATGTGTACTTTAAGTCATCTGTCATCAGCCAAGGTGCGCTATCAGTATACTCGGAACTTGGAAGATAGAACGCCAACATTGAGTAGAATACGAAAGTCATGAATTTTGAATGTTTTTTACTGCAGATCATGTCTATTACATTTGTATTCGATATAAGAGACAATGAATAATCAGGCAATTGTCATTGCAATATAATGGTTATAGCAAGACCAGGAAAATTTTAAAGTGGCCAATCACGCCATCTCTGACCGAACCAACACAACTACAATAAGGCAAATGCCATTAGTCAAATCACATACAGCATTAAGTGTTGTGGAAAAACCAGATATAGTTGAGGTGAATAACACAATAACATTTGGGGAACTAAACTGGCTTGGACGATAAACAAGAGTTATGTTAGGTTCATTCATTTGTATCGAAGTGTTGCTCCCACACGTGGTGTAATTTACACTCAATACCTTACACTCGATACTTAATATTGACTCATTCCTAACTGCACTGAACTACACTCTACTCAAAGTGTGGTGGAAATTACGTTACACCACGCTACACCTGCAAGCCATCGTAATGACCAATGGCCATGGTCTGTTGATTATAATCATAGAACAATCGGAGTAACCGCGAATGAAAACTAAAGGACCAATTGCCATAGCCTGTTGGTTCTAATCATGGAACAATCAGAGTCAGCAGAAGTGCAGTAAACAGGAGTGCGTTTGGTTATGACGAAGTGTGCAGAGTTTGTCTCTATCGAATTATAACATATCGATCCAGAAAGATATTCTTCTCTTAAACAAAAGGAAGGGTTTCATTGTGCAAAATGAACCCGTAACAACTTTTAGCCTCATAAAATGAGATAACTTTTGCACATCCTTATGATTATAATTAGTACATGAATTAACAGTAAAGCTTTGACCTTCCAAACGTAAAGTGTTAAGTATGATTACTAATATGCTCAATTATGAATGCTGAACTGCATCGACAGCTTACAAGATTCTACGGCTAAATGTATTTACTAATTGTAATTGTTAATTCGTTCATTGTGGATGTATCTCAAATATTGAAAAATTAAAATTATATATTAGCTGACGGTAATATAATTGATATAAACAGAAATATTGTAGCCCATGCAATAGAAGATTTGCAGAAGCCATTACCAGATGATTGCTTATAACGCGAGAAGACGTGGTATTCGTGAAAAAAATAGGAATTAATAAGAAGAAATAATTCCAGCGTATAATTTTATGTTGTATTACTTATGTATTTATTGCACTAATATAAAAACATCACAATCTGCAACGTGTTCTACTCAGTGAGCACACTTGAAAACCACTCAGAAAAATGGCACCAGCTCATCAAACATTTTGAGTTTCGCTCACTGATCAAAGTGGGTTCACAGAACATTCAGCTAACGGTTGTGCAACAATCGTGTTTTTTGAACGCACCCAACGTTTGTAATTATCGCCATGTTGTAGTTACGGAATGTCCATCAGTCATTATTGGTTGAGCGCGAGTTTTGAACTAATGGCATTTTTATTCAAATAATTTTATCGTGATAGATAATTTCAACCAGCAAATACATTAAAGACAATCTCTTGGGTATAAAAAATTATGTTGCACACGTTTTTGTTAAACTACTATCCCTGTATTATCAAAACATTTGAATTTGTCCATTATTGAACTGGGTTAACAATAGAAAAAATTAATAACAACGAATAGAAAAATTCAACTTCTCAGTTGGCTAAAAGACGCAATAATTGTCAACTTCATAGCTAGTAGAGGAAAAAAGTAATTTTAACGATTTTAATTCTGATTTTCATGATTACCCAGCTAGGTCTAGGAAGCTTATCGGGCCACCAAAACATGAAACATCATTGTTTGAAAGAAGTTCTGTTTATGAAGGAATTCAATTCCATAATTATTACCTAACTGTATAAGATATGAGAACAATTTCAATGTTTTCAAACAAACACTTCGTTAATACGGTCTGCTGAAGTTGCATACGTAATTTCATTCCATTTTAGTACGAATTTACTCTTCTAATTATCCACAAAGTGCTTGTAGACATCAGTAGCAACATAAAAATGAACGGTTTTAAAGAATAAAACTAACTTTTCCGCATCTGTGAGTTGCCATGAACAATATTCTATCATAAAATTGTAACTTGTATACACTTCAGGGGATGTATCGTACTAACAAACCGAAATGTTTCCCAAAATAACCAAAAATGTCGTATATCTGGATTTATAGAACCCGCTGTACTCGCCCTAGTCAGCTGGAAATCAATAGGGTACATCTGTGAGTTACCCCAGACAACACACAATTATGAAATTTGTCACTTGTAATTACGCCGGAGGCTGTATCGATATTTCTCTAAAAAGGACCAAAAATGTGGGACTTCAGGTTCATCTATATGATGCCCTGAATAATATCCAATCATAAAATTGATAACTTGTATTCACTCCAGAGACTGTATCGTGCAAACAAACTGAAAATTCTCCAAAAATTACAAAAAATTGGTACTTCAAGTAACGTAGCACTCGTTGTACTGGCTTTAGTGAGATGAATATCAATATGGTTCATGTTTGAGACGTCCTGAATAGTAGCCAATATCAATATAAATTGGTCACTTGTATATACTCCGGAGGCTGTATCGTGCTAACAAACTGAAATTTCTCCAAAAATGACAAAAATGTCGACCTTCAAGTACTATAACACCTGTTGTACTGGCGCTTGTGAGCTGAAGATCAATAGGTTTTATTTGTGAAATATCCTGAACAATATTCAATCATGAAATTGGTGCTTTTTTGCACTCCTGAGGCTGTATCGTGCTAACAAGACATGTAACGAAAGTGGCCGACGACACGACGACGTCGACGACATATATACAGGACTTTTTTCTAAAAACCGTTTTTTCGTGTTCTTCATGGAAAACGTAAAAATAATTGAAAAAAAATTTCAAAATTCCAACTTTTTTAGATAGGTTGGGCGGAAAAGTAATATTTGTTAATGTTTTGGTTCGATGTCTTTTTACTTTTCCGCTCAACCTATCTAATATGCGAGGAAAGTATTGGTTAACCCCAAAAACAGTTGGTATTTTCAAAAAAAAATTTATTTATTATTTTCACGTTTTTCACCAAGAACAACCCGAAAAACGGTTTTTAGAAAAAAAAATCCTTTGTGTATGTCGTCGTCGTCGTCGTTGTCGTCGGCCACTTTTCGGAATATGGTCTTGTTAGCACGATACAGCCTCCGGAGTGCAACAGGTTACCAATTCTATGGTTGAATATTATTCATGACATATCACAGATGAACGCGATTGATTTTCAGCTCACCAAAGCCAGTACAACGGGTGCGATGGTACTTAAAGTACTAAATTTTTGGAAAAATATAAGTTTGTTAGCACGATACAGCCTCAGGAGTGACTAATTTTTCTCTCTCTCTACTTGTTGAAACTCCTTTGAGATAGAACTAAAACACGATAAAACAAAAAGGTACATTGTAGGCCATTTTATTCGTCAATGTGTATTGAAATTCCAACATAATAGGAAAACAAAACTACTATAATAAATAAACAGTTTTAAAGATTAAAACTAACTTTTCCGCATCTGTGGCCTTGAACAATATTCTATCATAAAACTGTTACTTGTATACACTTCGGGGAATGTATCGTGCTAACAAACCGAAATTTCTCCAAAAATAACCAAAAACTTAATATATCTGGATTTATAGGACCCGCTGTACTCGCTATAGTCAGCCGAAAATCAATAGGGTACATCTGTGAAACACCTTGAACAATATTCAATCATAAAATTGATCAATCGTATACTCTCTGCAGGTTGTATCGTGCTAACAAACTGAAAATTCTCCAAACATGACAAAAATTTGGTACCTGAAGTACCATATCACCCGTTGTACTGGGTTTAGTGAGCTGAATATCAATAGGCTTCATCTTTGAGACGCTCTGAATAATATACAATCATAAAATAGGTCACTTGTATATAGTCAGGAGGCTCTATCGTGCTAACAAACTGAAATTTCTCCAAAAATGACAAAAATATCGTACTTAAAGTACTGTAGTACCTGTTGTATTGGCTCGGATGAGCTTAAAATCAATATGGTTCATCAGTGAGATGTCCTGAATAATATTCAATCATGAAATTGGTGACTTGTTGAACTCTAGAGGCTGTATCGTGCTAACAAACTGAAATTTCTCAAAAAATTACAAAATGTCGTACTTCAAGTACCATAGCACCTGTTGTACTGGCTCTGATGAGCTGAAAATGGATAGGGATCATCTGTGAGATGTCCTTAACAATATCCAATCATAAATTTGGTGACTTATTGCACTCCGGAGGCTGTATCGTGCTAACAAGGCATGTAAGGAAAAGTGGCCGTACGACAACGACGACGACGACATACACACAGGATTTTTTTTCTAAAAACCGTTTTTTTGTGTTGTTGTTGATGGAAAACGTGCAAATAACTTAGAGAAAAATTTCAAAATTCCAACTTTTTTTGGGTTAAACCAATACTTTTCTCGCATATTGATAGGTTGGAAGGAAAAGTAATATTCAATCTGGTCACCTCACACTTCTACGCAAGCTAAGATGTACCTACCTTATTGTTTTACAGAATATGACGATAGCGTTTCCCTACACACTACACTACCAACGAAAAATTCAAACTCCTCCTAAACTGTTCTCTTTATTTAATTCAAACAAGAGTACTTATTCATTATAAAATGATTGAAAAATTTATTCTTGGAATAATTTAAATATTATATAAGTTGCCCCCGTTAAAATTAGGGATTGTTAACCACTGGCTACAAGCCGTCTCTTGATTTCTGTGTGTAATGTAAATTCATTTATACCGTGAAACATAGTACATGGATGTACGTAATCAATTACTTAAATTTTATAGTATTCTAACGTATAGTTTAGAAATGATATCGAAGCATAAGTTTTCATTTCGAAAAATATAGAGGCCAATAACTCCGAAACGACGGCTCGTATGACAATAATTTATTTGAACTTCTAACATTATCTTGACCTCTTGGACTCACACCCGAATTTTTGGCAATAAATACTTGGACATTCAGTATATAGACGTGAATCGTATCATCATTAGAAATCCATGCAACTTCAACTTATGGGCTTTAATAAAATAATTAATAGAAAACCGTCATAAATCTTGGGTTGCTTTCACATTTTATTCGAATACATGATCTTCCAATATTTAAACAAAATGGAAATAGCTTATAGTTGGAAATATCCAACACATATTTTAATTTTATTTAATTTTTTTTATATTCCGTATAAAATAAACGGCTTTAAAGATCAAAACTAACTTTTCCGCATTTGTAAGACACCCTGAACATTATGCTATTGTAATGTTTTTCTTATTTATTTAAACAGTAAACGGGTGGGATAAACTTTAAACACACAGCTACTTACGAATTTATTTAAACACTAAACTACTCATTAATACTTAATTTATATTGACGAATAAAATGGCCTATAATGTACCTTATTGTTTTATCGGGTTTTAGTTCTATCTCAAAGGATTTTCAACAAGTAGAGAGAGAGAGAGAAATTCGATGAAAAGTTTGTGTCGAAGTGGAAGATTTTGTTTAAACGTTGGAAATGTTTGTTTTGTTTGGTTGCCCTGGTGTAGGATTAGTTTCTTCTTCAGGGCTGGGTTGGGAGTATTTTAAGGGTTGTAGTGCGCGTACATATATTGAGTTTCATGTATTTAGGTGGTTGGTTGGAAATCGGCTGGGTTAAAAAGTGTCTAGAAAATTTGAGAAGTGAAGTATTTTTAAAAAGTGTATAGAATTCAGATTTTGGAACGGGCTTTTCGCTAGAAAGTGTTCGGAGGAAGAGTTATATCGATTGGCATCGGGAACTGATATTTGAAAGCAGCGAAGTTTAAAAAGTGTATGGAATAGTGTAACAAAAAGTGCTTGGAACTGGGACGTTCTGGTTGAAGACGAACCATGTTAGGCTGCCGATCATATGATATGCAGTTGAGCTGGGTAGGTGTCGGAAATTTTAAGAGGTGAGATACATGAAATTTATTGAATTTGGGATGTCCCCGGTGTTTTAAGAGAGAATTACCACGAATTTGTAATTTTTTGAATTTCTGGAGTTTTAGTCAGAAAAGTGTCCAGGAAACATTTTTTTTAAAAAGTGTATGGAATTGAATGTTGATGATGAAAATTGGTTTAAAATGTGTTGTGAAGATGTGACTGCAGGGATTTGGGATATTATGCGTTGGTAGGGCGTAATAATAATCGACCATCAAGCAAATGGGCGGGTACAGCTGCGGCTGTACCTGTTCCCTACGTCGATTCGTCGGTCCATTTGGCTGGTGAATAAATTCACCATATTACGGGAAATCCGCAGAAAAACCTGTAACGCCGACGTGGGTGGTGGAGGGCGGTTAGAATATTTAGGGTTTGAAAATTGTGAAAATTATTGAATATATGATTATTAGAGATAGGGGAACTGTATGGAATATCTAGATAGTAGAAATATGTGTGGGAAAGATATAAATGTGTAAGAAAATTGCAAATGTCTGATTATCGGATTGAGATTGGGAATTCGTTTAGGTAGTCAATGTATACGTTGGGGAGGTCGACAAAAGCCGTGGCTAGTGGCCTTACTGGAGGAAATGGGAGCTTCCTCTTGGGTTTTCTACTGAGAGGCCGTCTGTTTGCGATCCATGGTGTGAGGAGGGCGTTTTTCGAGATTTCGTTGCCCGATTCGATAGTGCGATTAACGTATCGGCCTTGTAAGTTGTTCAGACGGGAAGATGTCGATATCGACATATACGGTGTTACTGGGTGAGTAGGGTGCCTTGTATTGGCATTATCTGAGAATTGACTGCTCACAAGACCGAAGCTTTTTTACGAGATGGCCGGGAAGGGTGTAATAGACGTTTGCTCCATAGTCGATTATAGGACGGATATATGTCTTATACGTGTGAAGTAAAGTGGTTGGGAGAGCTTTTGCCGAGCGCCTTAAGATTAACTCATCGTCGGACTTTATTTAGTGCGTCTGTTAGGTCGGCCATCAAGCTGAGCTCACTCCCAAATAAACGGCTTCCCTGCGGATCTCGAGTTGTTCTCCCCAGAGCACGAGGCGAAAGTTTGTTGGTAGAAGTCGTGCGCTCATGGTGGAAGGGTGTTTAAATACGATGGCTTGGATTTTCTGAGTATTGAGAGTCACCCGCCATCTCCTGCACCAATTTGAAAATTGCGTCAATACATTTTAGAATTGAATGTTGAGAGAACGAATGTCAGTGGCGGAAATGATTAATACGATGTCGTCCGCATATAATTGGATTTTCTTCTGGGGATGTAGTGGTACTGGTGTATCATACGTATAAATTATGTATAATAGTGGAGCGACTATCGAGCTTTGCGGAACGCCAGTTTAGGGTGTAAATGAGTCGGATAGGCAATAACTAACTTTGACGCTTATTGATCGGTCGGGGAGGTAGGAATATAATAGTTTTAAAATTTGATTTGGCAATCGGATGCTTAGTAGCTTTCTCACAAGTCCGGCGTGCCAGATTCAGAGCTCGGGTGACGCTTGTTTGAAGGTTGGTGGTGGCGTTCTGACAAGAGTGGCCTAGCCTGAATCCGAATTGAAATGCTGGAATTGTATTATTTTCGGTACAGAATTCCCAGATTCCCTCTTTTCACAAACGTTCAAAGATTTTACCTAGGACGCTGTTTTATGAAATCGGGCGATAGGATTCAGGCTTTGTAGGGTCTTTGCCGGGTTGGGATGAGAACTACATTGGCAGATTTCCAACAACAATGGAATTAAGAGAATGCCAAGCAGGCAATCAGCAGGGCGCAGAGCGGAGGGAAAGTCTCTTTTGGCAGGTTTTTGTGGGCATGTCTCGAGATACCGTTGTGCCCGGGGCACTGTTTCTCCCCGCTCGGCATGCCTGCTGAACTCCATCGATTGTGAAGGGTGTAAGAGGCGAAGAGTTCTCATTTAGCGGAATATGAACGTGTGGGCTTCGAGTTATGATGCGGGTGAGGAGGTCTGTTTCGATGGCAAAGTCCCTGAGAAATCTTGGATTGTCAGGTGGTGTAAAGACAGTTAGTAGGTTATTTTTGAAGGCGGTGGCTTTGTCTTCAGGTGTGTAGATCTTCTGTCCTTGCACTTCGAGATGTGATACTACCTTCCTCTTAAGTCCGACAAGGTGGTAGAATTTTGGACAAAACACGCGTCCTTGTCTGAAGTCCAGTCCGGCTGTATTAGCCTTCCATATTCTCTGCTTTCCAGCATTGATTTCGAACCGAACCTGGACGTTTAGGCGGTTCCATTGTGTCTTGATAGCGGGATCTCGAGTGCGGACGTATACCCAATCGGCTTTTTTAAATCGCGATGTGTGAAAATATTTGACGGTGGTGGTATTGAATTGTGTAGAGACGTGTTGATCAGTAGTGGGACATGGTATGAGGTGATGGGGTCGCCTATAAAGCATTCGTCGTCTATGCGGGTGATTAACCTGTCAGTGCAGATTATGTGGTCGGCAATGGAAGCGCCGAGGTGACTTATAAAGGTTGGATTATTGTTTTTAATCCGGGAGAACGGAAGGGAGACTAGCTGATCGGCGAGTGATATGCCGCTTGGGTTGGTGTGTGTATCACCAAAGAGAATATTTCGTGAGTTTAAGTCCCAATATTACGGCTCGTGGTAGAGTGGATGCATATTCGAGAAGGTAGATTGATAATTGTTGATTAGGTTGTTTATAATAAGAAGAGAATGTTGTCGTGGTATTATTCCACAATATATCGATGGCTATGCAATCCAAGTTCTGTGTAGACAGAAATGCGGGGAGCGGGTTTGGGGACGCGGGAGTCCGTTTCGGACGAGAAGTCCGTTGCCGTTACGGTAGAAGTTCATGTGTAGGTGGAAAGAGATATAGCCAGCAAAGCATGGGGATTTTTTTAAAAGAGTATCAGTGATAGATCATATTTGTATATATTGAGAGTGTAAAAGGTGTTTAAGAAGATGTCGTTTTCTGGCTAGACCTTGGCAATTCACGATCCCGGTTACAAAGTCCATGACTTAATTTTGTCTTTTAGGGGTGAACGCAAAGGGGACGAGGTGGACGGTAAGAAGAAGGATACAAACTTTCGAATTGACCATTAGAAGACCAGCCCGTCGTTCTCTGCTTACAAGAGAACACAGACGAAGCAGGTTGATATTTGCAAGAGATCATGAGCATTGGACTGTTGATGACCGAAAAAACGTATTGTTCAGCAATGAAACTCGAATTAGTGTGAAATCATCTGATGGACGTGACAGAGTATGCAGGAGACCTAGGGATGATTTAATGAGTGTAGCATTTATACCATGGAACCTTTTGGAGGCGGCTCAAAAATGTTTTGGGCAGGAATTTATTATGACGTACACACGGATTTAGTCCCCATTCATCGCCGGTCTATGAATGTTCAGTATTGTTTGGATAATATTATTGAAGAGCACGTTATGCCATTTGCAACATATATAGGCGATGATTTCATTTTCATGCAAGATAATGCACGGCCTCATGTAGCAAGATCTGTGATATAGTATTTCAATCAAATAAACATAAAAAAATTAGACTTTTCACCACGATGTGCCGACTTAAACCCAATTAAGCATATTTGGTATGTTTTAAAAAAATCGGTTCGAAGTCATATACCTGCTACAATAGACATACAAAATTTGGAACATATAGCTCCCGCAAAATGGGAGAACATTCCTAAGCGGATTATCAAATAATTTAATAGCAATCTTACCTCGACGAATGCATGATGCTATAAAAGCCCGAGGAGGAATTACGCGTTAATAATTTATTACTTGTTTATGTCTGTTGATAATAAGAATAAATAATGTTTTAGTTTTTTCTTAGAATATTAACATACGTCGCAAAAATTGTGAAGATTTCTTTGAAAATTTATATCTTTTGTAAAGAGAAAGATATGATAATAAACTCAAAAAACAATTGATTAGTCTTTCTAATCATTTGAAAAGGAAACATTTGTAGTCTCTAGTTTATCCACAGGTTGTTTATAATTTACGGTACATAGATATTATTTCATTCGAACCGGTATACTGAATTGTCAAATTTATTTTAACAAAATCTCAAAATTCTTGTGATACTTTCGATGAATTTCCTTCAATATACCAAAACATTATTTTAATCGGTTGAAAATTAAGAAAGAAAGAAAATTATTCTAAATAAAAAATAATCAACTTTTAAGTGTTGCGTTCATTTTGTTCATGAGTTTATTATACAAGTTGTTATTGTTCAAATTACGGATTGTTAACCACTGGGCACATGCCGCCTCTGGATTTCTGTGTGTAATGTAGATTTACATTCTCAAACACAGCGCATGGTTGTACGTAATCAATATCTGTAATTTTGTAGTATTCTCCGAAACAAAGGTTCGTATGATAAAAATTCATTTGAACTTCTAACAATATTTTAACCTAGCTTCTGAATGTTTGGTATTAGGCTCCTGGAGAGACTGTATAGACTGTCACCCCGTATACCTAGACTGATGAGTAAAAATTTGTTTTGATATTAACACACTTCCAAGAGTCCTAACAATTTTAAATTGTGTACAAGTCAATGCAATGATTACAAGCTTTTGCCTAATATCCTGATGCAATGAAAATTCTCAATTTCGCATGTAGGAATGAAAACAAAATCTATAGTTTATCCTACAATAGAAAGTAAATCAAAAGAGTGAGTCATAATTAAATTAAACCACATGTCTTAGGATTACCAATATATAACTGTATCCTTAGCAGTGTATTAGTCTTCAGTAAATGGATATATGAATGTTTCTGAATAAAACTCAAAGGCAATATCACATCATTGCTAATAATTGACAACAGTGCAGCTACTAGTTTCGGCCTACATACAGGCCATCTTCAGGCTGATCTAAAAACTTACTTCCGTGGGTAACATACGTCGATCATCATAAATGTTTGATTCTTACCCCCCATAAGATATTTTTTCATGGTTGATTGCTCCCTATGAGCTCAACTCTATCACTTCATTCCAATTTCAACTCATAATCAATTTTTCCATTTGTCACATCCTTTTTATAAGATATTACAACCATTAAGTGGTTTACATTTCAATTTATGACGAGAGAAATATTTTTTCAAGTTTTTCAAATTTCAAAAATTTTAATCTTCCAATTTCACACCTTTTTCCTCTAACATGTGTGATGGAAGTAATTTTTTAGATCAGCCTGAAGATGACCCGTATGTAGGCCGAAACTAGTAGTTGTCAATTATTAAAAATGATGTGACATTGACTTTGATTTTTATTCAGAAAAATTACTGTCAGTCACATTTGAGCCATGGATGATATTGATACATGATGTTTGAAGCATATGAAAGGCTGTACGAATTTTTTTTGCTCTAGGGCTAGAGCCCTAGATATTGGAAATAATTTACTTGTTCTATTTTTTCTCCACCGATGTAACTATTTATTTTGGTTTATTTTCATTCCATTTCCCTTCATTACTGTGTTCCATACATTTATGTTTATTTCACTTCCAGCCAATAATACAACGTCATCTGTGCAAGCTCATTCAGTAATATTCACTTTTTCTAATTGTAAGTGTGACACAATAATTTTTTGTTAGCGGTTTACATTTATTTATTATTTTATCCATAAATATTATAAAAAGTAACGGACTTAAGCTGCCCCCTTGTCTTAGCTCTGTGCTTGTTGCGAATGTTTGTGATATCATGTTGTTTTATTATGATTGCGTTTTCATTGTTCTTATACATTTCTGTGTTAATCTTAAAATTTTACTACTTATTCATCTGTCCGGAAGTATTTTCCATAATTTATGACTTGGAACTACATCAAAAGCTTTATCTAGGCCCATAAAATATTTTCCTTTTTTCTTTAATTACTTTTTCAGTTATCTGTTTTATTGTGAATATATTGTACTGTGTACTTCAGCCATTTCTGAATCCTCCCCGCGTTTCTTCGATTGTTATCTCGATCTTAATTCTAATACGTTTTCCAATAATCTTTTCCATTATTTTCATGGCTGTACATAGTAACGTGATACCTCGGTAGTTGTTGCAGTCCTTGTGGTCTAATTTTTTGAATATTGGTACTATTAGTGCTTCCTCCCATTCTCTGTTGTAAATATGCAACAATGTATCTGTTCCTATCTATCCCATGCTTTTATCCTTTTTGCAGTAATTTTGTCGGACCCTGGTACTTTTCCATTTTTTAGTTCCTTGATAAATTTTTCCAGTTCTTCTTTATCTATTGTTTTGTTAATGTCGGTTTCAGCTCCGCCATTATCCTCTATGTGTTCCTCCAGTTTATGCGGATAGTTATGAAGATCTTGGCAACACTCTCTCCTTCCTTCTGTTAATATTTCCCCATTTTTGCTTTTTATAAATTGCATATTTTACTCTTTCTCTGTTCGTAATGACTTTAGTGTTCGGTAATAGTATATTGTACAATGAGCATGAAATGACATACATTTCCCACGTGTAGGTATATGAAATTTTGTAGTACTCGCTACGCTCGTACTACAAAATTTCATATACCTACGAGTTGGAAATGGGTCATTCTAAGCAAATTGTACACTATACTTTTTCTACGACCATCTGAGTCATAAACAAATCTATAATATTTCTCATAATTTTTATTATTAACTTTACTGCCGTCATTGTTGCATGGTTTAGAAAACGTTTTCTCTGAAATTATTGAGTCGGGTCCTTAACGCTGAACGAACCATATGTTTTTTTTCTTTTTGTATATGTACCTACCTCCGTCGTGGAACAAATAACGTTAAAAAATTTCAAATTTTCATAACTCGGAAATAAAAATACTGCATGCAGAAAAAATCGTTATAATTTACCTGCGGAAAAAGTTATCAACGATCGTGTCTCTTTAAAGAAGTGATATCACCTCCAGCATCTACCAGGATAGTGAGCGATGTCCTTTTAAACCAATGGCTAGTTTACATATCGGGATTAGCACGTCAATATCAAATTATCCTCACTATCGCTACCCATTTTCGATTATTATTTTTTTTTGCAATTCCGAGACTGAAGTGGTCACTTTACTCTCACATGTTAGAAACTAAGTGTCACTTTTAGACCCAAGGATATAAAGTGACAGTTAAAATCCCAAGGGATTTAAAGTACAAATAAAACCGTACATCCGCCCAGACAAGTTAAGTAGAAGTTTATCCTAAGTAGTATTTATTTTTATTAAAAATTTATGTGGGATTACGAGAATTGCAAAATATTGTATACACATCTCGACTGAAGTGACAGTAATTCCTTAGGTGGATTAAATGGGTCACTTTAGTCGAGATGTGTATACAATATTTTGCAATTCTTGTAATTCCACATAAATTTTTAATAAAAATAAATACTACTTAGGATAAACTGTTACTTAACTTGTCTGGGCGGATGTACGGTTTTATATGTACTTTAAATCCCTTGGGATTTTAACTGTCACTTTATATCCTTGGGTCTAAAAGTGACACTTAGTTTCTAACATGTGAGAGTAAAGTAATTCCTTAGGTGGATTAAATGGGTCACTTGAGTCGCTTTGTGTATAATATACTATTATAAATGAATTTTGTAAACACTGATGTGAAATGTCAAATTATTTAGACATACGTTAACGAACATGACTCGATCATATATTATAATATAATGACAGTCTAGTAGATCATGAAAGTCGTGAGAAATGAAACATTTCGATACAGCTAGCCCGTGGGAAATGAAAATCTGTACTACAACGTGGTAGGTTTCTTAATCGAACACGCACTTGAAATGTACATTTTTCTTTATGGTCGTAGAAAAAATAGTTTCTGATTCTCTGAGCAGTCTCTTTCCATTTTTTCTCCAAATTTTCATCATAAGTTTTTGTTTATTCAGTTGTATTTGCGATGCAGTCAGTAGTGCCCCATATATTATTTCATTGTTTTGGATATAAGATACCTTGTGTATTTGTAAATTTCCTGGAATAGTTGCAAACGAACTTTGTGTCTGATTATTGACTTGTCTATTCGTAGTTATAATTTTGGATATACAATATCTTACAATAATAACATTAATCTTGGCCTTCAGCCTTACTTATATTTGTTTTTATACTTACATTGATCTTCTTCCATTTATATTTCTCGTTAAATTCATCTAGTTATATTGTACACTAATTTTTCGGTATTAAAATATTTTGCTGGCCTTCATCCTCATTTAGATTGGTTATTAAGGGGAGAGTGGGAGAATATCGGCCCCTTATGGAAAGTCTCGAAGATCTTCAGGATTTTATGATTTAAACAAGAAAGGGTAGATGTAAATAAAAGATAAAATGCGTGGGAACAAAATGCATGTTAAATTGAAACAAACAAAGAGGTGTACAGAATTTTTCAAAAATAGATGAGGGGCCGGCATTGCGCCCCGCAGCGTGAGGGTAATAGTAACCAGGGGCCGCTGTTACCCAACATTATGTTTACTGGCGGAAATCACACACATAGAGCTTCTTTTTTCTTCGTTGGAGCAATCCTTGTGAGCCCAACCAGAACAGCTCACACATCTTAGCCAGAGTTCACGATTATTTCCAAACTCTCCGCAAATAATACAAATGTCCTCGGTAACATCGTCATCTGACGACTTTTCTACTTCCTCCTCGCAATCAAGATAGGCTACATTAGTTTTCTTATTTCACTTTCTGAGCTCCGGTTTCTGATTTATAGAAATGTTGTTGTTTCTGTTCACCAAAACGCTGGAGTAATAAAAGTTAGCAAAAACCTGTTTTTTACTATTTTTAGTTTTCTTGTTGCAGGCTATCTTTTATCTTCTGCAGTTTCTTCCGTTTAGCATTTTCTTTTCCTTCTAAAATTTCTTTCATTGGTGTAGACGTAAATATTTGGGAGTGTTGCTTTTTCCCACCTCTACTTCTTTTACAGAATATCCATGAACTGGTATTATTTCTCCAAATTATATGTTCTGTATTGTTTCTTTTTTGTTGTCCGTCTCTATCCTTTGTTCTTCATTCGCTTCATTTGTTCTATTCTCTTCTATATGTTCATTTCTAGGAATCGGCTCATATAAGTTTGAATGTTGTAAATTTTCAGCGGTGGCAGAATCTTCTGCATCGAAAACATCAGCTTTATCGAACAAATCAGCAAGGATATTAGACGCAATCATTTCTCCTGGGCCACTTCTCATAAATAAATCCCATTCGGTTTTATACGCTGCCTTCAAAGGACCGTAAATTGTAAGGTCTAGTAGTTGAATCCCTCTTTTTTAAGAATATTGTAGGCATTTGAAGAGCAATAACTAGAGTGGTTGTCTATTAATAATAGTACTGGATCTTTTTTTGAAATTTTAAAACACTGCTGAAAGTGCTTTAACCACTCGATGAACAAATCTTCGGTTATTCAACCATTATATGAACAACTAAAGAGCACCCGGAGGTCCATAACTCATCAAGTGATCGGTTATCCTTTTTCTGGACTAAATGAACATTGGTGGAAATTTCCGACGCGCTAAATGAACACATAACCGTTGTAGTTTCTCTCCTCTCCCAACTAGTTAAATCACCAACTCTTTCTTGGCATTTTTCAGTGTAGTTTCTGCTTGAGCGTTGTACGGTTGAAAATTGAATAATTTAAATATTTTTGCCCAGTAAAATTTATATTAGTCCATTAGGCTGCTTAGTTTTGAAAAAAAATTCCAATTTCTTCTTTGTTGAAAGCGGTCACACGATTTACTCTGGTTGACTCTGGCTTCCTTAGGGTAATTTGTGGGCTGCGTCGTAAAAAACCAGTCCCACTGTCCCTTTTCCTCCTTAAACCAATTCTTCAAAGTGTTCAATTTGGCAAAAGTGTAAGCGCTTTGCTGGATTTGTGCCGGCGTAATTCCAAAAAAGAGCATGGATAGATTAATTATTTGCTACGATAATTTACGGTCCTGTTCAGGAGTAAATACTGGATGTCGTTCCAATTGTGGCTTCGACACTTTGCCATTTCTACGTCTATCTTGAAGAGTCACTCTTGGAATGACAAAACTTCTTGAAACTTCCCGAATAACGCGCCCGTTTTCGATGGCTGCAAGATCTGCCTGAAGAGTCTCTGAAGAGCTCTGTCATTTTTTCGTGTATACGTCCGCGGCATCTGAAAACAAACAAAAATTGGTGTCAATCATTCATTGACACCTAACACAGAACTAGAAGTACTAATATTTGTGATAAGAAGCAAGAACTGGATTTCCTTGAAGAATTGGAAATTAGAAGACACTTAAGAGACCCACAAGATGAAGTCGTCAATGAACAGATAAATCTAGAGAGTTCTTCACCTAACATACGTTCTTAAGTGACAATTGTAAAGATCGGCAGATATAGTTTTCCTGGTTTTTCATAACATTGCACAGTTATACTGATCTTAATTGGGAATAATGATATCCAGGATATCCCCATTGGGCTAATAATACGTAAGCTTTAATATTTGTCATATTATATCTTCTCCTTTTTTCTATTAACATATATTAAGTCAATCACAAGGTATGTCACTTCTTGGTCTAGCCAAAAATAACTATTAAACATCAAGTAGGCATCAAATGAAATGTAACTTCTGTCATTCTGACGATGATATTAACTATCAAAACAATTGTCAATTTTTTATAATTTTCAACGTTCCTTCAATATATTGTGGAATTAGCTAGAAACGTAAGTTTCATTTAAAACAGTAAAATGAGTAGATTTCACAAAGTAAGGGTCGAGACAGTTAATTTAGTTCATTTGAATACATATAAATTATTTTTAGAGCTTACCGTTATCAAAATATATACCCTGGAACACACGCACTAGGTTTTTCGTAAAAGTCTCTACACAAATTATACAGATAACAGGTGCACTGACTAGACCATACTACGCATTCCGTTTGCTTACAAGCTTGCTATAACTAATATTTTAATAATAAAATATAGCTAATCAAAACAGTATCAGGAATTTAAAATAGGTTCTTTTTGTTATTCTCTTTTATTGATTTAATATCACTGGTCATCATTATGCTATGGTAGCAGATACTGATTTTCGTTTTCAATTTCCATTAGGGTAATATCTATGACAATGTTTACGTTAGTGAAGGATTTTACTTATAACCTGTTTTTTGTCTTCTTGAAATGGATTTTCAGCCCAAAACATTTCAAATATTCGAGTATCTTGAAATGCCATTATCAAACCCAAATTCTATAATTTTTGGATATGGAATAATCATTAGTCTCTTTATTATTGACAATTATAGAGAAACGAATCTTTTCTCCGAGAAATGAGAATCCATAAATAACTTTTATACTTTGAAAAAAGCCTTTCTGATTTATTTTATCATATTCAGAGGCTTTCAGTGGCTTCTTGTTTTAGAAGGGTGCGGTCTTTATTATTCATTGGCGAAATCACAATTCAAACATAAATACTTGAACTTAACTAGTAAGCTTCCAGAACGGAATAAGCCGTTTACGCAAATATTAAGCTACCGAGATCACGAGCAATCTAAAATTCCGATCAGTTGAATTCTGCATAATCCACTTAGTAGTTTAATGTGACTTCTAAATTTGAACCAGCAACACATATGGTAAGGTTTATTGACGTCCTCGCTGAGAAATGTCTCTTATTTCGAAAATTGGATACATGGAATACAATTACGGCTTCCATATTATCGAAAATAGAAACGTTGAGCAATTACGAAATTCGTGGAAGTCTGCAAAATAATTCTCTACGCAGGTACTCAACAATAATTAACTAGATATATCTAAATACTTCATCACTAAGAGATTACAAAAATAAAAGTTTCTATTGAAGTTCAAATGATACCAAATAGAAAGATTGGCTACATTCCTTTTATGTAGCTAATATTCTTACTCAATACGATTCGTTAACCGTCAATGATGTTTTAACAGCATCATTATCCATACCTGTCTTCCGAATCAACAAGCAATACGATATACATATTTATCTTACCGACAGAAGGTAGTAGCACTGGGTAAAGCGAGTCAAGCTGAATTCCACACAACTCAATTTGAAATATCACTACTAGATGTCATGAAATACCTAAACGGTCTACTCTAGAAAATAATATCTTTCTAGTTCATGGAATTAGTGTGTGGTGGGAGAATGGCATGTTGAGCCTGTGTTCGTAGTACTGATGTCCTTAGTCATCAATCGAAAGTATAACGTTTTGAATTTTGCGCTTGTTACGTGTTGGAAGCATCAAGGTATATTTTGGGTTGTAAGCGCTACACAAAATATGTAAAATCAATGATATAGTTGAAATGATTTTCTTGTTTACTAGCCTAGAACACGGTTGCAGAATATAAACAAAGCGCATAACATTAACGTTTTTGAATACTTTCTCAGTTGAATTATTAGCTCTAGCTCATGGCCATTCACTGGTTATTTCCTAATTGTTTCCTTCTATGAAGAATATGGGATGTTTTTAAATAATATCACGTCACTTAATCACAAACAAACAAACAAAAAATGGATCGACTATTTTTTTTTCTCCTCCTTTTTGGTTCGAGAAGTACTGACTGATGTGAAAAATTGATTCTCTTTCGGTCAAGAACTTACACGCATTTTTCGGATTTTATTGGAAGTCATTTTAAGAATTATATTGTCCAACTCTAGTCGTTGAAACTAAATTGCAAATTCACATTTCAGGAGATTTTAAAAACATCAACATTACATCTTCAAGAGCCAACGAAACCTCTCACAGGCCACACTCCATCTAAGGTGAGATCTCACCTAGGTAACTCTTATTAGACACTTATGCCATCTCATTAATTTCTTTTGTTTTATCTTCTTTCACACTTTTCTCTTGGTTTTCACCCAAGATTTATTTGGAGGTCTATCTACAGACAAAAGGGAGGCGGGCTCCTGAGGATATTGCAGAGACGATATGGAAGCCCTTTGATCAATCCAGCTTCAATAAGAAGGGTCAGATAAGTCTAGGTTCATTTTTTTCTCGTATAATACTATGTCTGGAACTATCACATTGGCAGAAATTCCGTTGATTATAAGTAATCACCAAGGTATCATATAAGTCATGATTCCATAATAAAGATTTTCATTGCGGACACAAATAGTGATAGTAACTTACCTTTCATTTGAAGTTGTTTCGAAATTATACAACCAATGTAGTGATATCCATCCGTGGGACAGTATAAACAGTTTGCTTATGTAACAATTTCTTCAATTCATCATCATAATCCACATTTACTTCTTAAATAAATTACTACATTCACAATATTGAGCTAACGAGTAAACATGTACCTCTCATTAAGCTCTGTTTTTTGTCAAAATCATTAAATACGCGTTCGTTGATGTGTATTGTTTTTCAAGCTTTATCGTCGAGTTTTTCATATACCTGGTAAGTTG